>OX439140.1:147920495-148520495 GCA_949318255.1 Pollenia labialis | reverse complement strand
GGCAGAATTGTCGCATTTGGAGTGAGGAGAATCCACAAGCTTTTGTCGAAACATCATTATATCCACAGAAAAATACTGTTTGGCGCGCTTTATGCGCTGGCGGAGTCATTGGCCCATACGTCTTCAAAAACAATGATGGTCAAAATGCGAAAAGTTGTTGAAAATTTGTGTTCCAGATTGCGCCTTCTGCGCGCCAGCCGTAGCGGCCACATGGCAGAAATCATATTAAAACATTAATTTCATAAAATTTTTTACAACAAAGCCCGTTTCATTGATATTAAAAATATATTTTCTTGTTTTAATATGATTTAAACTTGTGTCACTCTATAAAAAAACAAAAATGTATTAAATTAAAAAAAGTACCAGCTCAATTAAAAAAAGTACCAGTTAGAGAACAAAAAAGTACCAAAAAAATTCCTCTTACAGATTCTCATTCACTCAGGAACTTGCATGTTTAATTTTATGTTTCTAGGTCCAATAATTACGGATTTTGGAAAAGTATAAGTTTAAAAACGCAAAAGTACCAAAAAGACCCGTCTTATAGATTCTCATTCACTCAGGACATTGCATGTGTAATTTTATGTTTCTACGACCAATACCAACGGAAATTCAAAAAGAACCAGTTAAAGAACAACAAAGTACCAAAAATCTCTCTTACAGATTCGCATTCACTCAATACCTTGCATGTTTAATTTTATCTTTGTAGGTCCAATACTATCGAAAATTCAAAAGTACCAATCAATATACAAAAAAGTACCAAAAACTTCCCTTTTATAGATTCTTATCCACTCAGGACATTGCATCTTGCATTTTATGTGGGTAGGTCCAATTCTAACGGAAATTAAAAAATTACCAGTTAAAGAACAAAAAAGTATCATAGATTCGTATGCACTCAAAACATTGCATGTTGAATTTTATGAAAAAAAGTACCAAAAATAGTTACGAATTTCGCCCCTTAAACGTTCGAATTTCGAAACAGTACCAAATTCATATTCGCATTTTTATGAGTATACACTTTATTTCTAGATAAAAACAAAAAAGTATCAAAATTCAGGTTTTACCCGTTTAGCTAAAAGAGCCGAATTTCAAAAAAGTACCAGACACTTGTTACCGAGTTTACCCGTTTTACCATTTTTTACCCCCCAAACATTCGAATTTGGGAGTAACCTTGTAAATTAAAAATTGTAAAAACATTTTCATTATTTGGTGAAGAAACCTTTTTACCATAAGAAATAAAGGAAATCAAAAAATGTTTTTCTACAAACTGTCCGATTTCACTTGGATTGCCCAATATATACAATTGTAACGTTACTGAATCACTGATTTATCATCGCACAGCCTAAACGCCTGAAACTAAAACCTTGAAATTTGGACCAAATCGATCCACTAAGACGAGATTTTTGAAAATTCGAATGTTTAGGGGCTAAAAACGGGATCTCCAAAACTAAAAGAGATACAAAAAGCAAATTATTTTTTAATAAAACTTGTGGATACGAGTCGGAGGTAAAATATTTAAAAGGTGTGAACATAGCTTTAACATTGCAATAAACTTTTTAAATATACGCACAAATATTCATCTTTTTTGTCAAAGCGATGTGATTAAGTTGCCTAAAATGTTAATATTTAGTAAATGATTTGCAAACATAAAGTTTTAAAGATGGTTTTGTTGCCGTTAAAACGGTATACAATAATTAAATTACGTATTATAAAAAGAAATATTCCCAAAATCAGTAAATTAACCCCAATAAAATCCCTAACATCAAATTTTGTTTTCCTCTTTTTTTAAAAATAACATCCTCAATTCGGGGATAAATCTCCGAATTTGTTAACTCTGCTGACAAGGATGATGACGATTGCGAATTTGAAAAGAAAGTATGTACGTACGGATGTACATATACATACATACATTTGCTAGTTTTACTCCAAAAACAACAAATATGTAAGTAGTAATTTTCCCTTTAAGGCGGAAGAGATAAATAAACACTCTACACAAGTAAATGTAAAGCATACTTTTAGCATCAAATAAAAACCGTTAGTCTCTCGAAAATAAACTTCGAAACGTGCATCATTGTTCAGCAATTTGTTTATTAAGTTTTGCATTTATGGAATATGTGTTCAAGGGTGTGATGAAAACGATCGATTTCAAAATATGTAATCGTTTAAAGCAAGTTTGATAAATTTCGAGCAATTTTAAAATCTATTTCTCAATTTAACTCTTAATTTTTTGTTCAAAATACAGAAGAATAAAGACTGGAAAAAGTGAAAATGCACTTGAAATACATTTCTAAAAATACATAAAACGACATTTTGGATTTCAAATCGTTTATCTATAGCATACATAATTATTACTACAAGTCTCATTTGTTTTGAATTAAAACTTTCGAAAAACACAAAATACCGAAATTTCTTTGAAAATTGTTAGTTGTTAGCCTTTTCTCTAAATATCGTAAATTTTTAGGTGTGTGTTGGAATTGCAATTATTTTAGTCACGTACCTAATTCGATTTGTACAACGAATTCATAAAATGTTTGAAACCAAAAGCTGAAATATACCCGCACAACCACGTAAGTTTACAAGAAAAAAAATGAGACTTGAGTTTTTCTTCAGTAATTAAGAAAACAGTAGTAAATTTCATACAGCACTTTTAAATAAGTTTAGTATTTTTTATTTTGATTTGAGGAATTTGGGGCTAAAGCAACAACTTAAAACAAAAACACAATAAATAGAAAGTTGAGTAAATGGCCAATTAGTTTAAGTAAACATATTTTCAGTTTTCCTATTTTAAAACGCTTTTTGGAAGCATTTCTGTGGAAAAAACTCCTAAAACTCTATCTCCTAGATTTAAACAACTTTTCTATGGAATATCTCCCTCTTATTTCCCACAATACATAGTTAATAATATTTCCTCCAATTTTGTGACAATTTTCGGAAAAAAGCGTCTTCAGAATGTCTATACACTAAAATTTTTATGAAACTTCAGTAAGACAATTTCTCTTGAAAATTTTCATTGGGGCGATTACATTGCCATATACACATGAAATATACATAGGGTTGAAACATAGGTGTTCAGAATTGAACATGTTTATCATTAAAAGATAATATTTATTAGTTCTAAGAATAAAAGACAAAAAAGGTCATTAGAGTAAGAGATAATTTAGTAGAGATGGAATTTCCCATAAAAAGAAATTTCCATTAGTTCTAAGAATAAAAGATAAAAAAGGTCATTAGAGTAAGAGATAATTTAGTTTCCATATGTATGTAATTCTGTGTAATTGGTTATTTTGACAAACACTAACACAGATAATGAAACCTTTTGTTTTTATCACTAAAATACGCATGTGCCTAAACATGATCATAAAACACTTAAAGAGTAATAAATTAAGGGTCGCTAGTGTGTGCATGTGTACAATCGTAGCTTATCAGTTCTAGTTAGGTTTAAGGTTTTCAATGTTAGTACTTAAGAATAATTTTGTAAATAAAATTTAGTATCCTACAAATACTCAAGCGGGTAGTTATGCTCGTATGTTTTATTAATTTAACATTTGGTCCTTCGAGAGAAAAAAAAAAACCAGTGTGGAAAATAAAAATTAAAGAATAATAAATTTAACAAGCGTTAGATATTATTGAAAAATAAAAATTTTAAAATAGTATACAAAAAAGTTATAGAGCGTCAATCTCGGCTTAAACAGGGATTGTGAGTTAAAAAAAAAATAAAAAAGCGTCAGTCTCGGCTAAAACAGGGATTGTGTTGTGAATAATTATCTAAATACACAGATATTATTTCTATAAACATTAATAATATAAAGCAAATTAGCTATGGCTAATAAAGCAAAATTATTTGAACGCCAAAAAGAGTTGGGCGACGAGCTAGTTACAATTCGGACAAAACTAAGCTTGAAAACAATTCGCGCTACAAGAATTCCTGAGGTATCTAAACGTATTGACCAGATTCGAGCTGAATTTGAGGCAAATAATACAGCACTTTTGACAACAGGAAGAACGTCTGAAGATTACTTTGAACAAAAGTATTTTGAATCAATAGAGGATGTAATAGCAGAAAATATTGAATTAATTCAACAAGTAATGTATGAAGAAGAGCTAGATAAACATCAGGAAATTGTTCACCAGCAAAAGAAGCAGTTAATAAAAGCCAGTACGTCATCATCAGAAAGCCAATGGACGCAATCAATAGCCGGTAAAAAAGAAAACAAGGGCATTACCAATGTCCAAGGAAAAGCCGAAGAACTGCTGGAAGAATTTATCGAAAAGGTAGAATGGATGCGCGAAAGGATATCAGAACTACATACAATAGTATCTGATGCATCCAACGAGCTACTGGACATAAAGATGCAGCAAATAAAAAAACGATTTTTAGCATTGGAAGACGTTTATAAAAAACTATGCGAGTTTAATAGCACTAAAGAAGTGCGTATCCTCAAGGAAGATATTGAGGACGAGTATTACATGGTTCTTGCATTACCTGCAAAAAACGTAAAAAATCCTTCAAGGGAACAGATCAATGAGCCAAGAATTGATGCCAGTGGCATTTCAAACTTAGGTAAAATAGAAATACCTGAGTTTCATGGAGACATAAATGATTGGGCTCCATTTCATGATATGTTTAAGAGCCTTGTGCATGACTGCAATTATCTCTCTAATGTGGAGAAGATGTATCGATTGGTGACAGCACTAAAAGGTGAAGCTAAGAAACTAGTTCAACACCTGAAAGTGACGGATATAAACTATGTGGCGGCTTTTGAAATTCTCAAACAAAGATACGAGAATCGAAGGCTGTTGTTTACCAACCAAGTCGACAAACTACTAGATCAACCAATGGTCAACAGCGAGTCATCAGCAAGTGTAAAGCAGCTATTGGACACAACAAACAGTTGCATTTATGCGCTTAAAGGAATGGATGTGAAGATAACGGATGCTGAACCGTTTATTGCTCGCATTGTCATCAGAAAACTAGACAATGATGGTCTCCGGTATTATGAACAAAATGTTAAGAAAACAAAAGACATTCAAAGTCTTGATGATGTTTTGAAATTTTTGGAGCAACAAGTTCAAGCCTTGGAAGCAGTTACGAAGCGCCAAGGATATAAGTACCAGAAAAAAGTGGGTGACAATACAAAAGTTTCCAACACACTTTACACGGCACAACAAGCGTGCCTTTACTGCAACATGAATGGCCATTTAACGAGTGTATGCAGAAAGTTTATAGCATTACCAATGGCTGACCGCAGAAGAATCGCTTATAAAAATAAATTATGTTTTACATGCATTAACCACAAATTTGATAGGAAATGTTCTAATAAAACTAAATGTGGTCTTTGCGGAAAAGGACACCATAGGCTGCTACATAAAGATGAGGAAAAAAACGAGGATCCAAAATCTAGTACATCAAAATCAATGATGATAAAAAAACCAAACACAACTACAACAACACTGCTAGCGACCTCACAGGTTAAAGTTCGTGCAGCAAGTGGAGAATTAATTATGCTAAGAGCATTAATTGATCAGGGATCACAAATTACAGCGCTTTCAGAAGAAGCTGCACAAATATTAGGACTTCCAAGAATTAAGTGCAAAACTAACATACAAGGACTTGGAAGTACAATAGTGGCCACATCAAAGGCAATGGTGAAACTATTAATTCAACCACGCTTCTATAGTGACCAAGTTATAAGTACTGATGCGGTAGTTTTACCTTCAATTTCAGGACCACAACCTGATAAATCATTTAAAATTGATCTCAGTCAGTGGGACAACTACGTTCTAGCTGATCCAATGTACAATAAGTCAGATAGAGTTGATATCCTGATTGGAGCTGACGTATTTGGCGATATTCTAGAAGAAGGGGTTTGCAAAAAGAATGGCTTAGTGGCTCAATCTACAAAATTAGGTTGGATTTTAACAGGAGTCTATAGTAATAACAGCAATAATAACAAATTATTGTCAGCCGTAACCAATCTGGAGAGGTTTTGGGAGCTTGAAGAGCTTCCAAATGCTGAAGAAAATTCTGAAGATAAACACTGCCTAGAAATATTCGAAAAAACTACAATGATTAACCAAAATGGCAAAATTGTAGTAAAATTGCCAATTAGAGATGACATCAATTTGGGCCAATCCAGAAAACAAGCGTTAGCCAGGTTTCTATCATTAGAAAGAAGACTAGATCGCAACATAAAGCTAAAAGAGGACTACGTAAAATTTATGCAAGAATACTTAGAGCTGGGTCACATGACAGAGGTAAATAAGAGCCATAGTGGAAAGTACTACCTACCGCATCAACCGGTAATACGAGAAAACAGT
This sequence comes from Pollenia labialis, assembly GCA_949318255.1. Classification (NCBI taxonomy): domain Eukaryota; kingdom Metazoa; phylum Arthropoda; class Insecta; order Diptera; family Polleniidae; genus Pollenia; species Pollenia labialis. The sequence goes on along the minus strand of OX439140.1, from coordinate 148,514,180 downwards.
CTAACAACAAAATTACGTGTAGTATTCGATGCGTCCGCTAAAACATCAAACGGCAATAGCTTAAACGATACAATGTTTACGGGCCCGAAACTTCAAAAGGATATCTTTGACATCATCATAAAGTGGAGGTTGTGGAGATATGTAGTGACAGCGGATGTGGAAAAAATGTATCGTCAAGTTAAGATTGTAGAAGAAGATCAATCTTATCAGCATGTGCTATGGAGAGAAAACAAAAATGACCCCATAAAGGAATACAAATTAAATACTGTTACGTATGGCACAGCGTCTGCACCATTTCTTGCTGTAAGATCACTGTTCTACATAGCTGATAGCTGTAAGGAAGAGGATGTTCACAACATAATAAAAGAAGACTTTTACATGGACGATTTGATGACTGGAGCAGATACAATTCAACAATGCAAAAGTATTCAGCGTAAAATTGAATATCAGCTAAAGAAATTCGGGTTTAATTTAAGGAAGTGGTTATCAAACGATAAACAAGTGATCGAAGATGTTAAAAGCATTCAGAAAAATGCAGTCATTGAAATTGAGGATGACGAATCAGTGAAGACACTGGGCCTTCAATGGGATCCAGTAAAAGATGAATTTATGTTCAATATTAATTTTATTCAAAAAGATAAAATAACAAAAAGGCAAGCACTTTCAGATGTTGCCAGAATCTTTGATCCATTAGGCTGGTTGTCACCAGTTACATTGGTAGCAAAACTTTTTATACAAAAATTATGGTTACAACAATCAACATGGGATGAAGTGTTGTCTAGTGAGCTAAAAGAAGAATGGGACGAATTTACGAAAAACATAATGAGTCTTCAACAAATTATTATCCCAAGATGGATTAAAGCGGAAAACGATATGGAATTAGAGATGCACGGGTTCGCCGATGCTTCTGAAAAAGCGTATGCAGCAGTAGTATATATAAAGGTCAAGTCGTTTGTGACATTACTGACAGCTAAAAGCAAGGTTAATCCGATAAAGAATAGAAAAACTCTTCCAAAACTGGAGCTTAGCGCAGCACATCTTTTAGCGAGGCTATTGCGTAAAGTAGCAGACATCTTTAAACGCCAATAAAAAATATACGCTTGGAGTGATTCAACGATTACATTGGGTTGGATTCAGAACAACAAAAATAAGGATAAATTCATAAGAAACAGAGTGAACGAAATCAACACGCTAGTGCCTACAGCATTATGGCAGCATGTTAGCAGCAAAGATAACCCAGCAGATATTGCGTCTAGAGGAATACACGCCGACAAATTCAAGGACTATTTATTATGGTGGAATGGTCCCAATTGGCTGTCAAAACCAACAGAACATTGGCCAATACATGAAGAAGAACAGAATGAACTTATGGGCAAGTATTCAAAGTTAAATAAGCTAACTAGGGTTGTGGCCTATGTTTTGCGATTCACGAACATAATCAAAGGCAAACGTAATAATCAAGAATACTTGACCGTTGCGGAATTAGAAGCGGCAGAAAAATTGATTATCTGTCACCATCAGCAATATGAATTTAAAAATGAAGTTATAAGTTTAAAGAAAGACCGCATAGTCAGCTCTACTAGTAAAATCCAAAGTCTATACCCATTTATAGACAGCGACAACATTATTCGGGTGGGCGGAAGGTTGAATAATTCAAGTCTGCCTTACAACCAAAAACATCCAATAATTTTACAAAATTCACATTTGGCATCGTTGATAATAGATAATGTACATACCTTAACACTTCATGGAGGCAATCGACTAGTAGAGGCAAATATAAAAAGAAGATATTGGATTGTAGGGGCAAAAGCAGCTGTGAAGAAATACATTAGAAATTGTACAAAATGCGTGCGCTATAGACAAGACTCAGCTAAACAGCTCATGGCGAATCTGCCCGAAGTACGTGTTACGCCATCTTCCCCATTCATGCATACAGGTGTAGATTATGCAGGGCCAATTCAGATGAAATGTTCAAAAGGGAGAGGCTTAAAATCATTTAAAGGATATATTGCAGTGTTTGTCTGCATGGTAACTAAAGCAATTCATTTAGAAGCTGTCAGCGATCTAACAACTGATGCATTTTTGGCAGCGCTGAAAAGATTTTTTGCACGAAGAGGCTTTTGTAGTCATATATATTCGGATAATGGCACTAATTTCGTTGGCGCAAATAAAAAATTAGATGCAGAGTTCAAAAAAGCAATAAAAAGCAATGAATCCATTATACCAATTTTGGCTTCACAAAAAATACAATGGCATTTCATTCCCCCCGCAGCCCCTCACTTTGGAGGGATTTGGGAAGCGGGTGTGAAATCTACAAAATATCATCTAAAAAGAATAATTGGAGATACAAAGCTGACTTTTGAAGAAATGTGTACGCTGCTGACGCAAATAGAAGCAGTTCTGAATTCCAGACCTCTGGTAGAAGTGGATAGTCAGAGCAGCGATACTATAGATACATTGTCACCAGGTCATTTTCTGATTGGTCGACCCCTAATCGACTGTCCGGAGCACATTGATGAGTCTAAGATAAGTTCACTTAATAGATGGAAGCTTATCCAAAAATTAAAAAAAGATTTTTGGAATCGGTGGAAGGAGGAATACCTGGTGACATTGCAACAAAGAGCAAAGTGGAGGCAGCCTAGGGAGAACTTAAAGAAAGGTTCAGTGGTACTGGTAAAGGATGAACCAACTTACCCTGCGAAGTGGCCTCTGGGAAGGGTGACAGAGGTACATGAAGGTAAAGATGGCATGGTAAGAGTTGTGACTGTAAAACTTCCAAACAGCATACTCAAGCGTCCAATACATAAAGTAATCGCATTGCCGGTGTCAGATGAGCATGACGGTGAAGAAAATGGTTCTTCAGTTACAAGTTTTTGTACATCAAGAAAGCAACCAAAAGAAAATAAGATGTTAAGAATGTTAGGGTTCCTGCTATTGCTGTTTGTGATAATGAAGCAAGTAAAGACTGCGCCGTTAGAAGCCAATAAGCCATTTTCAATCAAGGAAATTTCTTCAAATACAGCATTATATCTAGACAACATAGGCCAAATAAATATGATCAATTCGAAATGGAGCTTAGTAATATATTTCGATCTTTCAACATATCAAAAAGAGATGGAACGTATACAGACGTTGATGAAAAAGGTTAAAAAGGAGTGTCCAAATCTTGAATATTACAAAGTAGCATGTGAAATGGTAATTTCAACAATGGATAGAAGAATCAATATACTTAATGAAAATAACGACCTTTTATTAACCAAATCCCGAGAGAAAAGAGCTCCCTTCGAATTTGTGGGGTCTTTGTATCACATGCTTTTCGGGATGATGGATGCCGATGACCGAGATAAAATGGAGGAGAATATGAGAAATGTGTTTGAAAATCAACAGGAATTGAACAACTTAATACAAAAACAAACGTCCATTGTAGACTCAACTATTAATATACTGAAAAAGACTACAGACGATGTTAACGCGAACTTCAATAAAATGTATAACCAGCTGAAGCTGTTCAACGAAGAAGTTCAAAGTACTAGAAACACCGAGCGTTTGATTATATTATTCCAAGTTATGTCCACACAATTAAACCTAATGATTGATGACTGCAGCAGGATTCAATCCTCAATTATAAACTTGTTGATAGATATTAATCACGGGCATGTGAATCTTGATTTATTGAAGCCATCACAGCTCCATAAACAACTGTCAGAAATCAAGAAGATGTTGCCAAAGAATTTAGTTCTTCCTGGAGAAGCTACGGGAACAGAGCTGAAAGAGGTCTACCATTCAATGACTTCTAAAGGGATCATAATGGAGTCACGGTTAGTAATTCAGTTGGAGATACCTTTATTGTATGAGCACAGTTCTGAAGTTTACGAAATAATAAAGCTGCCAGTTGGTAATAAGAACCATACGATGATGCCAAGAATTGGAAATGAATTGATTGCATACAACTTTGCTTCCAACATGTACTTTTTGATGTCGCTAGTGCAATTGAACGCTTGTGAGAAGAATTTACAAGGTCAGTTTAATTGTATTGGTAATATGCCATGGAAGCCAGCAACTGAACGCTCTTGTGAAGTGTCAGCCTTAAAACAATCCAGGCACGCTGACTGCGAATTCGAGGAAATTTCAGCTACAAGCTTTTGGAAGCAAACATCCACTGAAAATCATTGGATATTCGCCGTGTTTAGCAACTTTATGATTACAGTGGATTGTGGTCAGGGAAAGCGCAGCTGGACAACTTTACCTTTTAAAGGAATTCTGACGTTATCACCAGGGTGTATTGCAACATACGAAGGAGTGACATTAACAGCCTCACAACGATTTACATCACGTATGCAGTCATCTATCCAGACATCGTCATGGGGTTTAGAACTTCCGCAAGTAGAATCAAGGCTGGTGAAACCTTTAGACGTGACAATTATCAACAACACAAAGGAGATGAACTATTTAAAAAATGCAGTCGAAAAAATGAAGACATCCCACGTTGAAATAAAAAGGTTTCAACTTCATACTATATCAGGACACGCATCTTTGATATTAATTATAATTGGTATTCTAATATTGTTTTGTATGTATATTAAATATAAGTGTTGCCGCAGTAATAATACTGTAGTAAAATTAGATTTCTCGGCTCCAGCTCCTCTGGAGGCCCGGCAGAATGTTCAGAATTGAACATGTTTATCATTAAAAGATAATATTTATTAGTTCTAAGAATAAAAGACAAAAAAGGTCATTAGAGTAAGAGATAATTTAGTAGAGATGGAATTTCCCATAAAAAGAAATTTCCATTAGTTCTAAGAATAAAAGATAAAAAAGGTCATTAGAGTAAGAGATAATTTAGTTTCCATATGTATGTAATTCTGTGTAATTGGTTATTTTGACAAACACTAACACAGATAATGAAACCTTTTGTTTTTATCACTAAAATACGCATGTGCCTAAACATGATCATAAAACACTTAAAGAGTAATAAATTAAGGGTCGCTAGTGTGTGCATGTGTACAATCGTAGCTTATCAGTTCTAGTTAGGTTTAAGGTTTTCAATGTTAGTACTTAAGAATAATTTTGTAAATAAAATTTAGTATCCTACAAATACTCAAGCGGGTAGTTATGCTCGTATGTTTTATTAATTTAACAATAGGTAAACTAAACCCAATAACTGTGCTAAAAATGTACACATTTTTGTGGCAAGCGGTATGCTGAATCCAGTGGTGCTAACCATTTTTTAGGTTAGGTCTTGTTTTCGAGGTTTACCTTTATTTCGAAAATAGAGCAAGCAGGTTGCACAACATATTTTAGCGTAAAAAACGGTTTAGTTTATTTAATAAACTAAAATTCGAAATTAAAAACAAATAATAAAAAATTTTAATTCATAAAATAGCTGATGTATTAATCGTTAATAGTAAAGCCTTGAACCTTCGAAAAACATTCCGATTGTTCCAGACGGCCGAATTACAGTATAAATACTTGCGAAGGCTAGCATCAAAGATATTTATAGTACAGACTTTGTCAAGTTGAAAACCCATCAGGCGGAGAAAATTATAAACATTGTAGTGTGTTGATCACAATAGTGAGTTGTGAATAAAAACTGTAAATTACGGTTGGTAGAGTGACTAAGTTCTTAATAAACAAGTGTTATAAATTAACGAACTCGAACGGTTTATTATAAAGGAAATAACCATAACGTTATTGAAAGGCAGCAACTTATCAATATTATATATCGATCATTTGCTGCAATATCGTCATTACCAGGGAAACCAGAAATATGCTCTTAAAAACACGTTTTATGAGTATTAAATACGCAGTGAAAACTGGAACATATGGCCTGAAAATTGTTAAAAATATGCCCCAAAAAATTCAAAAATTGCTAATTTGAAACCAGAATATTCAAACTTTAGTAACAGTTCCATTTATTAAAAACAATCCTAAAATTATAACCGTTAAAGCACGTGCACCATAGTATTTAAAGACGAATTTTCGAGATTTTACCATATTCGGAAACGATGGGCAGTCAAGTTATGCTATAAGCAGGGAAACCATAAATATGCAATTGCATGTTTATCATTGTGCGACCAGTGAAGGCACAAACAATAAATTTATCCGTTTTAGAGCGTTTTATGAATTGGCATCGATGTGTTAGTGCATATTTTGCCGTTTGCAGCATTTTTTAAGTTTATAACGCATATTTCGCCTTTTTATGGCATATTTTGATATATGGGCATTTCCAATTTGACGTGTCGTGATATTTGTAGCACAAAATGTAAAAAAATTAAATGACGAAGTCAAATTTGTAAAAAGGTTTGTTATATATACAAAGTAATGAAGTAGCTCTACATTCTGAATAAAAATTACAGTAATCGACGCTAAAGATTTGCAGATATAAGCAAAAATCTACCCTGGCGTGACGTTAAAAAAACGGAAGTGGGTTTTGATTGCATTACAAAACTGAAAAATACTGCGAATTGAGCAAGAAGTTTTGTACAAAACCTTTTTTAGTAAACTTAGAACTTATATAGATTTATTTTTCAAGCTATCAAATTTAAAAATCTTTGCTCGTTTTAAGGTAAATATGGGAATTTTCAGCTAAAAGTCTACTTTTTTTAATGTAACGCCAGATTGCAAATAAGGTTGTATTTTCGGACCATGTTGTTCAATCGTTATCCCTTTTGTTACTTAATGTAGAATTTGTTGCGCTTTACACCAAAATATAAAAAAGTAAACGATACATATAAAATTTTTTGAGAAACAATTTAAAATACTTCTGGCGTTACGTGACAAAAAGTAGACTTTTCGCTGGAAATGCCCATATGTTCAATTGTTTTAGATGCTTTTTTCAAAATTCTGTTACTTCAATTTTTACTCTCAAATTGAAAGACAAAGCAGGTTGCCATTGATAAATGTTGTGCGATGTGTATAATACAGAAATGTAGACCAATATTTTAGTATACCGATCGACTCAAAATCACTTGTTTAAGTGATCTAACTATGTCCATCCGTCCGTCTGTCTGTTTGTCTGCCCACGATAACCTTGTGCAAGTTCCAATTCTGTGGATTATTTAATCAAATATGGACGAGGTCTGTGTAAATGGCGAGAATCGGTCTATAATTTCACATATTCCCCATAAAAACTTCTCTCCAAATAAGACTCTTAGTGTCAGTAATTAAGATTGTATTTCCATTAAATTCGCTCCAAAAATATTTTACTGAAAATTAACTTTAACTTCCTTTAAATGTTAACATTTTTTAACAATTTAGTGGCCGTACCTAAAATCAATTTAAGACAAAGCCCCATATGAATGTTAATATCTAGATAATATTCTTCGCAAACGTCACTTATATAAATTTTAACCTAATATGGGCTTGAGCGATAATGTTTATAGGTTTTTTTTATAAATTTTGTTTTTCAATTGTTGAATATTTTGTCTTCAAATTAGCAATTATTGATTTTTTAGGGCATATTTTTAAGATTTGTCAGGGCATATTTTCTAGTTTCTACTGCATATTTAATTGTGTTTTTTAGAGCATTTTCTGGTTTCCCTGGTTATAAGGTTAAAATTCATATAAGAGTTATTTGTGCCGAACATTATCTAGATATTAACATCCATATGAGATTTTTTGTCTTAAAGGGATTTTAGGGACGGTCGTTAAATTGTTTATTAATGTTAACATTTAAAATGAAGTTAAGGCTATTTAAGGATGAAGCTGTAGGCAAATCTGAGCCGATTCGAAAAAAATTCAATTTGCAGTTAAATATTTTTAGGAGCAATATAATTAGATAATTAGATTAGATGTTAAGAAGTTGTTTTGGGAAATAAGTGACATAAGTAACATTAACATAGACTTCGTCCATAGTACAATTAAAATGTATCTACCAAATTTGATTAAATTATCTACAAAATTGCAACTTGTACTTTGCACACAAGGTTTACATTCACAGACAACCCACCAGACGGACGGATGGACATCGTAAGACCACTTTAAAAAGTGATTCTGAGTCGATCGGTATACTAAAAGATTGGTTCAGATTTCTATATATTACAAACAAAAAAAGCTAAAGTTCACATTATTTAACCAATTAAGCATTAAGCCCAGCAAAAGTAAATGGGTTTTATGGGTTGGTAAACTAACGTGAACCTTAACTTTTTTTGCATTAGATGGCGAAATTGAAGCAACACGTTGTGTATACAGATAATAGATATTTAAAAAAGAAAAGCCAAAATTTCGCAAAAAAAAAATTTTGCTGCGAAAGCTCTTGTAACATGTATTAAAATATGAATCAAAAAGGCAAAATATGCGCTAAATACTTAAAAAATTATGAAAAAAGGCTCTTTTAACTAAATTATGCAAAAAATGCTGCAAGCGGTAAAATATGCACCAACAAATTGATGCCAAAATTCATAAAAAGTTCTTAAACGGCTGGCTTCCCTGGTCATAGCTCAAAATTTCAATTTTTTGAGTTAGCGGTGCAGAATTGGTCGATATGCGTTGTTTTTTTATATTGTGTATAAAATTCATCATTTTATCTTTTATACTTTCCCAGTTTGAAGAGAATGTATGAAGTGGTGAGAGCAAATTAAAAAATTTTAGCACGTTTATTTCGAAATGCATTTTTTGGGGTTTTGACGATATTGCAGCAAATGAGCAATATTTGCATTAGGGGATTTCTAAAAATTCTGTTGAACTAGTCATCCCCTAGGATTAAAGATTAGTTAAAAACAATTCCAGAAATATATTTTTAAAATTTTTTGCCATGCCCCTGGATACCGCCCGTTTGGTTTTTTTGGACACTGCGTCGCCATTTGTTGTCCGATCATAACATATCGCATATCCTTCTTCATGGCATGTATATGGCTTCGTTTTTGCGCGTGGCAACTGGCTGTTTTTCTGAGACAGCTGGAACTGTTTACTTTGTACATTTGACTTCTCTCATATATGCTGCATATATTTTTACTGTTCTGTCTTAAACACGCCCTTCGTTCGGCCTAAGAGATCATCTCATCCATGATATTACAAACAGCGGCTTTGCTAATTAAAGTTTCTCTACATAGTCGCACTTCGGCCGAGCGCAAAAATTTTCTTTTTTATGGTATAATTTTTTAATTTAATTTTTTTCTTGGGGCTTATTGCATTTGGGAGTTATTTCACGAAGCCCTATTTGTATTGTAAAATACCAAAAATATATCGCTATAGACATCGTAGTCTACTGTTACTTTATTATAATAATATAAAAATGGCATTTTTAATAACGTCGAAATTGTTTCTTAAATTTATCATAATGATAATCATCTGTAGCACGTTTAACTCCATTTGGTCCCACTTGATGGTGAGGGTTTTGAGGTTGATCTCCTTCAGCGGCATTTCTATCCGTAGGTTTACGCTGTTGTTGGAATCTACGTTTTGGGTCATTGCTTTCCTCAATATTAACTAATGCAAAAACAAAAACCTTAAAAAAATTTGCATGAAAATTAATTTTTCTACGACTTACATCTATTGTGTTGCATAAAGTTCACAGCCATATTTGTGGGTACAAATTGTGAAGGGCCATCTTTTTTATTCTTTTGATCTTGCAAAAGTTTTTGTTTAGCCTCTTCTGTGGCTTCAATATTTTTAATTTTTGCATCAATTCCCAAGTCAACTTCAGGTATACCATTTAACATTTGATTTGACAACATCTCCTCCGAACGATGTGAAGACGATTGTCGTAAATGTTCAGGTAAGGCAAAAAGGGCAGATTCTTCAGGTGTTAAGTACTTTTGAGGATCTGGTCCTGATTCATTTTCTGTATTGGATTCTGTGAGGCCTTTGCGTTTTTGTAATTCTTGTTCTATGTACTTCATCATTTCTTCATCCTCGTCACGTTTATTTGTTTCAGCTGAGAATTGTGTGCCAATGCCCACATCATACGCGTCGTCCGATTCTTTATTATTGCCCGCTTTTAGGGACTGCATATTAACCAAACCACCAGTTTTAGCATTAAAAGGGTCTTTGAGGGAAATCTCTTCTTCAGGTGCTAATTTCTTTCCCAAAGCCAGACCCACTATACTAACTCCATGAGGTCTTTCCCTTAGTTTTTGCCTCTCTTTAATTTCTTCCAAGGATATGCTGGATTAATAACATTAGTTTATATTTTATTTAAAAAAAAAGGCGAAACTTACGGTTCTTCACTTGGCTCGTCATCCGAATTTCTTCTTTGTCTTAGATTTTTTCTCACTTTCTTTCTAAAAATAACTTTTTCGCCTCCAGTGGCATTTACATTTTCTTCTTTAATGTCCGTCATGTTAGTTAATAGTTTTCTTTAATAAATTATTAAAATATCCACAAATTGTTTATTTTTGTGGAAAAAAAACAAATTTTGTTATGACATTTATTTTATTTCAGCTGTCTGAAAATTAATTTACCTTTGAGTTACCCTGTTGTCAAAAGCAGCGTTGCTTTTGTGTCTCTACAGTGGCAAATTTGAAGGATTTTCCACTTTAAGGGCCCTTATTTTAAATTACCCTTTTGTATTATTTTATATCAATTCATTGTTGACCATTTTTGATATTTCAATACGATATTGTATCAAGAATAAATAAAAAAATTCGAGAATTTATGTTTTTAATATTCTTAGAACCCGTTTTTATTAAATTCAAACAAGATAGATAAGTACATATGTATATCGCTCTTTTTTGCAACTTAGTCGTATCTCAAAAAAAATCAAAATTGGCAAAATGCGATTAAAGTTTATAAAATGTACCTTTATATACAGATTAAATAAAATATATTTTATATCTAATATGTATTTTCTTCGACCTTTATTATTTTAATATATAAATTAAATTCTCGAGCTTAAGGTCTTATTTTTTATATAAAAAACTTTTCACAAATTTATTTAAAACCAATATTTCGGCACTTCTTTGAGTGCCTTCTTCAGGGTTTTTTTCTTTTTCTTTTTAACAAAAAAATTAACAATATTTTAATTTAAAACAAATTTAACAAAAATTGACAAAATTAAAAAAAATTTTTTGGAATTGAATAAAAAATATTTTTCAATACAAACTTGATCTATTACAATATACAAAAATTGTTTACCTTCCGTTTCTATTTTTATAATTTAAATGTCTATAATTTTGTGCTGCATTTTCAGTATCTGACTTAAAATTAATTCTAGAAACTGTCGGTACTCTTATAATTTGTAACATTTCCAACATAAATCTACGCTTGTAATTATTTTCCATGTTTAAAACTTTTGTATTATCAAAATCTGGATAATGGTTTAGATTAGCACAATGAGTTGATAAAGCTGTTTTTTGTGAAATATTTTAAAAAGAAAAAGAAAAAAACCCTGAAGAAGGCACTCAATGAAGTGCCGAAATATTGGTTTTAAATAAATTTGTGAAAAGTTTTTTATATAAAAAATAAGACCTTAAGCTCGAGAATTTAATTTATATATTAAAATATATTATGCTACAACTTCGGCTTCGTTTGAGATATAATGCTTTTGCTTAAGTAACTTGAAATTTTTAATTTTATGTGTCAATAAAGGAGTGTTATAAATATATTTTATTGAAACAGTCTCTGAATTCAAATCATAATTTTTAAATCAGGGGCTTTTTCCAACGAATTAAAGTTATAAGTAAGATAAATGACAAAACGTATGAACCCAAATAGGGAAAAGTTTTAGTTTAGGGCCGGAAATAAAAAAATTGTGGATATTCATTACATCTTTTTTCTTTACCGCAAATTAGTTCTTCAGCTAAATAAGTGTTCCCAATATTAGCATTGCTTTAAAATTAACTTTCAAATACACTCAAAGTAGAAACTTGCAATTTCATGCTATCGTCGCTAATTATTTTTGAAACTGAGCTGGAAGAATGGACTAGGGTTGCCTTACGTACTGTTTTTAACCGTACATGTACTGTTTTTTTGCAGTTGTACTGTTTTATTCATAATGTCCAAAACAGTACGCAAATGTACTGTTTTTTACACTTTGTACTGTTTTTGTACTGTTTTTTTTTGTTCAGTCTACAAAAAACCAAGATATTAAGAAAAACCCTGTTAAAGTCATATTTTGAAAATATCCTAATATTTAACAGTACATAGCTTAAAAAAATGTCGTGTTCCAAACAAAAAAGTTCTAAAATAATAAAACTTTTTATGCTGTGGTCATTGTTTTCTCATAAATACGCCGTAGAAATCTTAATTATAAGACTACCTCTTCCAATAGTATTTTACTTTAAACACCTGAAAAAGACAAAACCAAAATCGAAATTTTGTTTAAAATATATTTTTTAAATACTAAATACATACTTATTCCAACACAATTATCTTTCATTTCTAAATTTTTTTTTTATATTCGGGCAAGTTCTGGAAATCGAAATCACGTGAAATTGAAAAAGTACGAATTTAAAAAATTCTCCGTGCTCAAAATTTATAAAAATAACTAATTTCTTTCAGGTGTTTGAAATTGGAAAATAACCTTAGGACACATACATTTTCTCAAATTCTATGTATATGATTTGTACAACTATGTGTGTGGTAAAAATTGCTTTAAATACCAATATGCTTAAAGAAAGCAAAATTAGGCTTTTCTCCTTTATTATATGGCTTACAGGAATGTTATGGTTTTCCTGTCTTCAAAATAAAAAAATATTTAGGGCAAATGCTTCGTTTTAGTGTTTTTTTTAAACGCAAATGGAGTAATTTCGTATACGTATAAAATGCCTTAAAACGGAAATCATTCCTTTGACGTTACACATTTGAAGTGTTTTTCGTTATATTATTGTTGCATATTCAATCAAAAGTTTTAAATATATAATAATTTAAATATGTAAATAGTTGTGTTTTCGCCAAAAAAAAAATGTACTGTTTTTTTGTGTTCAATGTACTGTTTTTATGAATTTAAAATCTGGCTACCCTAGAATGGACTCCAAGCAAAGATTTAATAACAAAATGTAGAATGAACGTAAATTAATGTTGGGTACTAAAGTACAAATTAAAATTACAATTTCCCAATTAACACAACTCATTGAATAAATTAAAATATAAATAAACTGTTAATGTGTTTATCAAAAATTTAAATTGGGAATTTAGCACGTCATGGAGAAATCTTATTAACAATAAATTAACTTGAGTTTGTTAAGAATTAGCTGCCATGACCATGAGTCAATATAAATCTTGATGATCTGGCCTAAGCAACCAGTGAAATGCGCATAGAAACAAGCTTTCCCCCAACAATAAATTTCAAAGTAGTTATCAAAAATAAAAATTGGGAATTTAGCATGTCATAGAGAAATCTTATTAATAATAAATTTTGTATTACCGAAAATAACTTTGATAAATCTTTTTTATTTGTTTATAAAAAATATGATCTTACATTTGCAATAATATTGAGCACTTTATTGCAGTTGTTATTGCTCCACATTATATAATAAGGTGGACAATACAACAATATAACTATATGGCTCAATTTATTATTGAACACATAAAATAGTAAGCAAAACCAGCGCCTATTGTACAATGTTGTCAACATATTTTACTTGCGCAATAAACATATATGAAACGACTTATCGAATATATTGTGTAGCATACTTGTATTAGTGCTGGTTCACACTCTTCAAGTTTTAGCCATCAAGTCTTGTGCTTTTAGGAGAGAAGGGAAAAGAGAATGCCATATCTTTTCACCTCTCTTCTAAAAACTCAAGACTTGACGAGTTAAACTTGACGTGTGTGAACCGGCACTTAAATACACACAGCCAATTTAATTGTACAGTATCCATTATTAGACAATAGTATTGCAAACGTCTCTCGATGGCTGCCCATGGAACCTTACCTTATCTATTGCAAACGTTTATTAAGACTTACTAGATTAAAATTTGACAAATTCTTGACCTTCACTAAAAAAACTTGATTTTGAAAAGAGTTCTAGACTGTTAAAAACATACTAAAATAATCTTTTATAAAAATAACACAATTATTATACCCAGTTTAAAGGTAAAATTACAAGCAAATGAGCTCACTATTTGCACCAAAAATTTTTGCATCTATTTAACGTTTTTAATTGAGGGGCTGAAATTTTTGAACTTTAAAATTACCTGGAATTGCGCTATATCGACTTTAACTTTATATTAAGTACACATTTAAATATAGTAAAAAAAACTTTGAGGATTAATTACTAAGAAATTATCTCTTGGCACTTGTACTTGATTACTTTTCAGCGCCTTAATTATAAACATTGAGTATAGAGCGAAATACATCAACACTCGTTGAAACGGGTTTGGGTTTCAAATCAGCATTATTATGTGTTTAATATAGAAAATTTAGTTTTTATAGAATTTTACACAAATTCACTAAAACAATGTGATGAATGAAATGTGTTTTACACAGTTTAAGGAAAACTAAGCAAATTTAAGAACTAATAACGTGTTTGAGCTTTAACAATTTTGACAAAACATATATTTTCTTGACGGTCACTGAAAATTCTTGTAACAATACAGTTACATGTTCAAGTTTTTCTTGATAGTTTATTAAATATACTACTTGTCAAAGTTTGCAAGCAGTTTAAAGCTGTGCTTCACGCTTTTTACTTTCAAGATGTCATTAGAGCATTTCCATTTTATTTCACCGGTAAATTTCTCGATCGTGTCCGATTTCAATAAAATTTGGTGAGTGTGTAAAGTAGTATATGTGTGTAAGAAAAATGATTTGTTGTTTTTTGAATAACTGAAAATTTGGGGTTAGCGACCTCACTCTAAAGTTCATAACTTTTGTTGTGTAAAAGATATTAAAAAAATTCTTTTTGCATAAGAATGGTATAAAAATAGGGTTTTAGAAATTAAAAAAAAAACTTTTTTATAAAAAAAAAATAAAAAAAAATTTTAAATTAGATTTTTGAAATGATTACCCCCTTTAATTTTTTTTATTTTTTTATGCAAATAGCCACATATGTTCTCTAACCACCCTGAAAATTTCAGAGTGGTAGCACTTAAACTTTTCAAGATATGTAGAGCTATGTAGTTACTACAATATACATACTAACAATTGAATTATTTTTTTTATTCAATTCCTGCGCAAGTTATAATTTAAAAAAAGGGTTTAAAGTTGTAAATTTTTTTTTATCCATGTTATTATTATTTTATGTTCACTTATTAATAACCTTAATAGGTTCTACAAATTCCACAGAATTTGAAAATGTTTTGGCAACTACTTCTGTACTTGAAAATTGTATGAATGCGTGGAGTCTTTGTGTTCCTTTAATTGCAACAGATTTTTTGAATCTTCGGTTCAATTTCTTTTCCTCTTTTTCATATTCTTCTTTAGTGCAGAATGTTACATTAATGTTGGGCAAAGTCTTAGCATACTCAAACAGATCTCTAGCATTTACAATTTGATTCTCTACGGGGCGACCAAGGCTAGCATGAGCTGCTGCTCTTTTCAGTGATCCCCCCACTCCATCACACGGGCCTTTACCATGCGATGTCGCAAAAAAGTGCCATTCAGCATTACAGTTAAAATCTATTTTGTGGTAATTCTGTAAGATTACAAAGCATCAGCCTCTTCTATTTTTGTACTTTCTCTCCATTTAAACATAATGAGACTATTTTTGTCGTTTTTATAAAAGTCTTGAACTTTATCTGTTGTCTCTGCCGAAAGACCGCATCGTTTTTTTGTAGGTGGGGAAAAAATATAATTGTTGTTTTCAATTAGTTTTTGGCTTTACGAGCCATAAAGTTTGTAGTAGAAAAGGTTTTTTCTATTTTCCAAGCAAGAAAATTTAGTTTTAAACTCGATTGGAGATTGATTTAGCGCTTCTAAGCACTTATTTAAATAAAAAAAAGCTATGTCCCTGTTTGCATCTTCCATTATTTCTTTAGAGAAACCTTCACTATCATTTTTAGAGAAATTATCATCATCACTAGCAACTTTGTTCATTGCAGAATCATCGCAATTTATCGCATTTTTCTTTTGCACGGTTACTGACTTTGCTTGTTCTATTAAAGTTCTCCTACATAAACTACAAATGTATAGACCTTTCAAATATTTTGGAAAACGCTTCCTAAGACTTTGCGAAACTTTACGAACACCTGCCTTTTGCTTTTTATGCTGGCCTTTTTGAAAGGGATTACAGCAAACTTTTCCAAAAGGCATTTTAAGTTTTCGAAATTAAAAACTTGTTTGTTAAATCAAATTTCTTACTGAGCTACCTAAATAAGAGCGGCAAGCGTCTGCTTAGTGTCAAAACGTTTAATTTTCACACAGATTATACGAAACAAACCTTTAAAACGCGAGTTCAACACCACCCGGCTGTAAAATCGTATTTGATAGATCGCTTGGACGTTTTATTTTATTGAAAATGTATTGGCAATAGAATTTTCATGTTAAAAATAGCGCTTGCCGCTCTTGTTTAGGTAGCTCAGTTATTAAATTATGAGCAGAGAATAAAACAAGGCCCATCTATCAGGTCTGCTTACTTGTACAAAAACAAAATACAATTCTTTTTAGTTGTCAAAAATTTACTACCGCATATACAAAGCAAAAGGAAAAAACGTGTATGTGTGGCATACCATAAACGTATACATGCACATGTAAGCAAAATGTAAACAACTTTTGACAACTAAAAAGAACATAAACAATGATCATCAGGCTTCTTGCACAGACCTTTTCAATGGGCCTTGGAATAAAAATTTGAACAACTACGATGTTGACTTGTCAAAAATCCATACACAATTAAAAGCTACTCATAAGAGAAGAAAAAAACTATTTTTATTTATTTTGTTTTTGCTATAACGGTAACGGCTTATGCATCAACGAGTACAATTTACAATAAATACATGCAGTGTTAACAAAATCAAGCAATAGCCTGTAGCAACCAGTAAAATAACATTTTCTTGATTACATATCTCTACTTTTTTTTTGATATCTTGAAAAGTTTAAGTGCTACCACTCTGAAATTTTCAGGGTGGTTAGAGAACATATGTGGCTATTTGCATAAAAAAAATTAAAGGGGGTAATTATTTCAAAAATCTAATTTAAAATTTTTTTTTATTTTTTTTTTTTATAAAAAAGTTTTTTTTTTTAATTTTTTTTTTTAATTTCTAAACCCCTATTTTTATACCATTCTTATGCAAAAAGAATTTTTTTAATATCTTTTACACAACAAAAGTTATGAACTTTAGAGTGAGGTCGCTAACCCAAAATTTTCAGTTATTTAAAGGTATAGTGTTGCCACAGTTTTCAAAAAAAAAAACAAATCATTTTTCTTACACACATATACTACTTTACACACTCACCAAATTTTATTGAAACCGGACACGATCGAGAAATTTACCGGTGAAATAAAATGGAAATGCTCATTAAGAAAACAATTTATATAAACAAAAAATTGCTGTCATCTGTTTTCTTGACTGTAAATTGAAACATCCAAACATCGCAAAGAGAATTTGAAACCATATTCGCATCAAATTTTAAAAGTTTAATGTATTATTGAAAAAGTGTTAAGCGACCTCTCCATTTACAATATTATTGTTTATGATATTTGCAATATTAATTCTTTATTTCTCTATATTATTCAATAAATGGCACAATGGTTTCAATTAAAATATGGCGCAACTCTTATTAAAAAATATAACCTTTAAAGCATGCCAGCATCGTATATTGTTGCATACACATTTCACAGTATATTGCACTTTTTTTTCGTTGTGAAATAAAATCAAAAGGATTTTGATTCTTGCCAATATATTGTGCCAGCCTGAGTTTATTGGTGAGAGGGGAGAAAAGAATACCATGTTCTCTTCCTCTCTCACCAAAAAACACATAATTTCTGAAAGAAAACTTTCATAGTGTAAACCCAGACTAACATAATTGTTTCATCAATATGGCCCGAAAATTAAATAAAGATGAAATTATTAAATATATTTTGTTACATGGTAATGTTTTTAAACCGAAAAACAAACATTTTTAATAAGATGTTTTCGCTTCGAGAACATTTGAAAAATGAACTTACAACTGACTGTGTAAACACTCAAGCTACTTGCAAAACTTTCGGCTTTTTCTTCGACATTTTCGTTGATAATACGTATGCCCTACTTGCAAGTAATTACTTGCATTTGTAAAGGCAGAGTTACTTCTAATTAAACATATTGCATTAATAATTGTTATTAGTTTTTCAAATTAGATAGTTGTTTAAAAATCAAATTAATTGTCTTCTTTATGTATATATGCAAAAAAATCAAGAAATATGTTTAAATGTACTTTAAAAAAGTTAAATCTATAATTATAATTTCCGCAATCAAGAAAATTTGGTAGCACTGTTTATGTTTTTGATCACTGATCTCACTGTCATGGTATATTTATAGCAGTTAGTCTCGGAAATCCAGCTGCTTATTTTTTATTTGCTTGTTGTGTGGTACGAATCACAGAATACACAGAACTGTAAAAAGTGACGTGTGAAAAAGGCCCAAATCAGTTGCGAGGGCAGCTTTCGAAGAAAGAGAAAGAAAATGTTTTTTGGTAGTAAAGTGGCAATGTGTAAAAACAGGCCGCTACTATCAACACGAATTGCGTCATCAAAACAAAAAATGCAAAAAGGGCAGCTTTCGCAGAAAGACAGAAAAAACGCAATATTTTCTGTCTCGTGACACCTCTGTATGCTCTGTGGTACGAATTGTCAAATGTTGTATAGTTAACAAGTAAAAAAGTTTTTTGTCCTTATCTTTTGTCGTTTTTGTCTCTTATAAAAACAATAAAAAGCCCTGTTGTTTGTTTTATTTTACAATTGTTGTTATCTCGCGGCTACCTGGTATAAATCATGGTATATCACTGTCTTCAGAAATTTCTTGCAAGTTGCCTGCAAGTACGAAAAATGTGATGGTGTTAGTAAAAAGTGTGAGTGTATTGAATTTTTCGAACATGTACTTGCATGTGTAAAGGCCAGGTAAGTGTATTGAAACAAATTTTTATTGATATGCATTCCTTTTTTGGAAAGTCCATTTCTCCCTTTTAGAAAATATCCAACGGCAGCGCTGGTCAAAAACAGTTTGTACTGAAAACTTGGCATTACTATTTGTTACATAATTTTGAAACTTGGCTTTACTTTTAACAAAAACACTATTATTGCTCACATAACCGCAACTTTTTACAAGTTTTTGGTAATTTTTTAATAAATTTTAAATTAAATGTGTTAAAATTGCAAAAAATAATTAAATAAATTTGTTATTTAATAGTAAATTTCAACAACTGTAAAGAAATGTTTGCTCCCCGTTTGTTAGCTAGACAATTATGTCGCCAGTACAATCGTCGCATGTTTTCTGTGGTCGGTCCAGCTGCTGTTGATACCCCTGCTGCTAATTTAACACCTCCTCCCCCAGAAGGGTTAGCAAAACCTGCCAATCCCAAATTAGAAGGTATTGCCAATAGCATAGCTACCCTCAACCTTTTGGAAGTCTCTGAACTCAGTGCTCTACTAAAAAAGAAACTTAACCTTCCTGAAACCGCTTTTGTACCACAAATGGCTGCTGGCTCTGCTAAACCTGCTGCTGATGATGAGGAAGAAGCCGCTCCCAAAAAAGTACAAACAGCTTTTAAAGTAAAATTGGTCAAATTCGACGAAAAACAAAAGGTGGCGCTAATTAAGGAAGTCAAGAACTTGTTGGAAGGCATGAATTTGGTACAAGCTAAAAAATTCGTTGAGAGTGCACCAACTGTCGTTAAGCAAGATATTCCGAAAGATGAGGCTGAGAAACTAAAGGAAGCCCTTACAAAGGCGGGTGCTGTTATTGAAATTGAATAAAGCGATTTTTTTTGCTAACTTACTATAGTTTTTAGTTTAACTATTGCTTATAATTTTTGAATTGATAGTGAAGAAAAAAGCCAGATAAGTGACACTTGGTTTGGTTGTTATTAAAATATGAAATTAAAAAAAAATGTTAACACAAGGTGATGATTGTCTTTGGGTCTAAACCAAGGCTGGCAAAAACCCGGGTTTAAAAAAACCCCAACCCAGCGGGGGTTTTCATGGGTTTTATTGTTTTTCATGTAATTGTATAATAATTGGTCTAAGCTATGTTGTCAAGTCAGCCCTTTTCGGTATAGATTTAGCAGGAAAATCTTCAAGATTTTTTATGACATCATTAAATAAGTCCTTACATATACGTATGCCTCAACTGCCAACTGATGTACAGTGGAACTTTTTTGAACATTGAATTTGACAATGACATTCATAGAATTTTAAATAACGTTTAGTTGAATAAAGAAGTTTTGAATATCCAACAAATGTTACTCAAAGTTCAAAAAGATCTAAATGCTTTTCAAAGTGACTACGTTACAATTTCAACTACCATTGATGTAATTTGTTGAACAATAATATACTACTTCCAAAACGGGATTTTGTTGAGAAGCGTACTTACTCCAATGCATTATTTGGCGAATATGATGCATCCCAAATATGTATATATACAAAATCATTACACAGTGTAACAAAAAAGAATGCAAGAGAAATACCTGGAATGCGATCATTTTTTTCTAGTAGGTATTGTAGAGTACAACTGGACTGTGCCCTTGAAATTTGTGAAACACCACCAAAAGTTACGGGTAAAAACCCGGGGTTTTCGTACCTTTTGCACTAACATGCTAGTAACTTTGGACAAGTTATTAAAATTTTTACTAAAAATAATCGGAGAATTTTTTTTTTAAATTTAATGAGGTAAATTTGTTTTTTTTTTGTTATTAAAGTAACTTATAAAAGCAAATAATTCTCAGATTAACAAATAGAAACTGGGAATTATTTCCTTCCGAAGGTTACTTTATATTATATTCAACATTTTTTTTTATTTTTCGAATTTATTCTATGAGCTAAATTTCAGTTATGTATTTTATAAAGCTTTTTTGTAAGTCCCAATTCACATTATACGATTTTTGTCGTTGCGATTATTGTCGTTTCCTCTTTGAAGTCGGTCTGATGTTTACATTGTACGATTTTTGTCGTTACGACTTTTTCTGTGCAACCGAACTTCAATACATTTTTCGTCAAATGAGAGAACATTGAGAGAACGAATGAGCGAACAAAACGAATCGAAGAGTACACTCGCTTGTGTACCCCTTATAATTCCTCTCACCCCTCTTGCCAATAAAGCAGCGCTGCCAGAAGTAAGATTTTACCTTATTTTTTAAGATTTTTTAATCGAAAAAAGATTTTAAGATTTTTTTCCCCAAAAACAAGACTTTTTGTTTTGTCCAGACGAAGGTTAGGTTCTATAAAAAAAACCTTCTTTGTTCCCATTTAACAATTTTTAAACTAAATAATACAATTTATTACAAGAAATTAAATTTTTTGTAATGTTTTTTTTTGTTTATTTTATGTATTTAAAAATATGAATTGTTTTTATTATTTATAATAAAAAAACTACTTTTTTTCCAAAAATAAGATTTTTTGTTCAAAAATAAGATTTATTTTTGGTGAAATTAAGATATTTTGCTGAAAATTTCTGGCAGCCCTGCAATAAAGTAAGAATCGCAACGACAAAAATCGTATAATGTGAATGGGCACTAATATGTAGTCATATTCCTTCATATTCTGATAGTGTATAAAGTCATTTCTAAAAAATTGAAGGAATATGACTATTACAAAAAAGCTTTATAAAATACATAACTAAAATTTAGCTCATAGAATAAATTCGAAAAATAAAAAAAATTCTCAGATTATTTTTATTGAAAGTTTCATGAAAGGTATTTACTGCCAGAATTGCACAATATATATTTTATTTAAATCTTTTCAATATTTTCAGAGTTATAACCCAGCATAGGCTGTTTGTTGGACGATTATGTTTAATATACAACTCCCAAAAGAGTCTTCTGATGTTTATCTGACGAGTAACAAAAACATCTTAATTTTTTTATTTATTTTTTGACACGCTCGTCTTTTAATCTTGGAATGAACCTTTTACAGCTCTCTGTAAGAGTCGTATAACAATTACTGAGCTACATACCTAAAAAAGAGCGTTTTTGAAATATGAAAAAACACATATGTAGCTGACTTTGTCGGAGCAGCGACGATAGTAAGCATTTAAGGTTTTCTATTGTTAGATATTTTCTAGAACACTTTTTGGTATAAGTTTTTGATGCCTCATAGGTCTCGACTTTGGAGCTCATAGCTCCTCAATGCCTTAACCTAGGACAGTAATTGAGGTGTCAATCGACGCAGCGGCTTCGGAGGTACATTACTGGGAGGTACATACTGGTCACACCTGTACTCGGTTATAAGAACTAGGGTTTCCGAAATTATCTATACGAAATCGAAGGTGATTCAAATTGTTTAGAACTTAAAATATTGTTACGTTACTGCCTTTCAATAACGTTTATGATTATCCGTTTCGAGCTTTTTAATTGCTATTCAAATAAAACATACACACCACTTTAATTTATAACACTAAGTTATTAAAGCTTAATAAATTACATCTTCTTAATTTCACAATCTTTATTTAAGTACCACTCTGTATTTAAAGCTTACTATTTTCCCCGCGAGATGCTATCTTAACTTCACAAAGTCTGAACTAATACTCTGTTCCGATGCCAACCTTCGCAATTTATTATACTGTAATTCGGCCGTCTGGAAAAAAAACCCAGAGTGTTTCCGAAGGTTCGAGTCTTTACTATTAACGATTAATACATCAGTTGTTTTATGAATCTATTATGTTACAAAATGGCCAAAAAATTGTCAGGTGAAGACCCCATGATAGCAATTTTCATTCATTAACTGTGTTGAAAAATGCATTACTTTTGTATTTTTTTCAGTACTTTTTCATATTTAAAATACCGCAGTACCCCCGGGTGGTTTCAGTACTTTTGTTTATCGTTTGAGCTTTTTAAATGTGATGTGAAATGCAAAGCGTGGACGCCAGGATTCATATTTTTCTTTCTTATAAGTGACAAGAAAATTTATAAAAAGGGATGCATTTATATGAAAACCATATTTATAGAAGCATGCAATGTTAAGCAAATGGTTTATAAAGTAAAAGAAACTGCGAAATAATTTTATTCGACAATTTGCGAAACATTAAGAACTAATTTTTCCCAACAAACACGGAGGTTTGATTTCAAATTGAAAATGATTTGATATCAAACGTTTTCTCAAACGACAAACGTTTGACAATGATTTGAAAATCATAGCGTTCTCAACAAAAAGGGGAAATTATTTCCAAATTGAAAAATGCCTTTATTTTCAACTTGCTTTCAAACGTAATTCGCAAATGTTTTTCAAATGTGGATTATAATACAATGTGGAATATAAATAAAACTATTTAATTTTTTTAATTTAAATTTATTATTTATTTAAATAAACTTTGAGATAAACATTCGGTACCATAGCTAAAATTTGAAATAGTGTTCTTTCCGTCCTCTAATTCTTGGAAAGACAAAATACTTGCATCCCTTTTATTTTGAGGATTGTAGCACCGCGATCGTTCAACAATCTTTCTTCACTTTCCCGTTTTATTATTTTTCTTTTTTTTCGTATTTTTAATCATTGTAATTTCTCACAAATAATTTTTTTTTCTTATATTAAAATTTATTTTAATTGTAAAACACATGTAACCACAAAGTAAAGAAATGTAACTTTAATCGCCATTTTTAATGCTTACATTTATTTTTCGCTTTAGTATTGCCAAGTTTATTTTTGATTTGATTTTAACATTTGACAAACATTTGACATCAAATTGAAAAAACATTTGATATCAAATGTTTATTTTCAAATCATTATCAATTTGAATTTAAATGTTAAATCAAACAATTGAAAAACGTTTGAGAATTGCGTTTGATGTCAAATGATAAAGTCATTTCATATCAAAGGTTTGACTTCGTGTTTGTTGGGCTGATTTGAAAATAAAACCTTAAAAGGGATAATCAACTTCACTCCATAATATTGTTGTTATTAATGCTATTTACAAACGATAACGAAAACTATAATAATATCAATTTTTTTTTTATTTATTCGGAAATAAAAATTGTATTACAATGAAAGGTGTTGCCTCAGCGTCCATTGGACATTTTTGAGGCGATTTGGCAACAAGTTAAATGCATGTTATATACAAGTATTTAATAAAAAAAAAAGAAGAAAAAAAAAGTTTAAAAATACAAAAAAAAAATGTTTAAGTTTTTAAATTCAATTCGATATTACTACAGAAGCATTTCCAAATTTTCAAGTAAATATTCTTTTAGCTTTTTCTTAAAAAGAAATATTCTCCCAATACTCTTTAAGTTATTAGGCAAATGGTTGTATTCCAAACTACCCATGTGTTCCACACGTTGCTTTGTTGTTTCCAGCCTACATCTTACTATCCATAGATTAGTATTGTTTCTTGTATTAAAATTTGATTGATTTCGAGAAAAACTTATTATTATTCAGAGATTTAAAGACTTGCATGAGAAGTTGCATTTTATACATTCCATGTACAGGCAGCACTGTTTCAGCAATATTTTTATAAAGAGATAACGTTGGATACATTCTCGGGAGATTATAGACAGTTTTCAGTGCTTTGTTCTGAACTCTTTGTAATGACTTAAGCTCGTTGCTTTTTTTGTAACCCTGTGTAAAGGGCAGGTAATTAAGTAGTCACCTTATCAATGCATTATAGATAAGTAATTTAGTTCTTGTGTTAAACTTGTTCTTAAATTTATAAATTAAATCTATGGCTGGTCCAATTTTTGCTTTGAGGCTCTGAATATGTATGTCCCATGACAAATTACTTTGCAAATACACACCTAAGTATTTCGTTTGAGAGGTTTCAAAAACTTCTTTCCCATCTATAAAAAAAACTAAAACTTAGGTTGTCAGAATACGGCTTAAATCTTATTAACTTCGTTTTTTCAGCATTTAACACCAATTTGTTTTGCCTTTAAAACTCTGCTATTAACTCTGAATCTCGTTCCATATGTACCTTTAACGCAATTTCATGTTTATATGGATAAAAAAAGACATATGTATATCGTCAGCATATAAGAACAGTTTCCCAAATAATCCCAGGTTCATCAAATCATTAATATAAGTTTTAAAGAGTAATGGTCCCAACACACTGCCTTGTGGGACACCATGCTCAACAGCACCAATAAAGCTTTTGCAGTTATTAATTTCCACATATTGTCTTCGAAAAGTTAGATAGTTTTCCAACAACATCACCGCTCGCGTATTAAGTCCATAATAACAGAGTTTATTTATTAAAATCTTGTGATCTACTAGGTCAAAGGCCTTGGAAAAGTCATAAAAAATACCAGCCACACCTCTTAAACCATTTTCTAATCCTTGGCAAATATTATTTACAACGTTTACTACTGCTTCCTCCGTACCACACCCCTTTTTAAAACCAAAACTTCTATATAACAAATTATGTTGGTCTAAATACATATGGGCATTTCTCTAATGTCGAATGCGACATTCGTACGCCTTAAAAGTGAAAAAAAACATATACCAAAACATTAATTTTATTTTGACAAAAGGCGAAACTTATAGCTCTTGATTAGCTCCATAATTTGTGCTAAATGTTGGTTTTGAGCAATTGTGCGTTTTCAAGAAAATTAAAAAAAACCAAGGCATTTGCATGCGACAAAAACAGAAGTCGCTTTTACGGCAAACAGTTCAAACACTGATTTCAGCGAAACCTGATGGAATATTTTAATGCGACTAATTTTAAAATATTATGCATTGATGTATCTTAATAATGCTTTTTATTTGATTCAAAAATATTGTGTAGCATATTTTTAATTTAATTTTAATCACCGTCGCACGCTACATGTTGCATGCGACAT
Organism: Pollenia labialis; assembly: GCA_949318255.1. Classification (NCBI taxonomy): domain Eukaryota; kingdom Metazoa; phylum Arthropoda; class Insecta; order Diptera; family Polleniidae; genus Pollenia; species Pollenia labialis. The sequence goes on along the minus strand of OX439140.1, from coordinate 148,488,407 downwards.
TTTGTTCCATCTTACTTTTATGTTTACGTTTTTACTTTTTATGTAATAAGACATCCGTTAGATGATTCTACTTTATTTTAAATACATTTTATATATTTATTTTCCGACCAAAAATTATAAACTTAAAAAAAATATCGTCAATAAAGAAAAATACAAATATAGAACAAAAACAAACTTAACTGAAAATAGTATTGCTATTCTCAAATAAAGTTTTTTATAATGAAATAAGCTATCTTGCTGCTCGTAGTTATTGGCCATCGCAAATAAAGATATTTTAGAAAAAAATTTTTTTTGAATCAATGCATTTTACACTTACGATGTCGCACGCTACAAATTTAAAATAAGTACCAAGAGAAAAGCACTGATTATTTTCCAGCAAAATTTTTTTTATTAAATTTGCAACTAAAATATCTGTTTGTTACTAATATTTGATGAGCATTGTACAAATACCCTCGACGCACTGATAACAAATGTTCTTTTTCAATGTCGCACGCTACATCGAAATATAGGGCAAAGCAAAGAAAATAATTGCCGTAACTGGCTATCGCATCGTTCCGTTTGCATTTTTCTTATATTGTTTGGATATAAACCGAGATTTAAAAAGCAATTGTCAATGCATAATGTTTCCCATTAGGATCATTTAGCAAAACAACACGGTCAATAGAAATGTTCAAAACAGAACTTTAGCACTTGTTCGACTTTGCATTTGAATATTTCAAAGTATGTTGCGATTTAATGTATAATTTGTTTACATTTTTAAAAGTTGATAGATTCCCTATAAAAATATGTTAAAACAACATACTTTTATAGACTTTGAATTTTTTGGCTGTGGTTGACATTTCTGGAGAAATGCCCATATGTCGTCAGCTGTTTCCACAATATTTTTTCAAAAATTTTGTCAATCAACGGAAGTAACGCAATCGGTCGAAACTTATCAACTTCAGTGGCATGGCTTTGCTTTGGTATTGGTATTATTTTGGCAATTTTTAACTCGTCTGGATACACCGAAGAATCAATCATATTGTTAAAAATCGTAGACAAATACGGAGAAATGTCATTTTTACATTCAAAAAGCATTCTTGGAGGAATTCCGTCATATCCACAACTTTTCGATAAATCTTGTTTTGAAATAATCTGAGAAATTTCCAAATCGGTTGTATAAACGAAATCAAACGATTGTTGACTTATATTTAGTGTTCTTAGTCCATTACAGTTATCACCTGGTAGTTGTTCAATTTGTTGCTTAAGTGTCTTTGGAATTTCCAGAAAGTATTATTAAACAAATCACATTTAACTTTATTGTCTGTTATAAAATCTCCATTTAAGCTTTTAATATTTACTTCGCTTTTTTCCGTGTTCTAGAGGATCTTTTAGATAAAAAGCATTTCAGAACTGAATATATTTAAATTTCTTGGAAAAATATAACCAATATTAAGAACGAAACTAATGTTTGCTGGCATTTCACATATTGCTTTTGGTATTTTATCGATACCACATGTCTGAGCAAATGCAGCGTTTAAAAAACTGCATTAGAAGTAGAAAAACTGCAATTTCTTCCACTGATTTATGTCATTGGCCAAAAAAATTCATGCGTGCGGGTTTTCTGTGCCCCAAATGCGACAATTATGCTTGTTTACATACCCGCTAAGATCAAAATCAGCTTCATCCAAAATCCGTACGCAGTTTTCGCACACATTCTGTAACATTACCATGATTTTCAAAGTAATGTGGAATATTTCCCAGCGTTGTTCAAGCGCATACACAACCATATTCGTTCAGCGGAAGGATACAACTAATTATCTATCAAATAAGACATGAGCTAAGTGTGACCATTCACGAAATAAGCACTAGTTAAACAAAAACGTTGGATGGCGGACCCGTTATAATCGTTTTAATTTTTCTAATCCATTAGTGATCTCAATATATGTTTCCAACCCGTAATATTCTGCAGAAACTGTTCAAATAGCTTTTAAAATCGTTCATGAAGTACATTAATTACGAAAGTGTAATGCTGTGTACGGACTAGGGATGCCAAACGGGATCGATTTTAACAAATTCCAGGATTCGAGATATTGGAAATCCCGATCTCGGGATTTTCCGGGATTTCGGGAGTTTTTGGGATCAATTTGTTTCTTTAATATACAAATGTTTTAAATAAACAACACTCTATTTATTTCTGTTTGAATTTTTAAAAAAGAAAAATTAACAGAACAATTCATAACCAATATACCAATATAATATACAAATGTTTTAAATAAACAACACTCTATTTTTATACCCTTCACCGAAGGTAGAAAGGGTATATATAACTTTGTCATTCCGTTTGTAATTTCTACAATATGGATCCTACACCCTATAAAGTATATATATTCTGGGTCCTTATGAAAAGCGAAGTTCAAATCCGGTTGTCCGTCTGTCCGTCTGTCTGTTGAAATGGGTTTTCCGAAGCCCCCAGATATGATGGGGACTTCGTTGGGGTATCTTTATGTCAGGTATTCTTATTATAATTTTGCTATTGAAATTCAGCCAGATCGGTCCACAAATGGCTGAGATATGACCAAAAAACCACGACTACCTCTAATTTTTTCCAAAAATCCCTTGTGTTTGTTGTATTTTTATTACTTTTTGCTGTATATCTGGGGAACGGCAAAAGCCAAAGTTTCCAAATTAGGTACACACATTAAGATTGCCAATACACACCATTCTACAAAATGTGGGCGGGATTGGAGAAGTGGGCGTGGTATCTCCCATACAAAAAAAAATAAAAATTGTATAAAAACCTAAATTTTTGGGCTGCCATATGTCCTATGGATATGACTTATATATCAAAATATCGGAAATTTTAAGTAGAACATATTTTATAAAAAACTCGGGAAAATCGGTTCAGAAACAAAAAAGTTATGACCAAAATTAAATTTTTTTTTTTTAAATACCCACTTTCGGGAACTATAGATCTCCCCGAGTCCAAGCTTTATAGCTAAAGTAAATGGTAAATTTTTTCTTTAACACGTCGGTATATAAATTTGTCAAATCGGTTAAAAAGTGGCTGAGTTATGAGCAAAAAACCACGACTACCTCAAATTTTTTCGAAAAATCCCTTGTGGTTGTTGTATTTTTATTACTTTTTGCTGTATATCTGGGAAACGGCAAAAGCCAAAGCTTCCAAATTAGGTACAGACATTTAGGTTGCTAATACACACCATTCTACAAAATGTGGGCGGGATTGGAGAAGTGGGCGTGGTACCTCCCATACAAAAAAAATTAAAAATTGTATAAAAACCTAAATTTTTGGGCTGCCATATGTCCTATGGATATGACTTATATATCAAAATATCGGAAATTTTAAGTAGAACATATTTTATAAAAAACTCGGGAAAATCGGTTCAGATACAAAAAAGTTATGACCAAAATTAAATTTTTTTTTTTTAAATACCCACTTTCGGGAACTATAGATCTCCCCGAGTCCAAGCTTTATAGCTAAAGTAAATGGTAAATTTTAAAATTCTTCCTTAACACGTCGGTATATAAAAATATCAAATCGGTTGGACAATGGGTAATTTATGAGCAAAATACTCCAAAAATGGGCTAAAAAACATCAAAATTTTTATAAAAACCTAAATTTTAGGGCTGTGATATGTCCTATGTATATGACTTATATACCAAAATGTCGGAAATTTGTATGAGTTATAACCGAAATACTGGGGTCTATTCACTGCATACGATATCGAGTAAAATTCATCGAAATTATTTATTTTGGTATCTTGAAACTCGATATCGAATGAAATGTATTGAATTTGAAATAAAAGCATTCGACATCGAGTACCTCGACATTACATTTATCGAGTTTTCATTCGATAAGCCAGTGTCTATCGTATGCAAAAAAATTCAGTAGTTTATTCGATACGAAAGTATCGAATGCGGTGATTAGACCCCTGATTTCCCGAAAATTACTCTTTTTATACCCTTCACGGAAGGTAAAAAAGGTATATATAACTGTAATTTCTACAATATTGATCCTACACCCTATAAAGTATATATATTCTGGGCCTTTATGAAAAGCGAAGTTCAAAATCGGTTGTCTCTTATTTAAAAAAAAAAATTTACCAATTTTATTTAGTTTTTGTCTAATTGCTGTGTATTCTGCTCGCACAATGGTGAAGGGTATATAAGATTCGGCACAGCCGAATATAGCACTCTTACTTGTTTTCTTTATTTTTAAAAAGAAAACTTAACAAAACAATTCATTTCATATGAAAATGTCTGAACTTAATTCTTAATTGTGTAAACGCTTCAAATGTAACCCCGTATTCATAAATGATTATTAAATTTATCAACGTTTATTAAACGAAATTTTCATAAATAATTTGATTTGTAAACCTTTATTAAGTTTTAAACATTTTTATGAATACAGTCATATATCTGCAATATTTGTTAAAATGTAACGACTTTATCGACCAAAAAATAAAATACATGACTATACAAAATAAATAAAAAACATGTCGTCAACATGACATGATTCATTTGAACGCCAATTCATGTTAAAAGAAGACAAAGGAAGAATCATTTTAATAAGACATGAGCCGTATGAACTCAGACTTACTTAATGTCAACATAAATTTATTGGATCGATAAAGTGTTCGTTAACGATTTTGGGTTTCTCAATATACCGAAAAAAACATTGTTTTCAGTTGGCAACACCTCTCAAAATAACTATAAAAGTTGGGAGTCAGCTGATTGAATTTATCTGTACGGCAAATACATTAAGGTGAGCGAAGATAGCGTCGACGAAATAGCGTCGAATTTGGGAATTTAAGAACCGGGAAAACAAAATATCCAAATTAGGGCCTTTTGCAGAATTAGAACAAAAAGTTAGCGTCGAATTTAGGAATTTATGGGGATTTCCAAAAGTAAAAAAAAGTTAGCGTCGAATTTAGGAATTTAAAAATGGGAAGTAAAAATAACCGTGCAAAAGTCTGTGTTCCATTGGATAAATCAGCAACGCTTTTAACTGACCATTTTGAATGCACCCAAATATCTCTGGAACTAACCGAACGATTTTTTGCACGCATCGCTCATTTTGTCTGGAAAGCGATTTACTTTCAGAATATATACATTTTATACCGTGCAAAAGCCTGTGTTCCATGGGATAAATCAGCAAAGCATTTTACTGACCATTTTGGATGAACCCATATTTCTCAGTAACGGGACGGGCGACTTTTTGCACGATTCGCTCTTTTTGTCCGAAAACTATTAACTTTCAGAATATATACAGTTTATACCGTGCAAAAGCCTGTGTTCCATGGGATAAATCAGCAAAGCATTTTACTGACCATTTTGGATGAACCCAAATATCTCGGGAACTAACCGAACGATTTTTTGCACGCATCGCTCATTTTGTCCGGAAAACGATTTATTTTCAGAATATATACAGTTTATACCGTGCAAAAGCCTGTGTTCCATGGGATAAATCAGCAACGCTTTTTACTGACCATTTTGGATGAACCCAGATTTCTCAGGAACGGGACGGGCGATTTTTTGCACGCATCGCTCATTGTGTTCCTAAAAGTGTATTTTTTAATTTGTGTTAACTATTTTTTGTATTTTTATTAAAAATATTAGTTATTTTTACTTCCCCTTTTTAAATTCCTAAATTCGACGCTAACTTTTTTTGTCTTTTGGAAATCCCCATAAATTCCTAAATTCGACGCTAACTTTTGGTTTTTATTCTGGAAAACATCATAATTTGGGTATTTTGTTTTCCCGGTTTCTAAATTCCCAAATTCGACGCTATTTTGTCGACGCTATCTTGGTCCACGTAATACATTAAAGAAAATAAATAGTTGGCAGATGAGTGCGGGTTATCTTTCCGACAGAATAGAAAACAAATAAGACATTGAGAAAAACAAATTTCTTTAATGTGCAATTTTTCGTTGGGAAAAAAGGTAATCGCGTAATGAGAAAACAGCAATAAGACAATGAATAATTAGAAAGTATAAAAATTCAAAAAAACGAACATTTTTATACATATAAAAATTATTCATACATAAGTTGTTAAAATTAAAATCCCGGAATTTCCCGTTTGGCATCCCTAGTACAGACAGTGCAATCTACATGCAATCTGTTTCAATGCAACCTCAAAATATCAAAGCGTTTTGATGTTGATGCAATGATTGAAAAATGAATGAAAATGAATTTCATTTGCTAGTATGCGTAAATGCATTGCATTGTGTGTTCCCAGCATTATATCAGCAATTGTGTTCTATTGAAGTTGCACATCATGTAACACTTCGAGTGCTTATAGGTAACAGTAGAAAATGTTACATGTATGTATATGCTGTAACATATTTTTCTCCGAAAAGAAATCGCAATTAAGGCTCAGTTAGCCGGGAGTAACAGTAACCTTACCGTAAAAAAGTAAGACCAATCTATTTCTTACAGATTGAGACGTAACATCTTACTGCTAACTATAATCGTTCTAGCTGTTTTAACCTTAACAAAATGAATCAGATGATTTGCAACGTTACTGTTACTCCCGGCTAACTGAGCCTTTACAGAGTAAGCACTTTTCAACTTGTATAAAACATTTTTATTTATTTTCTTACTTCTGTGAATGCGATTTTTTGAAGTTATCGATAAAATTATGATTTTTTTTTTGTGTACGATTTAATTATTCAAACGTACACCGATAGAAAAGGCGTCATAACGCTGATGTATTTTGACATCAGTACTATAACAAGTGTTTTCGTTTTTGACCCCATGACACTTTTCATCATTGTGATGTCAACCTTAACATCACTTGGCCAAAGTTTCATCAATGGGATGACACATCGGCATCATAGAAATGACGAACATTTCCTCAGTGCGATGACGAAGAAACATCGGAGAAAGGACACATTAGCATCAATTTAATGACAGTTTGTCATTAAGTCAAAGTCATTGGAATTTACTTAAGTCAAAGTAAGAGAATATTATTTTTTACTTACTCGTTACACATGTTTGTTTCACGTTTGTTGAATTACGGCCTTTGTTTTCAGCAGAACTCTCAATAATAAGACATCAGCACCATGCCCCATATGGTTTTCGTAATCATTCTACTTTAAAAATTTGATGTATTTAACTAAATAATTAAAAAAATAGAATATCGGAATTTTGCTTGTTATAATACATTGTAATCATGAAAATAATGTTAATAATAAACAAAATGTTGCATCGAATTGATGTCACTATAGTCATAAGATACATGACACGTAAAAAGTGACAAAATTGTACGAAGACGTTAGTCATTGTTTTGATGTTACTTTTTGCAGGATTGATGTCATTTGTAGTAATATTGATTTCACAATTCTGATGTTAGGGCATCATCAATGTGAAGATGCATATTTCTATCAGTGTATAAAGCGGCTCATACACTTGCATTATAATTGATCAATTGTTCGCATTGTACAATTATATCGCCAATGTGTATGTGATATTCGAAGGTGCCACAGTATTTTGGCAATAATCAAAATCCTTTTGATTTTTACTGGACAAAGAAAAAAGTACAGTAAACGGTATTGGCAACAATCTATGATGTGTTTTGTTTTTAAGGTTAGGTTTTTTATTTTTTTAAGGTGTTGCGCCATAATTTAATTGAAAAAATTGCGTCACATATTGAATGATAATAATATGGCGAATAACATATACAATAATATTGTAAATGGATGGGCCGCTTTAGAACATGAAAAAAATCTTGAGTTGTGCTCGAAACACATACCATTCAATCATTGTTTGTTTACAATTCATAATATTTAAAAAGATACTCGTAAGAAATATTAATCCCTATCAGAGACCTGCGCCATCAAGTTTTGTCGGCGGCAGCGGCTTGCAAGAATATTGCCGGCGGTGGCTCAAAGCCGGCTTAAGCCGACTTAAACTAAACAAATTTTTTTTTTTAACCAAATTTTATATTTTAATTTGAATAATAAAATAAACTTGCATATATACTTATTTTAATGCTTGTGACTATAATCTATTCCTAAATGGGATTTAAAATTTTTACCGCAAAACCTTTCAAATATATAAAGACTTTACTTTAACATTTTTATTTATTAAAAAAAACAGTTTTTATTAAAAATTAAAAGAATGTAAAAAAATTTTGTCAATAAAGCCAATAGTGGTATATATAAACATTAATCTTTTTAAGTAAATATTCTGGAACAATTTTACCAGGGCCCAAATCATCTCCCACGTGTTCGTGACGTATTTAAAACGGGATTGCGTATGTAATAGATTTTTATGCTTGTATACCCTGCAAATAATAGGACCAGTCCAAACACGCGTGTAAAGAGTAGTCCACAAAGGACCAGGACTAGTCCAAAAGTAACCCAAGCATATGGAAAAAACCTGGTCTATTTAACATTACGATGTCCTAGGAGAGGATCATATAACCCACCTTTGGACCACTAAGGAGTAGTTTTAAAACTACTCCATGGTATATAACCCACCTTTGGACCACTAAGGAGTAGTTTTAAAACTACTCCATGGTATACTCAAGAGGATTAGTTTTGAAGTCGTTTAAAAACGAAAGCACGTCGTTAAAAAACGAAGACATGTCGTCTCACTACAAACACTTTTTAACAATGACATAGTCCATGCTTGCATTACATCGGACCAGTCCATGGAGTAGTCCATTTTATCAAAATGGGTCAGGTGGTCCAATTTTATTTGCTGGGTAGTAATGACATAAATACATAAAAATCAACTGTGTTAATAGTGTCCTATAAAATAGGTCACTTCGGTTTAATGGTTTTCAGCGCATGCCAAAATGAGCAACAAAGGAACGCAAAAATTGAAAAAATTCGAAAAATATAGAAATTCGGAAAAATTTTACGAGTTCAGAAAATTGGCAAAAATAGCGAATGTTTTGAATATATCAAACAAGCCACTTAATTGATTAAAAAACCCTTAAACTACAAGGAGTGGTAAAAATTCGATAAAAAAAATTTTAATTAGGGGAAATTCGCAAAACATTGCAAACAGCGGCATAATAGCAAAGCTTGCTATTTATTAAAAATCGTTAAAGCTGCAAAGAATCAAAAAACTTACAATACAAAAATGGGTCCAATCGAAAACTAAAATTTGCGAAAAATTGCAAAATTTAATGTTATTATTTTTCTTTTTATTACTGAAAAATGTTTAATACTTACATTTTTGGCTATTTGTTGAAGAAATCTAATAATTTTTCCCAAAAAGTGTGTAAATTGTTTGTAAAAAACAATTTAATGTTTTAACAAAAGTTGTTAACCTGTCGAATGACATTTCGAGTAACGGCATTCGATCGACTACTCGTTATCGAATGGCATAATCTTAAATTTCGATAGAAGTTGTTTGATAACGAATGGGACGATTTCAAAAAGTAAAATTTCGATCAGTCACTCGATCACGACTGCGACGATCTGGGCCCAGATATTAATTAAAATTTTTGATTAATAAAAGGTTCGTAACTAAAGTCAGAAAAAATAAAAATTCGTAAGATTTCATAATTCAAAAATATTGTTAATTGTGAAAAAAGTTAGGTGGAAACTGCATGTTACCACTAGCATTCCAGCAAATTTTTTTAGCTCTACCATAATATTACAAAGTATACAAATTATAAAACAAGTGTAACAACTTATATAAAATTGTTGCAAATATGTTAGTAAACAAATTTTGGTTATGCATTTATTGTAGGGAATATTCTATTAAATTAAATTGTGACTGTAACCGGCGGCTGATTTTAAGCCGACTTTAGTCGATAAATTTTCGGCGGCGGCGGCTGTTAAAAATATTCAGCGGCGCGGCTCAGCCAGCTTCAGCCGTCAAGGCGCAGGTCTCTGGGCAGACCGTGAATTCAACACTTTTAGAACGTGTCTCGTTAAAAAGCTTAATAAGACGTTTTTTGTCAACTGTCAACTGAAGTCAACTGTCTTTGAAATATTTCGAGGGTCAAACATTGTAGATAAATAATAGGTTTAATTTTTTTCTAAAGCCATAAATCATTTAGTTAGAGCGAATGCTAAGTCAGCCGCTAACTTTTGAGACTCCGAACTATTTTCCATCTTGGTTGATTCATTTACAGGCTTGCCTCGATTAACCGTGATGGCCAGTGATCAGTCTATTGTTTTTTGTTTGCAATGTTTTCAGATTGTTTACTTCGATTAACCGTGAATACCTCTATTATCCGTGATGGCAGTTGAAAAATATTTGACAAACAACATCACACGACTTTTTTTTAAAAATTTTATTCTTTTTTTTTTGCTTAATGTCCTTTTCATGTCTCATGTTTTTAGTAGAAAATTTGAGATATAGTTACCTATTTAATTTAAAAATGTACATAAACTTCTTAAATATTTTTTTTAATGTAAATACACTCACAATATTATTACAGTAACGGACTGTAGTTTATTTAAGAAATATTCCGTTCAGTCATTTTTAAATAAATAAACATTTAAACTTCCAAGCAAATTTATTTTTAACTGATTCTAACAGTTATTCAAAAAACTAAGTGCATATTAATACGGATTTTCAGTTGCAGTTAATATTGTCTGTTGATTGAGTTAAATTCTTCTTTATGTTAAAGTAAATAAATATGTAATTTAAAGCAACGAAAAGTTCATTTAATTTTTACTGTCAAAAATGCAACCGCGAATTCCGTAAAAACAAATCAATATTCAGTTATCTTTTATAAATTAATTGTCAAAAAATTAACTACATATTCCGTAAAAACAAATAAATATGCAGTTATTTTATAAAATTTTACTGTCAAAAATTCAACACCATATTCAGTAAAAACAATTAAATATTCATTTATTTTATATAATTTTACTACCAAAAATTAATTTTTACTTATCTATAAAAAATGAATTGCTTGTTTTGTGTAAGCAATACCCATTTTCTATTTGTTAAAATAATTTAGTTAAATACCTACATCAAATTTTAAAAGTAAAATAATTACGAAGCCATATCGGTCATGGTGCTGGTGTCTTGTAATTGAGAGTTCTTCTGTAAACAACGTGGTCAGTACCACAAACGTAAAACAAACGTGTGTAACTGGGTAAGTAAATAAAAATATTCTCCCTCTTTCGCTTATAAGAAAAACAAGCGGACAGGTGTCTGTCTGGTATTTTTAGAAATTCGGCTCTTTTGTGGAGTAAACGAAAATTTAATAAAATAACTGAATATTTAATTGTTTTTACTGAATATGGGGTCAATTTGACAGTAAAAAATTGACAGTAAAATTTTAATAAATAACTGAATATTTAATCGTTTTTACTGAATATGGTGTTGAATTTTTGACAGTTAAATTTTACAAAATAACTGAATATTTATTTGATTTTACGGAATATGGTGTTGAATTTTTGACAGTAAAAATTAAATGAACTTGTTGTTAAAAATAAATGAAACATAGGTAGACCGGTTTTTAATTGAACTTTCATTTATTTTATATTACAATTTCAGTTAATTTTACGTACAAAATATTGTGAGTGTATGTATGTACATCAATTTTCACTTGTTACATAATAAAAAATAAAAAAAATTATTAGAATTGTGGTTATTTTATTGAACTATTTATGGTTTTTAATCCAAATTTTTAATATTTTTAATTAGGCTTAAGTTCATTAAATTTAATTTTCATTAAATTATTTTTATGAAGAAAGGAATTTTACAACATGAAAATTAATTAAAATTTTTTATTGATAATTTTTCATTCTTGACTCAATCTGGGCTCGAACCCAGGTGTTTACGGACAGGTTACCCTGACATGTTTCGATTGCAACCACTCAATCTCTTCAGAGGGCTTGCCGTTTAACACTCGCAGCCATCGACGACTGCTGACGTCATTAGTCAAACATCAATCCTTAAACCAAATTGTATTCAACCTTTTGGTAGATCGAAATTTGCTTTTGAATGATTATCTATTTTAATTTATTTTAACATGTTATTCCTTTACTTCTCTTTTTTCGTACTTTTGTCAAGAATTCTTCTTGAAGTTCAAAGTACATATATTTTTTGTTTTTTTCATTTTTTGTCTTTCTTTTTCTTGTTGAACTTTTCAGCACAACTTGAAGGACAAATGCAAACATAGAGCTCGTGCCTTAGCTTTAACAATTATTAGTATTGTGGTTATTTTATTGAACTATTTATGGTTTTTAATCCAAGTTTTTAATATTTTTAATTAGGCTTAAGTTCATTAAATTTAATTTTCATTAAATTATTTTTATGAAGAAAGGAATTTTACAACATGAAAATTAATTAAAATTTTTTATTGATAATTTTTCATTCTTGACTCAATCTGGGCTCGAACCCAGGTGTTTACGGACAGGTTACCCTGACATGTTTCGATTGCAACCACTCAATCTCTTCAGAGGGCTTGCCGTTTAACACTCGCAGCCATCGACGACTGCTGACGTCATTAGTCAAACATCAATCCTTAAACCAAATTGTATTCAACCTTTTGGTAGATCGAAATTTGCTTTTGAATGATTATCTATTTTAATTTATTTTAACATGTTATTCCTTTACTTCTCTTTTTTCGTACAATAAAAATTGTTATTCGATTAACCGTGAAAATCGATTATCCGTAATGCTTCTGGTCCCCACCATCACGGATAATCAAGGCCCGACTGTATTATATAAAACAATTTTATGATTCGGTTTTAAATTTAAGCTCGGGTTTTTAATGAATTATTTCTCTTAGCTTCTATACAAAAAATATGCATTAAAAATTAAATTATTTGTTCAAAAATACTCCAAAAAAGTATCGTCGTATCGACAGCAAGATATCGGAAATTCTGTGGAGTCACCTGTATATCGGTATTTGTTATCGTCACATCCATAATTTTTTTACTCACACACATTTGTACACAGTATAACACACACTGCCATCAGAACACACCGGAAGGAAACAAATTTTAAACAACTAAAGTTAATTAAACTTTATATTGATGTTTTGTATTGGAGAATCAAACCCGAAACTTCGCCCGCAAAATGTTATATTTAATTTATTTTTTTTTTCATACAACACCATTCATAAACAATACAACAGCAGAATCATACACAGATATTTATTTATAAATGGAAATGTTTGGTTCAGTAGACTAAATATGAGTGTTTGTTGTAAAAAATGTAAGACACACACAATTGAACACACACAAAGTCTATTGTTTCGTCACACACAAAAATAACGGACCTGCGCAATGCGCAATCTTGTTTATTTGATTCATGGTTTAACTTATTTTAACAGAAGTCTACAGAGTTCCCGCGCACATGCGCGTGTTATATTATTTTCCCTTAAACTCTACAAAAAACGAGGAAGGCCATGCAGCTCTTATCAGACAACGTCGAAATAAACAACAAAACGTAAAAATACTTCCTAAGGTAAGGATAATAGAGTACATCATTGTCATGATGCGTGTACCCAAGGACTGCTGTCAATTGGCGAAGTAAATGAAGCAAAAATGATTGAACTATTGAGGCCATTTTCAAAAACCAAAAAGAAGGAAGTTCTAAAAACTCTGGAAGAGTCCAAAGTTACTCAAGGATTTGATGAATTAATTTAAATTTCACAAAAGTTCAATACATGCATTTAAGAAATCTTTTTTTTTGGAAAGAAAATTACCTGTATTTCCACCATTTATAAAGTGCCGGTTCACACACGTCAAGTTTAACTCGTCAAGTCTTGAGTTTTTAGGAGAGACGGGAAAAGAAATGGCCTTCTCTTTTCCCTTCTCTCCTAAAAGTTCAAGACTTGACGAGTCAAACTTGACGTGTGTGAACCGGCACAAAGTTCAGCAAGCAAAACAAAGTTGCTATCCACCCCCAGCATCAAGAGAAATTAAAAATACACTCACAATATTCTGTACGTAAAATTAACTGAAATTGTAATATAAAATAAATGAAAGTTCAATTAAAAACCGGTCTACCTATTTTTCATTTATTTTTAACAACAAGTTCATTTAATTTTTACTGTCAAAAATTCAACACCATATTCAGTAAAAACGATTAAATATTCAGTTATTTATTAAAATTTTACTGTCAATTTTTTACTGTCAAATTGACCCCATATTCAGTAAAAACAATTAAATATTCAGTTATTTTATTAAATTTTCGTTTACTCCACAAAAGAGCCGAATTTCTAAAAAATTCCAGACAGACACCTGTCCGCTTGTTTTTCTTATAAGCGAGAGAGGGAGAATATTTTTATTTACTTACCCAGTCACACACGTTTGTTTTACTTTTGTTGTACTGACCACGTTGTTTACAGAAGAACTCTCAATTATAAGACAGCAGCAGCATGACCGATATGGCATCGCAATTATTTTACTTTTAAAATTTGATGTATTTAACTAAATTATTTTAACAAATAGAAAATGGGTATTGCTTACACAAAACAAGCAATTCATTTTTTATAGATAAGTAAAAATTAATTTTTGGTAGTAAAATTATATAAAATAACTGAATATTTAATTGTTTTTACTGAATATGGTGTTGATTTTTTGACAGTAAAATTTTATAAAATAACTGCATATTTATTTGTTTTTACGGAATATGTAGTTAATTTTTTGACAATTAATTTATAAAAGATAACTGAATATTGATTTGTTTTTACAGAATTCGCGGTTGAATTTTTGACAGTAAAAATTAAATGAACTTTTCGTTGCTTTAAATTACATTTGTATTTACTTAAACATAAAGAAGAATTTAACTCAATCAACGGACAATATTAACTGCAACTGAAAATCCGTATTAATATGCACTTAGTTTTTTGAATAACTGTTAGAATCAGTTAAAAATAAAATTGCTTGGAATTTTAAATGTTTATTTATTTAAAAATGACTGAACGGAATATTTCTTAAATAAACTACAGTCCGTTACTGTAATAATATTGTGAGTGTACGCATGCTAAAGTAAAATCTCTATAATATCGCTTGATAACACAACATCCAGGATTGTAATGATAGAGTCTGTGGAAATTTAAAATATTCAAAGATTAACTCTGTACTGTAAATGGGGGTGTGATGATTCGTAAGGACAAGATAATATAAACAACCATTTCCCGAGGAATCTTACATAATTTCAATTAAATTAAAAAAAATATACAGGCTTTACAGTGTAGCAAAATCCAGCATAAATTATTTATTTCATTGTAAGTAATAATTATCAAACTATTTTGTACAAAAAACTTTTTCACATAATCTCCAAAATAAAAAATCTAAGCTTTAAGCTTCATAAGCATTTTTTTAAGTATCTTACATTTACTGCCAATGAAATGTTATTGTAACTCTACTGCAAAACCTTTGGCCTTTGTAAAAATTGGACTTGAAAGTCTTCGGGCCGAAGGTTGTTAATTACTAAAAAAATCTAAGCTAAAAAGCTATTAACAAATGTCAGTTGTTATTACAATTAAAACTAATGAGAATTTCAAAACTAAAATATAGCACTTTCATTGAATCGGTTAATAATCTTCACATGTGCGCAATCTTTACTCAACCATGAATTAATTATGCTAAATACATACATATACACAAAATTGTACTCCTCTCTATAGAGAGGAAATTAAATTTTTTTTTAAAATTAAAAATATTTTAATAACAAAATTATATTATCCAACATGGTTAATATTAGTTTAAAGAATTGTAGCTGCGATGTTTTAACTTTCTATTTTTTTTTTTTTACTAAGCAAAACAAAAAGAGAAATTCGAAAACAACTTCACTTGACCAAATAAAAATTCAATACAATGGCATAATTAGACCGTTTTGACATGGTCCTATGATATAGCAAGTGAATTTTATTTCATTCATTTAAGATCATGCTTTTGAAGAATAAAAAATAACACTTAAAAAATTTACAGTAAGAAATATGCACAAAAAATATTTGCAAAAAAAAAAAGAAAGATATATGAAGTTAAAAGACAAAAGGCCCAACCAGAATGGGCATAAATAAGCTTAAGCCTCTGTCAAAAATAAACTAAAAGATGCATTTAAAATAAAAAGTCATTTGATTCCGTACGGAATGTGGTATCAGTTTCGCAATGTGCTTAAGCAAATGGCAGTTTCATAAAACTTAACATACGGGATTTCCCGGGACGAAAATCCCAGTATCCCCCACAGTCTTCGGTCATTTTTAAGTGTTAAGTCAAAAAAACGCATTTTGAGTTTTTGATTGGGTTTAATTAAATTTGTTTCTCTTTTGTTTGGTTTAAATGGCTTTAGTCTAGCACAACTGCTTGTAATCGTTATTATCTGCTCTTAGGAAAAAAGTCTATGAAATTCACCAAATAAATATTTTTTTAATTTAACATAACGAAAAACTACAGTTTCTAATTTAAGACAATTTTGCCAAACGCCAAAGAGATGTCAATCCATATCGATTAGTCAGGCAATGTTTAATGCTCTGAAATTTCGAAATAAAAAGAGTAAAAATGTACAGAATTTTTAATTTGTTTAAAGACCAGGGGTCTAATCACCGCATTCGATACTTACGTATCAAATAAACTATCGAATTTTTTTGCATACGATAGACACTGACGTTTCGAATGAAAACTCGAGAAATGTTATGTCGAGTTACTCGATATCGAATGCTATTATTTCAAATTCAATAAATTCTATTCGATATCGAGAGTCATGATACCAAAATAAATAATTTCGATCAATTTATTTATTTATTTTATTTATGTATTTTATAAAGCTTTTTTGTAATAGTCCTATTCCTTTAATTTTTAGGAATGACTTTATACACTACCAGGCTATTATATTGTATCTTCTTGTTACATTTTACCTTAGCTGTCCTTTGGATAGCAATGAAGTATATTGATTTATTTTATAAAAACGAAAAAAAGTTGTTCCCACTTGTTTCAAAAAATTTAATGATTTTATATGCAGAGCAGTTGCATAAAAGATTTTTCGGATAAGATTCTGTAAGAGATGATGAGAAAAGTTATTAATGAAGAAAACACTTAAGGCCCAAATACACTGATCAAACAATTGTGTTTGTATGTGTGACACCGACAACGCTTGATGAAAAATCAAAAAATTTAGATATGACAGCGAATATAACGTCAAGCACACGTACACGTTGAATTCGCCGGCTGGACAAGCATTTGACAAGTGTATTTGGCCCTTTATATATTGGATTCGAAGAAAAATAATTAAAAAATAATAACAAGTTTTGATCGAAGGGATAAGAAAACTGAAAGAGTTTAGACATTATACAAAAATTTCTTTGACTATAAAGGCAAACATACGTAGAAATAGGCTTTCAAACGATTCTATAAATGCTTATTCTGAACTAAAATCCTATTTTAACAGAAATATTTTGTTATAATTTATCAAAATAATTTAACTGTTTTGTTTTATATAAATGCTGTTGGCGTTGAATTTATTCTGTGGCAATAAGTGCTCAAGTCTTTTTTTATAGTTTTATGGGAGAAAAATTTAAAACTTTAAATGTGGCCTTTTGAAATTTACTCCGAATCTTTATATATAAAAAGAAGTGTACATTTTGATTGTCACTCCATAACTCGAGAACGGCTCGACCGATTGCCATAAAATTTTTAGGGAAGGTACAGGGAGGAGTGATGATGGTTAGTTGATTTTGAAATCCAAAATCGGTCTAGCCATTCTCCAGTTATCTATCTATATAAAATGGATGTGTGTATGTGTGTATGTATGTATGTAACGTATGGACTCCAAAACCGCTGGGCCGATTTTGATGAAATTTTCAGGGAATCTTCAGAATATTCAGGCGAGTGACACTGTGAAGTCTGATTTTTGATTTTCGGTCTGCGGGCGGAGGGGCGTGGCAAAATCCAGTTTTCATATTGCACCACCAATGACATCTATATAATTTGGACGATTTTTTCTTTAAAATTATCGCCATGGTCCAACTTAGGTTTTTACGGAAAGAAAATTTTGCCCCGCCCACTTTTACGCCCACTTTTTTCGATTTACCTAAAATCAAAAAACTGCTCCATCGATATGACTAATTTTTCTTTTAACTGTTCGTATTAATCCATTTAACGTTTTCATCGAAAGATAAAATTACCACGCCTACTTTTACGCCCACTTTTTCTATTAAGCGCATAATTTGAGAACGGTTTGACCGATTTGGACGATTTTTTCATTAAAATGATCGCCATGGTCCAACATAGGTTTTTACGGAAAGAAAATTTTGCCCGCCCGCTTTTTTCGATTTACCTAAAATCAGAAAACGGCTCTTTACACCAAATAAAAAAAAAACAAAAAACATTGTCTATGCGCTGGTCTTAAGATGAAGTAATAAATAACTATAATTTTAAAATTGCCTTAAATACATGCGTTTCTTTTTTGATTGAGCCCATATCTACACCATATGTAAGTTATTTTGTAAAAAAAACTTTATGATAGGTATTCCATGGATTTTTATTTAAAGGCCGTAAATGTCGTTAAATGCTCAATTTAAACCGTGTGGTAATACAATACTAATGTTTGCTTAGGGCCAGCAACGTGGACCAGGTCAGCTAGTCTAATATAATCATCAGTACTCTGCGACTTAGAATTTGTAAGTATTTATTCCTAAATACTCCTATGACACAGATCGGAAGCAGGGATGTTAGATGTGACGATTTTACGTCTTTTTGACGAATTTTTTCAATGAATTTACCAAAATGACGATTGACGATTTTTGATGTAGAGTCACTAATGTTTTGACGATTTACTCCCGTCAATAAATTTACTTAAAACTTTTATCTGGCATCAATTTTATAACACTTTAATCTGGCAAGCAGGTTTGGTAGATGTGACGATTTTTCGTAATTTTAACGGTTTTTTTTTTGAGAAAATACAATAATATGACGATTATCGATTTTTTGACTAAAAGTAATAGTGTTATGACGATTTTCTGGCATCGATAAAACACAAGAAATATTTACAATTATATTGAAAACAGTCCAAAACTTAAAAATCAATTTTTCGATATTCAAAAATTTTTGGAAATTAAACAAAAAAATCCTCCCCCATCACAAACCAGGTGGATTTCATTAGAAGCATTAGTATTTCAAATTCTACAATTATAAAAATGCCATCGGTACTGCAAAAAATATACACTAGAGCCCCGATTTGCGTCAGTCCTATCTGGTTCGCTTTTAAAAAATTGGTTAAATCCGCTTTGCGGTTTTATGATTTCGATTTGCGTCGCCACATACGAATGCATTTTTCGATGTAGTCATAATCACTTGTGAAGAATTTTTCTATTTGTGTGTAAAAAGGCAAATCCCATTTAATTCTGTTGGTTAGTTATTCTTAGTAAAATTGCGTGTTAGGAAGTAAGAAGTTACTTTTTAATAAGAAGTTGTGTAGAAAAACGAGTGCAATGATATAAAAATGTATTAGTTTGGAACTAATATTGGACGTAATAAAACGTTTCAAGTCGGTTGATATAGACAGAATCCTTGGTTTTTAGCACCTTTAACAATAAAAACAATTTGCAATAGAGACAGCGCTAAAAGTTAATCAATTAAAAATAGCTCGAGTTAAAAGCAAATGAGATTTTATTTATTATTAAATATTTTTCTGAATATGGATAAATCAAATAAAAAATATTTTTGCTATGCATTTATGCAAATATATTTTTTCTTATGTTTTCTTTTTAAATGATAAATATATTCAGCTCACTTACTGAAATAAATAGAATAAAACTTAACCATATCACTTTCTTCTTCATAAATAGAATTTCTTGCTAAAAATTTTACTTTCGAACCAATCCATGCAATAAATTGTCTTTAATTTGTAAAATTTATATATTTGACGTTTTGTTGACGATTTGTTCAATTTTCATGACGATTTTGACGAATTTTGTTAAAACTTTTGACGATTTTGGAGGAAAAAAGTCTAACAACCCTGATCGGAAGTTCTAAATGTTATTGGACATTGAAAAAAGATAACCAAAAAGTTATAACTTCCTCAAAGTTCCGTTAAGCACTTTTTCCTTTTTGCCACAGAAATAAAAAAGTTTAATGTATTTATAAACTTATTTAATTAAGATCAGGAAATGTATTTAAATAAAATAATATTTTGCAACGATTTGTTTTGAGCGGGAATTCTCGAGATCCCGAGAAATTGAAAAATAAATCCAATTTTCCCGGGAAATGAAAAAGTCAGGGAAAAGAAAAACTCTAATATTGTTTGAAACATATGATTCACGTGAATTCGCACAGTTGCTTTAGCCACGTTATGCACATTCCGGTAAAGGCCCATGGTAGAATAAGTACAAGTTATGTTTTTATAAACTGTGGTGTATGGTATTATGTGGTCGGGCTTGGCCGAATATGGTTAAGAAAGGCTATTCGTCCAAGGACAAACCTCCACTCGAATACCAATGCCGTCCATTGTGAATTGTGAAACCGACTGTACCTTCTTACTTGTTTTTAAATGGTTCGAAATGGTGTTAATCGTTAATGATTTAAATGCTTCTTTGTATTATTTAAATAAAATAAAAAAACTGCAGTAATTTAAAAAAAACGGGGTTGTAAGTTAAAATCAGCAAGACTGTTATATATATTTATTTGTTATTTGTTCCTTTTAGCTCCTACAAAGAGCATAGGGCCCTAATGGTTTCGGTAATCAGGTTTCATTTAACACGAATGGCTGATTAGGCCAGAGCATCCGATCCTAGTATTGGGGCTGCCAAAATCGCATACAGGCATGCAGTTGAGCAGGAATTTGGTCCATGCGTCTAATAGCGTTAAACCGCCCATAGTCGGTTGGGTTATTGGATTTTTGGATGGCGCCAATTGCTCGCCACGACATTAAAAGGATCAAACTCGGGATTAAGTGGGAGCTGGAAAGACCCTCCGAGGCTCTCCCCTTGTAACCGCTTACTGTCCGCGACTGCCTAGGGCTTCCTGTGACGCTTCCGGTAGCTCTCAGCTGTGCTTCCCATAAGCAAATAATACATCATACATCGTCATAATATATCAGAAAGCTATTTACAAATTGTATTTAAATTTTTAGTGATGTGTTTTTATGTTATTCCTCTTTATTGATGCCCAAAAATTGGATCTGGGATAGCTAAGTAGCTAAATTAAAATATTGGTGTGACTAAAATAGAATCGTAATAAATTAAAAATTGAATTGAATTTCAGTTTCTCAAAATACACATTAACTTAAATTTGCAAAATTGTCATGCAGAAACAAAATAGGTTCACGCATTACAGAGAACATCAATTACTAACACAATGCAACTTTTTTTATACCCTCCACCACAATTAGTTGTGAAGAGGGTATATTAAGTTTGTCATTCCGTGTGAAACTTTTTTATTATTCATCTCAATGTAAAGTAGACTGGACCTTATTATCTGACTTCAAAATTTTTAAAGCAGTCCCTCTAACATTTTTTTTCAAGCTCAAGGTCACTATATATATAAAAATATTTATTATTAATCAAAATTACAGACATTAAATTTATAAGAATAAGATAAGAAATACAAAAAGTTTATAAAAATGGAATAAAACTATTTTTGTTTCCTGTGTATAATTTTTACTATTAACCATAATTGAAAATTTTGATGTTTCATAAAATTTTGTTTTAAAAAATTGGTTTAAAACTAAAAGTCCCTGAAGAAGTTATCCACATTGGTTAATTTTAAATATATTTTGTATAAAAGAGACCTTGAGCTTGAAGATTTATTTTGAAGAAATAGTAATATTAAAAAGGTCGAAAAAATTAAACTAATGTGCAGTTTACATTAAAAAAACTGAGTGTTTTTCATTTAAATTTAACAACACCTTCTGTCACTTGTGTTGTGAAAACAGCACATAAATAATTTTTTTATTTTGAAAAATATTTATGCTGTAAAATTTTTATGCTGCAAAATTTTGGAATCGGAGTCGCGAGTTTTTGTGGGTACATCGACTCCAACTTCGAATCAGGTACAAAAACCCCAACTCCGACTCCACAGCCCTTTTAAAACTTTTTACAAGTTGTTCAGCCATTCTAAAGCCTATAGTACACGGAAGGTAAAAAGCTACATGCGCATGTGGTTCTGACGTAATTCTGTCGTCATCACACAACACGAACTTGCTATTGTGTTTTGTAGGTTCAATCAAAATGAGTTGTATCTTGTTTGAAAGGCTAAAATTACGCGTCGAATTGGGACTAATTGGCTTTGATCGGATAACAAATGCCTTTTTTTTAGGTGGTATAAAGTAATTACATATATATATATATATATATAAATTCCTGGGATTCCAAGTTGGAACAAAGGGCCAGTACCAGTGTTCAGAGTTGGGCATACAAGGAAACGGAACTGATCGTCTTTAAACTTGGTAAAGTCCAGAACCAATCCTTGCTCTTGCAACCAACTAAAAAGACACACGACCTCCGACCCTTAGGGGCAGGTGGACACCGGGCAATGGTATTATAACATTCGTTATGGTACTAGCTATTGTGAGCAACGTAGCTGGAGGCAATAAGTTGGCAGCCCCAACACCAGCCTTGGATGCAGAGGGTTAATCTCCCACTCATCCGAAACAAAATGATTAATGAAACCAGCACAAATAAAGTAATTAATTTGGCTCAATTATTCAGAGATTTTAATTTTATTGTAACCGTTACACAATTAAGCGTTAGTTTAGGAAAATTTATGCTGCGCATCGTTGTGCCTTTGAAGCTATATACAAACAGAGAAAAACAATATTGAAATGATCACCTCAAACAAAACTATTTTTAACGGAAATTTTTATACATGTGGTTAATTTAACCATTTTATTGTCACCGGCAACCATATTTTTGTTAAATTAGTCCTCCATCTAGAAGCCACTACCATATAATAGTTGCCTACCAACATTGTATGGTTAATTATAACAATGGCACTTATTAAAGCATGGTGGTTTTTTAACCATAGCATGATGCCCTTAGCATGGAGGAAAATAAATACTATTGTTAATTTAAAAACAAATTATTGTCATATACAACCAAAACATGTTTTGAGGAAAAACATAATATGGTTGTTCTTTTTTTTATCAATGGGGAGAACACATTTTTCACCGTAAATTTTTATTTAAACCGAATTATTTATATACATACATACATACATACATGCATACATACATACATACATACATACATACATACATACATACATACATACATACATGCATACATACATACATACATACATACATACATACATACATACATACATACATACATACATACATACATACATACATACATACATACATACATACATACATACATACATACATACATACATACATACATACATACATACATGCATACATACATACATACATACATACATACATACATACATACATACATACATACATACATACATGCATACATACATACATACATACATACATACATACATACATACATACATACATACATACATACATACATACATACATACATACATACATACATACATACATACATACATACATACATACATACATACATACATACATACATACATACATACATACATACATACATACATACATACATACATACATACATACATACATACATACATACATACATACATACATACATACATACATACATACATACATACATACATACATACATACATACATACATACATACATACATACATACATACATACATACATACATACATACATACATACATACATACATACATACATACATACATACATACATACATACATACATACATACATACATACATACATACATACATACATACATACATACATACATACATACATACATACATACATACATACATACATACATACATACATACATACATACATACATACATGCATACATACATACACACATACATACATGCATACATACATACATACATACATATAGATAGACTTAATTTCGATAGACTTCATTTCAGTCAACACGTACAAATGATACAAAAAAAATGCATGCAAACGGCAACGTCACTGGCGAGGATAATGCCAAATTGTGGAGGTCCTAAGCCATATACATATAAGAAGGCTTATAAATAGTGTAATACACTCCCAGCTACTTTACGCTGCCCCGATATTTGCGACGTCGATGAACATAAAGGCAAGAATAAGGGAAATGCAGAAGCCACAGAGACTAAAGCGGCTCATACACTTACAATAAAATTGTTCAATTTAACGTATTGTACAATTATATCGCCAATGTGGATGTGATATTAGATGGTATCACAATATATTGTCAACAATCAAAAGACTTTTGATTTTTATTGCACAACGAAAAGAAAGTGGAATGTGCTTGCAATATTGTGCATTGCTGTTTGTGTTATTCCTATAGGTTATGTTTACCTTTTTATTGAATAAATGAAATTTTTGTGCGACTTATTGCATAATATAGGACAAAATGGAAATAATATGGCGAATATTATATTGCAGGTGTATGGGCCGCTTAAGCGCACTTAGAATTATATCGGCATACCGTACGCTGCCTACAAGTGCAGCACTAGTTCTTGCGGGACTACCACCAATAGACTTGCTGGTGTTAGAAAAGAATGAGATTTATAAGGAGACAAAACGTATTAAATGTGAACCATGCAGCTTGATGGAACAAAAACAAAAAATTCTTGAAATAAAGGAAAATGCAAGAAGAACCCTAATAACAAAATGGCAAGATCGTTGGATTATGGAGGAAAATGGGAGATGGACATATAAACTAATCCCCGATATTAGAGTCTGGATAGAGAGAAGACATGGTAGCATGGGATACTTTCTTACCCAGGTGCTGACTAATCATGGTAGTTTTAACGGGTACCAGCACAGATTTAAGGTTCGGGATGCTGGCAACTGTGACAGATGCGTCACTCTCGTGGAACACTTCCTGAAAATGAAAACTTTTTCGTATCTGAACCGATTTTTCCGAGTTTTTCATAAAATATGTTCTACTAAAAATGTCCGATTTTTTTTTTGTACGGGAGGTACCACGCCCACTTCTCCAATCCCGCCCACATTTTGTAGGATGGTGTGTATTGACAACCTAAATGTATGTACCTAATTTGGAAACTTTGGCTCTTGCCGTTCCCCAGATGTACAGCAAAAAGTAATAAAGATACAACAACCACAAGGGATTTTTGATTAATTAGAGGTAGTCGTGGTTTTTTGCTCATATCTCAGCCATTTGTGGACCGATCTTTTTGAATTTCAATAGCAAACAATTCCGGACCATATGTGACATAAATGTATAATAACCTGGCCCCCATCATATATGGGGTCTTCGAAAAACCCATTTCAACGGACAGACGGTCATCGTTTAATCAACTTTGCTTTTCATAAGAACACATACATACATACATATAAACAATATTTTAAATTTTCAAGTTGGTCTGATCTTAATTTTGCATTTCAAACACTTCTTTAATGGTTTTTTTATTAAAACAGAGCAAACTTTTATAAACACCTTGTCTGCATGATGTAGTACATTAATTAACACCTTTACGCCCAATAGATTAACGAAAGAATAAGTTCACATACGAAGAATTTGTAAGGAGACAGATTTAGTTGTATTTAAGATTTAAAAGAATACGGTCAAAATAAACGCAGTAAAACAGGTGTAGAATACCGACTACACCTTTTAAAACTAAAACAAAAGCAGAAACTTATTAGACAGTTAAAAATTCAACAATGCATTACGTCGGTTACATTATTGTTGGTTTTATTGTATCTATAGGTAATTCGAGCAGTAAAGAAATACCTTTACTGAACAAACTTAATAATACAAGTAATTTCGAAACTAAATCATTAGCCCCACATTCCAGAACACGACGTTGTGAGTATTTAAATTAAAAAAAAATAACAAAATAAAAACTCCTCAAAGCAATGTTTTATAAAATTTAAAAAGAATTTAAACAAATAAAAAAAATACTACTCCATTCTATTTAATCATAAGAAATATGGAAAAGCGTGTTAAGAAAAACGATGTTTTTTTTAGATTTAACGGGTGCTTACAAGAAATTTGTGACAGTTACTAATTTAATAAACACGATCAAACTCAATTTTTAAAATAATATAAATATGTATGTATGTATAAGTATGAAGAGAAATAGTAACCTAGTTTTAAAACCTTGTGCCTAATATTTTAAGTGAAAGTTCTACAAATATTTAAAAAGATTTATTATTGTTAAATAGTACGCACAAGTACCCGTGTGAAAATATTTAATTAAAAAAAAAAAAAATATTGAACTAGAAATAAAAAATTGTCAAATATGTTTAAAGTTTGTGCTGTAAAAAATTGTATTTTATATAAAAATTTAAAAATGTTTGCAAGTGAAAGCAATGGATCGATTCCCGAATTCTATCTTCTCGAGAACAGTGGGCTTCTCTCTATTACTGTCAATCTGCCCCAAATTTCATTTCTGTTGCCAGTATTGCTCCATTTTCAAAAAATTTTGCGAAAGTGATAGAGAGTACCAAGTTACCATTTAGCTTTCGCATCGCAATCAAGAGTAGACCCCCTGTTGTTCACATCTCTAATACAAGAAGATATTGGTCACCAGGTAACAAGCTTATTCAGGATACAATGACTGTAAATCAATTTGAAAAAATAAGAAAACTTATTCATTTCAATAACAACACTAAATGCAGAACACGATTGATTATTTAAAATTCGACCTCTTATAACATCTCTTCTAGAAAAATTGCAAAGCGTACCAAATGAACCCACCGTGTTTATCACTTAAATACGAACGTTTTCGCCCAACAAGACATGGATTGGTGCAAAAATTATAAAGCTACAGAAGATTTAGTGAACTAACCCACATAGGAATTTAACAGTTTTAGGCTTTTTATACCCACACCACAATAGTGGAGAGGGTATTATGCATTTGTGCCGATGTGTGTAACACCTCAAAATATTGGTCCTAGACCCACCTTAAAGTATACCGATCGACTCAGAATCACTTTCTGAGTTAAATTAACGATGTCCGTCCGGCTGGCTGGCTTACTGTCCATGTAACCTTGTGCGCAAAGTAATGGTCGCAATTTTGGAGATAATTTGATAAAATTTGGGACGGACATAGGTTCTTGTTGGCACAAGGACCAAGCCTATTGAAAATGCGACGAATCGTAGTACCGCGAGGGAAGATACGGGGAAATTTATTTTTCCCAGAAACTATCAAACCGATTTTAATGAAATTTAAGCCATAGATATATCCATATCGATATGGACACATAACCATGATGTGTTTTTAAATACTGTGGTGTAGGTTATCATATGGGCGGGCTTGACCGGCTACACTTTCTTACTTGTTTTTAATTTTTTTGTTACTAAACATTCGGCTATGAGTATTTACTTGGTGTGTTTTTTGTGATTTGGTAAAAATTGAAAAGTTGAATAGTTCAAATAATCTTCTGTAACTTGTCAATTTTTTTACCAATTTGGATCCAATTGGGCACAAAATGTGCATATTGAAATAAGCTTACGTCCAAGGCCCATCTATCAGGTCTGCTTACTTGTACAAAAACAAAAAACGATTCTTTTTAGTTGTCAAAAATTTACTACCACATATACAAAGCATAAGGAAAAAACGTGTGTGTGTCGCATACCACAAACGTATACATGCACATGTAAACAACTTTTGACAACTAAAAAGAACATAAACAATGATCATCAGGCTTCTTGCGCAGACCTTTTCAATGGGCCTTGCTTACGTCGTTAGTGATAAAACTTGAAAAAAATTTATTGTTTGGTTTAAAAAAATATGTTGAAAAGAGCAAAATTGCAAAAAATCATTAAAATTTTTGTGAAATTATATGTAGTGTCCTTTTTATATTGTAAAAGTTTTATTATGTGACATTAATTAGTTTAAAAGTTATGCAAAATTCTTTTTACCAGTACTTAAACTTATTTTTGAGAATGCAAAATTTATTATTAATAAGATTTTTTGACGTGCTAAATTCAAAATTTTTATTTTTGATAAATACCCGGAAATTTAATGTTGAGGGAAAGCTAGTTTCTATTCGCATTTCATTGGTTGCTTAGGGTAGATCTTTAGGAAACCTTTTTTTCTTACTTCGATCTAATTTTTTAATTTTCTTTTTACCGAAATAAGCCAGCGGCGTACTTTTTAAATTGTAAAACTTTTATTATGTGCTCTTCATAAGTTTGTTTTTTTAAATCTATTTTTTATTTATTTAAGATTAATCGATTTTCTTGAGATCACTTGAAATTTTTTTTTTTTGTTTGATTAATTTTCGGTTCGAAAAAATAACTTGACAAATAAACATCATAGAAAAAGATATTTCGCACACTTATTCATATCTACTAGAACTCTATATTTATGCGAAATATAAAGGAATTCCAACAAAATTTTTTAATGGGTTATCCGCTTCACAAATAATGACCCATATATTCAAAATGGTTTAGAAAAATACTCAATAAAGTTAAAAAAGTTGTTAAAAAAATGCGAAAAAATAACGAAAAATCGTTTTAACAGAATCGGATTAATTTAAAGTGAACAATGTTCCCAAAAGTATAAAAAATATAGAAGGTATCACAACTTCTTTAGTAATCAAATCTTTAATCGCAAATTTGAGCGGTACTTTGAAATAAAGCTATCCTCATTAAAATTTGTTTCTTATGGATTTCAATCCGCGACTGCTTAACCAAAACACCAACATTTTTTTTTTTTTTTTGTCTTTCGAAAGTGAGCGTCTTTCAATAGACAGACGGGTGGACATGGATAAATCGCAGTGATGAATTTTCAGTTGTTAGGTTTTGGGCCAAATTGACGATTTAAAAGGGCCAAAATACTTTTGATAGGGCCAAAAAATGTTTTTAATATTTGTTTATTATGTTTGTACATATTTAAATATAACCAATAGTAAGTGTACATACATAATACATGTCTTATTTTTTTAGGAACAAAACAACAAATTTTACATGGTTTAAAAGTATTTTGGTCCATTTTGTTTAATTTTAATCTGTGTTCGTACACTTTATATCAGACATGTTCTGGAAATCGAAATCACGTGATATTGAAATCGATCATTTTTTGAAAACTATTCTGTGTTTAAAGTTTATAAAAATATTTCCTTTTATATACCGCATTATTTGCGGACCACTTATCTTTCCCAGACGTCAAGTTTGACTCTTCAAGTCTTGAGTTTTTAGGAGAGAGGAGAAAAGAAATGGCATCCTCTTTACCCTTCTCTCCTAAAAGCTCAAGACTTGACGAGTTAAACTTGACGTGTGTGAACCGGCACTTAATGTCAAAACGATAAGCAATGTTACCCTGTTGAAAATTTAATGCAAATTTACTGGATTATTGTCAAATTGTAATTAAAGTTTTAACTTGATAAATGTATTATTATGATTAATTTCTGAAACGCGCATTAATAAAAGCAAGTTTGTTAATTATAGAGAAAAAAATTTCCCCAAAAATAACTCTATATTGTTTTCTGGTACTTTTTTTTTAATTTGAGAAGTAAACAAATTTGCTCATGTTGACGTTTCAACGACATTTTGAAAATGAACTCGCAGTGGCATGTGTAATCACAAAAGCCAATGGCATGGGATTCGACTATTTCGAACAAGTTTTCTTTGATAATATGTATACAGTAGTTGCATGCCACTACTTGCATGTGTAAAGGCAGGGTAAAAGCAATACGAAATTTGATTTTTCAATACAAAATTTCATTTTTGTATCAAGCACGCATTTTAACCATTTGGCACTTCATTTTTTTGATATTTACTTAAAAGAATTTCAATTTAAAAGAAGACAGACTCGCAAATAAAAGTAAGTAAAATAAAAGTTCTTACTTAGAAGGTCCAAATAAACTACACAAGCGGATTGATGTTTTTGTAAATATTTACAATTTTTGATTTTCGTACAAGCAGGCTTCATATGTTTTTTATATCATAGATCAAACCGCTTGTGTGGTTTATTTGGCCATGACCAAATAAAACAGTTGAAAAATGACAGTACAGAATTGAACGATTTAAACAGGTGTGTTTAATTTTAACCTGAAAGGGCCAAAATAGATTTTCACAGGGCCATAAAACATACAAAAGTGCCACAAATGGCACAATTGTGCCACATTTTGAATCACTGATCAATCGATAATTGATCAAGGACCCAGAATTTACATACATATGTATGTATGTATATCGTCGTTGCTCCGACAAAATCAGCTATGTGTTTTTTCTTGTTTTTCAGGAGAGCATTTATCTATGTATATATGTATATAAAATAGGATGTATGTATGTGTGTATGTAACGTATGGACTCCAAAACGGCTGGGCCGATTTTGATGAAATTTTCAGGGAATCTTCAGAATATTCAGGCGGGTGACACTGTGACGTCTGATTTTCGGTCTGGGGGCGGAGGGGCGTGGCATAATCCATAACTTGAGAACGGCTTGACCGATTTGATAATGATCGCCAAAGTCCAACTTAGGTTTTTACGGAAAGAAAATTTTGCACCGCCCACTTTTACGCCCACTTTTTTCGATTTACCTAAAATCAGAAAACGGCTCCATCGAGTTGACTAATTTTTCTTTCAAATGTTCGTATTAATCCATTTTAAGTTTTCATCGAAAGAAAAATTTACCACGCCTACTTGTTCTATTTATCTAAAATCGGAAAACAGTTGAACCGATTTTGCGAAGCCCTAAGGGAATCAGTTCGAACAAAATTTCCACTGTTGAATCGACAACAAAAATAGGCATACGACACCCTCATGAAAGCTGTGAAAGATGAAGCTGGAGGCGCTGGCCTTAAGATGAAGTAATAAATTAATATAATTTCCAATTTGCCTTAAATATTATTATTCTGTAAAAAAAACTTTATGATAGGTATTCTATGGATTTTTAATTAAAGGCCGTAAATTTCGTTAAATGCTCAATTTAAATCGTGTGGTAATACAACACTAATGTTTGCTTAGGACCACCAACGCGGACCGGGTCAGCTAGTAGTCCTATAAAACTGTGACGAGCCAACATTTGTTATGATATCATTATTTTTTAAGGTCTTAGGTGTACTAAACTGTTTTCATGTAGTAGGGTTTATATGGGGCCTAAGGCAAATTGAGGACCGATCATCTCGAAATTTCACAGTGTTATTTCTAGTCCTTAAAAACTCTGGCGTTCAAAATTTTGTTATGATAGCATTATTTTTTACGGTTTTAGGCGTACTAAACTGTTTTCCGGGAGTAGTGTTTGTATGGGGCCTAGGGTAAATTGTGGACGGATCTTCACGAAATTTTACAGCGGGATTTCCAGTCGAATAAAACGAATTTTTGCAAAATCTTATCGCATTCCGTGCCTTGTTCCACCATTTATGTTATTTTTTGTAACGAAATTATCAATTTTTTAAGGTGGTGGTTCCACATTTTGATTCATAGCTCTGGTCCTACTGAACCGATTTTGCTGGATTTCAATCCCAAATTGCTAAGGATAACTACAAGCTATTTGACAATAAGTTTGTTAATTTCTTTTGAGTTGTTCGAAAGCGAGCGTGTTTTCAACAGACGGACAGACAGACGGGCATGGCTAAATCGACTTAGAATTACTCAAGGAGCCAGAATATATATACTTAATGGGGTCTGAGATGAATAATAAAAAAATTTCTCACGAAATGACAAACTTAGTACGCCCTCTTTACAACTAATTGTGGTGGTGGGTATAATTACTAAATTGTATGTATATGGGCATTTCCAACGAAAAGTCTACTTTTTGTAACGTAACGCCAGAATTATTTTAAATTGTTTCTCAAAAAATTTTTTATGTATAGTGTCCTTTTTTATATTTTGGTGTAAAGCGCAAATTGTAACAAAAGGGATAACGATTGAACAACATGGTCCGAAAATACCACCTTATTTGCAATCTGGCGTAACATTAAAAAAAGTAGACTTTTCGCCGAAAATGCCCATATTTACCTTAAAACGAGCAAAGATTTATACATTTTGTAGCTTGAAAAAAAAATCTGTATTAGTCCAAAATTAACTAAAAGAGGTTTTATACAAAACGTCTTGCTCAATTCGCATTCTTATTCAGTTTTCTAAAGCAAGTCAAAATCCACTTCTGTTTTTTTAACGTCACGCCAGCGCAGATTTTTGCTTATATCTGCAAATCCTTAGCACCGATAACTGTAATGTTTTTTCTGAATATAGTGCTACTTCATTACTTTGTATATTTTAAAATCATTTTTACAAATTTGACTTCTTCATTTAATTTTTTTATATTTTGTGGTACAAATATCACGACAAGTCAAAATGGTAATGCCCATATGCGAAGTCTGAACAAAGTATGTATGTATGTATTTTGGACAAAAAGGACAATGTGTTTCATTCCACAATTCCAAAAAAAAAAATGAACTGGCTAATAATAGGTTAATGCTAATTAATTTAAGAGAAAAGAGCCAAAAGGAATGTATTTAGTATTTCAAAACCTGAACATTACAAATTTTATAAAATATTAAATTGAGAGCAAATGATTTAAATTATCATAAAATGCGTGGTAATCTTTATGCATATACATACATACATATTTTTTTGAGTGATTGCAGACTTCTATATTTTGATCCTTCTATTAACAGTTTCTAAGTGCACCCAGAGCAAATATATTTCACAATATGGTCACCTCCAACAAAATTATTACTAACGAAAAATTTTAAACATATTGTGGATTATTTACTAGAAAATAGTCACCGGCAACCATACTATGTTTAAAGTAGTTATTATATATCTAGAAGCCACAACCATATGGTTCCCTCCGAAAAAAAAACAACTGATTGAAGTTTGTTATGTGGTGTTGTAAGTGAAGAATATCGAAAAATAGTTTTTAATTATTTTTGGGTTTTATCCACATGGGATGCTAAAGAAGCGTACACAAACGGGTTGGTCGATAGATTGCTGATATATTAAGGGTATTCACGTCACAAGTTGCACCCTTGCGAATAAGCAAAAGAGCAAAAATATAACAACAACCACACTGACAATTAGTTGTGCGTAAATAAATTTCTTTGTGGTTGTTGTTATGCGTTTGCACTTTTGCTTTTTGCAAGGGTGCAACTTGTGACGTGAATACCCTTATTATTAATTTATTAAGAGTAACTTATACAATTGCAAATAATGTTCAAACTTAATTAACCGAGCAATAGTAACGAAGACCTTCAGCACGACCAGATATTCTGGCGGGCATCGAACACGCAGCCATCGCTCTGATAGAACAGCTTGATACCATTAAGCCTACAGGGGCACCCTTTTTTGATATAAAATAAAATCTATGTATATGTTGTGAAAAATAGTTAAGTGAATTTTTACAAATAGCTTTTTTTGTACGAACATTCTGTATATGGGTTACACATATGTAGCTACTTTTGTTAATTTCTGAACCAGTAAAGATATCATTAAACGGTTTGGTGGGTAGATGTATCATTAACAAAGGTTTCAAAGGGTGTAAAAAAAAATTCAAAATTTTTTTGGAGCAATAATGACAAACTTAGTATACCCTAATTCACCGCTAGTGGTGAAGGGTATAAAAATGAATAAAGACCTCAAAACCATGGTAGAACAAATACAAGGTAGGTTTCATTAGGAAGAGTTGCCATTATTTACCCATGTAATGTCAAATTAATTTATTTGATTTTGTCCCTTATATCCTTTGGTTTGACGTTATATGGGTTTTAAAATTGAGAACAAAATTTAACAAAATTTCTAATGGCTTTACCTTGTAGTTATTCTACCATGTTCAAAACTACAAAATTTTATTTAAAATTGTAATTACATTATTTGCTTGTATCATTTTCAGGGTTTCCATTCTATACAATTGGTCGGTTTGCTAATGAGGTGTGTACGGGTAAAAACAATCTTCATGGAACCTGTATGGTTCGTGGCGAATGTACCGACAATGGAGGAGTTTCAGCAGGTAGCTGTTCAACAATAACCAATCAAGCTGTCTGTTGTATATGTAAGCAAATCTTTAAGTTTTTAGTTGTTTAAGTAAAGACACATTTTTGAAAAGTTCTTGAAAACTCTCTGCTTTCTTTATACATTTCAGTCTAAATTCTACTTGGGGACTTTGTAGATTTTTATGTATGTATATTTAGTTCAAAATTTGGCGACCAAATTTTTTATACAACCTAATTAAAAAAGTTGCAATTCTTCTTTATAATAAACCTTTGAGTTTTTTTAATTGCAAATCGAAATATATATACACACTTAGTGCCGGTTCACACACGTCAAGTTTGACTCTTGACTTGTCTTGACTTGACTTGTGTGAACCGGCACTTATTCAGCTTAATAAACTATATTGTAATTAATTGTAACGTTCACAAAATATATTTTCTAAAACTTAACTAAAATGTATGTGTCTGGCTTATTTATAGTTCAAAACGTTTTTCTAAAGGTTTCTTAAACCATCCTGTAATAATTATTGCGCAATAACTTTATGCCATTTAACGGCCATTTTCACTAAGTTCGGTTATAATTAACTATCGGTTATAGCTGTCAAAACATATACCGGAACTTTAATTGAAAGTTAGTTTTTACCGAATTTGGTGAAAATTGCCGTAAATCTAAAGACTGCTGTTAGGCGTAACAAATATTTTTCCAATACTAGAACATTTCGTACAGTGGAGTTGAAATAAGATAATGCATAATAATTTTAAGCCAAGTTAGATAACTTATTAATTAATCCATGGATAATACTAAGATAACTTAACTTTTGTAACAACATTAACCCAAAATATACGAAAACGATTATTTAATTTAACAAACGTTTAAGTGAAATTTTTATATTAAATTTGTATTTTATTAAACCTATATTAAATGTAAAATATTTTTATGAATACTGATATTAAAAACATCTTTTTTCACAGACCAAAAGACTTGCGGCGCAACCACTCAGTACAATAATACATATTTCTACAATTCCGGTTATCCCGGTACTTACAGTGGGGGCGGCAGATGTACTATAGTCGTTCAACCATGTGATGCTCATATTTGTCAACTCAGAATCGATTTTCTATCTCTACAATTGGCACCACCTAATGGTGATGGTTTTTGTTTAACAGACTCTCTGCAAATAACTGGTGGGTCATCACGAGTGCCGGCCATATGTGGTGACAATTCAGGACAACATGTTTATGTCGATTTTAATGGAGAATCACCAATAACCATCTCGGTAGCCACTTCAGCCAGTTATACCTTTAATCGTCAGTGGCAATTTCAAATATCACAACTGGCATGTGCCTCTCCAACACAGGCACCCTCAGGTTGTCTACAATATTATATGGAAGAAAGTGGCACAGTACAAAGTTTTAATTATGGATCAGCACCAAATTCTTTACCTAACTCAATTGGGGTTCCTGGTACACGGCAAATAGCTAATCATCATTATGGCATTTGCATTCGTATGGGCGCCAATAAATGTTCCATTAGTTGGAGTCAAGTAGGCTCAGATGCGTATTCCTTTACTCTTACCAATGATGTGGGCGCTGTAGATCCTTCTCTCTTAGCCACGGAAGCTGTACAAAGTCAAGAATGCTCAACGGATTTTATTATAATACCAAATCCTACACAAAATGGCAACACTTTGCCCAGTGATCGTTTTTGTGGTTTAGGTTTGGTGCCAACAACAAGCTCAACCAAGCCTTTTGTTTTATATGTCAATACAGACAATAATGAAGATTTTGATATATCAAATAGGGGTTTCTATCTGTCATATTCACAAAATGGTTGTCCGGTTATATAATAGATACAAATAGATTAAAAATTGGTAAGCAATTCATTTTTTATTTGTAGAATGACTGGGGAATTTATAGGTTGAGAGCTTTAAGACAATTTAATAAACAAACCGCGGAACAAAACAAAAAGATTGCACTTAAATTAAGTAGTTGTTTTTATAGCAATTTATAGTTTTTTTAATTTATTTTAAAATTTTAATTTAAGATATAACAGTTTTAATTAATAAATCATTATTATTAATATTTTTGTAATAAAAACCAATCAAACAATAGTGTTATTTTATTAAATATACATACAAAATCAACTTGCAATTGACTTAATTTTTTCAATTTCCACCACCAACTGTTGGATCTGAAATAATAGCAAAGGAAAATTATGTTAAATATAATATATTCAAAATACTTTAAAGTTGTAAAATCGCGGTCAGTAGTGAAAATATATTTCAATTTTATTTGTTGCCGATATTTCGATACTATTTGAGTATATCAATCTGGACTTGTAAAAAATAATTTGTATTAACCAGGGACCGTAACAGTTACGACTTTTTTAAAAAAAGTCAAAATATAATAGTTATTTTTGACATTTATTCTTTCGGTCAGAAATAAAAGTTAAAATTTGACTTTTATTTTTTCGGTCAAAAATAAAAGTTAAAATTTGACTTTTATTTTTTAAGTCAAAAATAAAAGTTAAAATGTAAGAAAAGATAAACTCACTGTTTATTGTTGGTGTTTTGTTTTGACTTTGATATTGTTACAAGTAAGTCTTTGAGGACGAATGGAATGGTGGCCTATTTGACTGGCCACCACACGATCAAATACCACCTTTATCGGATGGGCCTGGCTGAGGATCAGGAATGCAGACTATGTCTAGACGGGGACGAGACGACGGAGCATGTACTGTGTGACTGCCCGGCGCAGGCATGGGCCAGGAGGAGGAACTTGGGGCATGGTATAATGTGTGCGTCCCGAATCGGTAATATATCGGCAAAGGCCCTGGTTGGGTTCCTATGGGAAGCAGAGGGTATTTTGCCCAACTAAGGGGAGTGGGTACAATAGACCTAACCTGGTCGCGGTACATGTCACTGTGGGGAAACCTCCCCGCTCTATCGTGGAAAAAAAGTCTTTGAGTGTTTATAATTCTTATTCGCTTTAGGGGTTTATTTGTATAATATTTTTGGCTTTTCTGAAATCTTTGGAAAAGGTTTCCTGATGAGCTGGCCTAATCAGCCAGTGAAATGCGCATAGAAACTAGCTTTTCCTTAACAATAAATTTCAGTGTATTTATCAAATATGAAAAACTGGATATTTAGCACGTCATACGGAAATCGTATTAATAATAAATTTTGTATTCCCGAAAATAACTTTGATAAGTGACTTTTTTTTCGGTTAAAAATAAAAGATAAAATTTGACTTTTATTTTTTAAGTCAAAAATAAAAGTTCAAATCTGGGCCAAAATCGTCGCATACGTGATCGAATGAACTTTCGTATCGAATAAAACTTCGTCACGTATCAAAAACGGGATTGCGGCATTCGAAAGCCTTCGATTCGAAATTTGTTTAAAAAATGTAATAGATTTTATGCTTGTATATAAATCAACAGTGTTAATAGTGACTTCGGCTTATCGGTTTTCGGCGCTTGTCAAAAAGAGCAACGCAAAATTTTAAAAAAGTCGAAAAATATAGAAATTCGCAAAAATTTTACAAATTCAGAAAATTTGCAAAAATGTCGAAAATTCTCGAAATTTTTAATATATCAAATACGCCATTAAATTGATTAAAAATCCCTAAAAGTACAAGGAATGGCAAAAATTTTATGAAAAATTTGAAATTAGCGGAAATTCGCCAAAATTTGCAAACAGCTGCATGAAAGAACAGTCTAGTATTTATTAAAAATTGTTAAAGCTGTAATGAATCAGATAACTTACAGAAAAAGTCGCTGATATTGCGAACATGGCTAAAATTCACGAATAATTGCAAACTTGTTAACAAACCTTAAAATTTATTTGAAATCGCTAAATCGGTTAAAAAAACAAAATTTCAACAATTAACAAAACATAATTTACAAAAATAGCGAAAATTCGCGAAAATTTTCAATAATTCGAATAAGCCATAAAATTGATTAAAAGCCCATAAAAGTATACGGAATGGAAAAAATTCTGTAAAAATTGCTAAATTAGGGGAAATTCGCAAAAAATTGCTAATAGCGCCATAATAGCAAAGTCTACTATATATTAAAAATCGTTAAAGCTGTAAGGAATCAAAAAATTTACAATACAAAAATCGCTTCTATCGCAAACATGACTAAAATTTGCAAAAATTGCAAAACTAAATGTTATTATTTTTTTTCTTATTGCTGAAAAAAGTTGAATACTTGCATTTTTAGCTATTTGTTGAAGATATCTAATAATTATTCTCAAAAAGAGTGTAAATTGTTTGTAAAAAAACAATTTAATGTTTTTACGAAAGCTTTTAACCTATCGAATGACATTTCGAGTAAAAGCATTCGATCGAATACTCGTTATCGAATTACATAATCTCAAATTTCGATAGAAGTTTTTCGATAACGAATGGGACGATTCCAAAAAGTAAAATTTCGCTCAAAGTCACTCGATCACGCCTGCGACGATCTGGGCCCTGACTTTTATTTTTAAGTAAAAAATATAAGTTAAAATTTGACTTTTATTTTTTAAGTCAAAAATAAAAGTTAAAATTTGACTTTTATTTTTTAAGTCAGAAAAAAAATTGACTATGCCATCATAATAACAATGTAATGGAAATATATGAAAAATAAGATCAATGACAATCAGTGTTATTGTTTTGGTTATTTCTAACCAAAATTGGTTACATGGTTTCATTTTGGTTCATTTGGATGTTCCAAAGATTTCGTTCGCAAAGCATTCATGGAAATTGACTCATACAAGGAGAAGCGTATTGACGTTGATGTCCACCTTATGGAATATTGGGAAAACAATAAATTTTTATATCCCCGTCTAAAGGACTTGGCATGTATTATTCATCAAGTACCTGCGACACAAGTTAGTGTAGAACGCGCGTTTTCAGCACTTAAGATTGTTCTCAGCGACTTGCGCTACAATTTGTCTGAACAGAACTTGGCATCTATATTAATGGTGAAATAGAATTCTGAGTCATTGCAATGAAAGAGCGAACAATTTAATATTGAAATAAAGAAAATTAAATGTAGTAATTTGTATTTTCAGAGCAAAATATGCAAAACACCAACTCCTTAAATTTCTAGCCAATAAACGTTTTTGTATACATAATAATAATAAATTTTTTTTTTTTTTTTGAGTCTTTTCTTTTTTTTTTTTGACAATCGAAAGGTTGAAATTAACCATATGATATTTTACAGATATTTCTTAGAACTATATTCGTCTTGTTCTAATACACGCTAATTGTATACGCTACATGCTAAAATATAAAAATGAGTATCACATTAAAAAAATCGTGTTTATATGGATGTTAAAACACAGTGCTTGCTCATGGCACTTACTTTAACGAACAGAGCCAAAGTCTGCAAAATTTCATAGCAACAAAAGTCAAATTTTAACTTTAATTTTTGACTTAAAAAATAAAAGTCAAATTTTAACTTTAATTTTTTACTTAAAAAAATAAAAGTCAAATTTTAACTTATATTTTTTACAAGGCGAATTTACACCAGGTGACCTTATCTTGCTACGTAAGCAACAGCTGATTACTAACCTTGTGTCAAAATGATATACCCCTCAGCGGTTCTGGGGAATATTAAGTAAATTTTATAATTTGCGTTCAAAATTTGAAATTTAAATTTTTTTTAAATTATTGCATTTTAAACAAACAATTTATAATTAAAAAGAAAATGAAATATTAGTTCAAATTGTTTACTAAAGGGTTGTATTATTTTTGACACAACGTTAAAATATTTTACAGTGTTGTAAACGTTTTCAAAATAAGGCCACCTTGTATGAATTCGCCTTGATTTTTTACTTAAAAAATAAAAGTCATATTTTAACTTTTATTTTTGACTAAAAAACTAAAACTCAAATTTTAACTTTAATTTTTGACTTAAAAAATTAAAGTCAAATTTTAACTTATATTTTTTACTTAAAAAATAAGTCATATTTTAACTTTTATTTTTGACTAAAAAAATAAAACTCAAATTTTAACTTATATTTTTTACTTACAAAATAAAAGTCACTGTTTATTGTTGGTGTTTTGTTTTGGCTTCGATATTGTTACAAGTAAGACTTTGAGTGTTTATAATTCTTATTCGCTTTAGGGTTTTATTTGTACAGTCGAACTTCCTTATAGTGAACTTCTATACAATAAAGTTCTCCTTATTATGAACTTAAATG
Source organism: Pollenia labialis (assembly GCA_949318255.1). Lineage (NCBI taxonomy): Eukaryota > Metazoa > Arthropoda > Insecta > Diptera > Polleniidae > Pollenia > Pollenia labialis. Next base: position 148,448,328 of record OX439140.1, on the reverse strand, counting down.
AAGAACACAACTTATTCGTTCCACTTTGAATGTATTTTGATCTCCGTATAATGAATTTCCATACAGTGAATTTTTCTTTACAATGAACAAAATTTTGGAACCAAAAATACATTTTACGTGTGTTTTTGTCTCCATATAGTGAACTATTTTTTGAAGCTTTATTTTACACTTGTTAGCAACACTATTTATTAAGAAAATAAGAAATGTACCGTAAATGAAAACAAAAAAGTTAATGATTTGACTTTTAACACCAGTCGCTCGAGTTCAGTGAACGAAAATGACGCACCGGAGTAGCATTTCTCTTGAAAAAAGTTGTTAGTAATTAATAAAGTTGAAGAATGGACATCAAAGAAAAAAGATATAGCTAAAGAGTTTGGAATTCTTCCCAGTACATTATCAAACATTTTAAAAAACAAGTCAGTCATATGTATGTAGTTCAAACAAAAATACCTGATTATTTTAAATAAATAAAAAACAAAAAAAAAATTTCTTTATAATGAAGTTTCTATATAGTGAAATAATTGTCTGTCCCCGTGGAGATTCATTATAGGGAAGTTCGACTGTATAATATTTTTGGCCTTTCTAAAATCTTTAGAAAAGGTTTCCTGATGAGCTGGCCTAAGCAACCAGTGAAATGCGCATAGAAGCTAGCTTTCCCTCAACAATAAATTTCAGTGTATTTACCAAATATGAAAAACTGGGAATTTAGCACGTCATACGGAAATGGAATTAATAATAAATTTTGTATTCCCGAAAATAACTCTGATAATATACATACTTGCATGTGCCCGTGCAAAAAACTGAATTGGCAAATTGTTTTTTTTTTTTGTTGTTATTCAAATATCTGATAGACAAATTATATCCACCTGAATTTTTTATTTTAAATTTTAAAAATAACTGTTATTTTCGGTCCCTGGTATTAACCACCGACTTTAAAAGTATCAAGGTAAATTTACACAAGGTAGACTCATTTGGGAGTGTAGACATGCTGCTCTATAAAAATAACCGAGTGGAACGGAATTGTCAAAATTGTCTTCATATAAATTTAACGCACACATGTACAAATTTTGGCTCATGTACACGGAATTTGACATTGGTGTTCCAACTTAGGTAAACAGCTGACAAACATATGGGCCAACGAGTTTACCTTGTGTAAATATACCTTGAAAAGTATGTATTGTCGTTTCCTTGGCTGTTATTAAAAAAAATACTTTATACGAAAAATCATTTTAAAATAAAGGAATATAATTCTTGAAAGTATATCTCACATATATGATTTTTCAGTATCTTGTTTTTTTTATTGTCAGTACGGCTGTTAATAAAAACTAAAAATATCAATATTATTTATTAAGCTTGAGGTTTTTCTTTTTTTATAAAAAAAATTAGATAACATTTATTTTATACAAATTCCAATATTTCGATACAGCAATGTGTATCATCGTCAGGGAAATAATTAAACAATAAAAATAACAAAATAATGAAAAAATAATAACAATTGTCACAATAGAAAAAATTATTTACAATTAGAAAAATTTTTATACAAATAATCTATTACATTCTAAAAAATTTTTTTTTAATTTCCTGTTTTGTTTTTATACACTAAATGTCTTTAATTTTGTGCTACATTTTCCGTGTCTGATTTAAAATTAATTCTTAACAATTCTGGTACTTTAATGATTTGCAACATTTCTAGCATTAAACGTCGTTTATAATTTTTTCTGTGTTTAGAACTGATACATTCTCAAAGTCCGGAGAATGATTTAAACTGGCACAGTGGGCTGTTAATGCTGTTTTTTGTGATGAAATATCCCTAAACTTTTGATTTGATTTGTGACCCGAGATTCTAGTTTTCAGTTTGTTCTTTGTTGTACCTACATATACTTTGTTGCATTGTCCATTATCGTTTCCCTTACAAGGTATTTTATAAACTACATTCGACATTTCTAACTTATGTACTTTATCCTTAGTCCTAGTGAATAATTTACCAACTGTATTATATGATTTATGTGCTATTTTACATGTCCTTGTGTCGAATATTTTGGACTTTTCTAAACGTTCCGATATTTTAGGAATATATGTAAGTGATTTGTAAATTTTTGGTTCTGCAAGTTGTTTGACCTATGGTTACTGCATTGTCCTATTAAACTTGATATCAGTTCCATTGGAAAACAATTATCCCTCAAAATATCCCTAATTATTTTTAAATTCCTGTTATGGAATTCTATGTCTATTATTCTCAGTATTCTTTCTATAAGATTTTTTGCCGTATTAATTATAACCCTCTTTGGATGTTTGGAGAAATAATTAATAATTCTACCAAAAGAAGTTGGTTTTTGGTACCAATCCATTAATAATTTATCCCCTTTTCTTATCAACAAAGTATCTAAATATGAAAGTTTTAAGTTACACTCTTTCTCAATAGTAAATCTTATGTCCGGATGAAATGAGTTTAAAGTTTCCAAAACATTTTCTATTTCCGATTCCTCAATAATGCAAAATAAATCATCAGCATATTTTGTCATAATCCTTGGTTTAATAGTCAATTTTGCAATACAAGTATCTAATAATTTCTCCATAACTATATCCGCTATAATTGGTGATGCTGGTGATCCCATTGGAAGTCCCTTTTGTTGTACATATATGCTATTATCTAATTGAAAATATCTATTATCTATTATACAGAATCCAAGAATACGTAAAAACATTTCCCTTTCAATTTTCGTAACTTCTTTAATTATATTCCATTTTCCTCTATTATATCTATAGCAAGATCTATTGGTATACTCGGAAATATTGAAATCATGTCAAATGAAACCAATTTTTCATTGTTAAATAACCTAACATGTCTTATTTTATTCTTAAACTAGCTTAACCCGGTGCGCTTCGCTACACTGCTTTAACCACTTTATCGGTTGAGAGATATTTAATATATGCATCCTATGGAAGGTAGTTCCCCCCCTGTGCCTACCCGCTATATATTTATTTTCAAAGTGAAGTATACCATAAGAGTGACTTCTACAAAGTTTGAACTTTCTCACTATAACAGTTTTTAAGATATCCGATATTAAACATTAGCGTCCTATGAGGGGTAACACTTCCCCCGCTGCTATTTTATTTCAATTTTGGGGCTCAGAAGATCCTACTACCAAAAGTTCAACAAATTGCTTGCAGCGGCTCTTATTAATATTTCTATCTATGAAGGGTTATGCTCCTCCTCTGGCTACCCCGCCCATTTCTATATTGAAATTCAAAGTTTACCATAATAGTAGCTTCAACTACGTTTGAAGACTATCCCTTTAATTGTTCTTCAGTTGAGCGATATTTAATATATCGATCCTATGGGAGGTATTTCCCCTCCTACGCGTACCCGCTTTATTTTTATTTTCAAAAGTGTAGTATACCATAAGAGTGACTTCTAGAAAGTTTGAACATTCTCACTATTACAGTTCTTAAGATATGCGATGTTAAACATTGGCGTCCTGTGGGGAAAACCACTTCCCCCGCTGCTACTTAATTTCAATTTCGGGGCTCAGAAGATCGTACTACCAAAAGTTCAACAAAATCCGTTCAGTGCCTCTTATTAACATTTCTATCTATGAGGGGCACTGCTCCTCCTCTGTTTACCCCGCCCATTTTTACACTGAAATTTATAGTTTGCCATAGTAGTAGCTTTAACCACGTTTGAAGACTCCCCCTTTAATAGTTCTTCAGTTAAGCGATATTTAATATATGCATCCTATGGGAGGTTTTTCCCCCCTGCGCCTACCCGATTTATTTTTATTTTCAAAAGTGTAGTATACCATAAGAGTGACTTCCACAAAGTTTGAACATTCTCACTATAACAGTTCATAAGATATGCGATATTAAGCATTGGCGTCCTATGGGGGAACCACTTCCCCCGCTGCTATTTTATTTCAATTTTGGGGCTCAGAAGATCCTACTACAAAATGTTCAGCAAAATGCGTCCAGCAGCTTTTAAGATATGCGATAATTAATATTAGCATCCTATGGGTGGTACCAATTCCCCTGCCCCTATCGAAAAAATAAGTAGCCTATTTTATTTTTAGGGCTCACGTGATGTTACTGTAAAAATTTCAGGAAAATCCGTTCAGTAGTTTCGGAGTCTATAAGCCAACAAACAAACAAACAAACATACAAACATTTTTCATTTTTATATATATAGAAGAAGAAGATAGAAGATAGATAGATTGAAGAGAATCCTTCACATTGTATTCAGAATTTATTGTTACATTCTTAAGAATTGTTGTAATATATTTACAAAGGTCATATGATGGAGAATTGATACTTGAGCAAATTGGCCGCAATGGATGGTCTATCTTATGAATTTTAGGAACTCCATATAATCTTGGAGCAATTGCCACGTTTGTTTTAAGTCTGTTCCTCTCTGTAGATGTGATTACGTTTTTATTAAAAAGTTCTTGAATAATATCATTATTCATCTTTTGTAATTTGTTTGCGGGATCCTTATTTGATCTCCTATATATCAAATTATCCTGCACAATACGAGGATTAATAGTATTGTGCAGGATAATTTGATACGAGGATTAATAGTATTGTGCAGGATAATTTGATATATAGGAGATCAAATAAGGACCCCACAAACAAATTACAAAAGATGAATAATGATATTATTCAAGAACTTTTTTATAAAAACATAATCACATCTACAGAGAGGAACAGACTTAAAACAAACGTGGCAATTGCTCCAAGATTATATGGAGTTCCTAAAATTCATAAGATAGACTATCCATTGCGGCCAATTTGCTCAAGTATCAATTCTCCATCATATGACCTTTGTAAATATATTACAACAATTCTTAAGAATGTAACAATCAAGGCCCATCTATCAGGTCTGCTTACTTGTACAAAAACAAAAAACGATTCTTTTTAGTTGTCAAAAATTTACTACCACATATACAAAGCTTTTTTTTTTTTTTTTTTTTTTTTTTTTTTTTTTATTAGTTTTTATTTGCAATCTATTTTTCAATAATAAGCAAATTAATTAAAAATAAATATTCACATGAGTTTTAACCTACATTAAGGTTAAAACATATTTACATTTGTGCTCTACATTCTGAGTACAATTATAAGTATGCAATTGTTTATATGTATACAATTTTGTTTTCTATATTTACATATTTACAGTAACTATTTTTAATTTTTACATGCTCATTTTCTAAACGGAAGGTCAAGCACATGAAGCCTTTTTAGCCTATGTACTTCCTCGCTATCATCTAGTAAACTAATAGCAAGGGGGTTAGAATGGTTACTAAGTCTTTCAAAGTACCTCGAGCTATACACGTTTATTTCATTTTTAATCTTTGGTATAGATAAATCTCTGTGTATCGTTTTGTTAGTTACAAACCATGGAGCATCTACTATCATTCGAAGAGATTTTGATTGATATCGTTGAAGTATTTCTATGTTCGAATTGCTAGCAGTGCCCCACAATTGGATTCCGTATGTCCATATCGGTTTTAAAATTGTTTTGTATAAAAGTACCTTGTTTTCTAAGCTGAGTTCTGATTTTCGACCGAGCAACCAATACATTCGCTTTGTTTTAATATTAAGGTATTCCCTTTTTGCTTTTATGTGTTGCTTCCACGTCAGCCTTTTATCAAGATGCATGCCAAGATATTTCACACAATCAGTTCTTGGAATTTCTTCATTGTTAAGAAAAATAGGAGGAGAAATGTTCTTTCTTAATGTATAAGTAATGTTATTAGACTTTTCTGTATTTATTGAAATATTCCATCTTTTGAACCAGTTCGATAATCTGTCCAGGTGATTTTGAACCTGGTTTGAGGCCTCTATTGAGGAAATATTACTTGCCATTAAGGCTGTGTCATCCGCATACGTAGCAATAGTAACATTTTCATTAGATGGCATATCGGAGGTATATAATGTATATAAAACTGGGCCCAGTACGCTTCCCTGCGGAATACCAGCTTTTATTTCACAAATATTGGAAATTTCGTCTTTTACTTTTACATAAAAGTAACGATTTTGTAGGTAGGATTTGAGGACTAAAAAGAATGGTGCAGGAATAAGTGTTTTTAGTTTATATAAAAGACCTACATGCCATACTCTGTCGAAGGCTTGTTTAACATCTAGAAAAACAGCTGAGCAGTACTGTTTTGTTTCTAGAGCATTTCTAATTACATTTACGACTCGGTGGCATTGTTCAGGTGTACCATGCTTGTGACGGAATCCAAATTGATGTTCAGGGATAATATTCTTGGTGTTTAAAACTGGCTGCAACCTACATAAAAATAACTTTTCAAAAATTTTTGAGAATATGGGCAAAAGACTTATTGGTCTATAAGACTTAATATCATTTTCAGGCTTAGAAGGTTTATGAAACATCATTATTTCTGCACATTTCCATTGTGTTGGAAAATGATTAAGTCTAATTATAGAGTTGTAAATTGTTGTTAGAAGGACAATAGCCTTTTTAGGTAAATTTTTGATGTCATTTGCGCAAATTTTGTCATAACCTGGAGACTTTCTATTGTTTAATTTTGAAATTTCTCGTTTGACCTCATTTGGGGATATGTGCGTAATTGGTAAGTCCATTTGGCATGGTATGTCTAAGAAGGCAGCAGTGATATCAGCATCTACAGGTTCGCACAAGGCAAACGGTGTAAAGATATTTTCTAAATATTGCGAAAAAGCAACGGCTTTGTTATAGTTCGATCTACACCAGGTGCCGTTCTGGTCTTTTATAGGGACGTTTCTTTTTGTTGGCCTTTTTAAATATTTAGTGGCATTCCATATATTATGTTCATTCCTTCTATCGCATGAGGTAGTAAGGTTCTTCAAGTAACAGCTTAATTGTTCAGTTTTGTTATCATCTAAACGTCGTTTTAACTCATTTGATGTTCGGTTAAAATTGGTTTTGTCTGCTGGATTTCTTGTACGTTTCCAAATTTTCCGTAGCCTTCTTTTGTGTCTTATAAGATTTCTGATTTCAGCTGATACTATTACCTTGTTTCGAGAATTTTCTTGAGTCTCTGTAGGGGTGGCTTGAAAGCCAGCTTCATGGATCAGTTTGTGAAGTTTTCGACGACGTCATCAAGTTCTTTTCCATCTTTAATTCGACCGTTAAGATTTATGTTTGCTTCTATCCAGTTTTTAAAGGAATTTATATTAGTTTGAGGTGATATAATTTTATACTTTTTATCTATAGTAGAGCAATACGCACTGAAATTAACAATAAGTGGGGAATGATCGGAACTCAGCTCGTCGGTGTCTAAAATATCTAAAAGATGGCTTGAAATCCCTGAGTACACAACGAAGTCAAGTAAATCTGGGATTTTTCTGGGGTCACTAGGCCAGTATGTTGGACCTCCTGTAGATAGAACTGAAAATTTTTTGTTGGTTATAGCTTTGTAGAGTTCTTTGCCTTTTGGGTTAGCTAGCCTAGAGCCCCACCACTGGTGCTTGGCATTGAAATCACCACCTACCATAAACTTGTTTCCAATCGAGTCGAAAAAATTGTTAAAGTCCTGACATTTAACAGAATGCCTTGGTGGAATATATATGGAGTAGATAGAAAAGCTGGAGTTGCCTGAATTAATTTTGATACCCGCTGCTTGTAAATGTGGCATTCTATAATTTTCGAGGGGAGTGTACTTCAGAGAGGATTTTATCAAAATTGCAGATCCACCGTGAGCTCTTTCATCTGGATGATTGCAAGAAACTATATCGTAATCTTTTATTTTAAAGTAACTTTTTTTGGTAAAATGAGTTTCAGATATTAAGAAAATATCTATATGTTGTAAGTGAATAAAAGTCTCAATTTCTCCTATATGATTTAGGAGACCGTTGGCATTCCATATTGCTATACGAAGATTTATTTGCATAGTTTTGAGATTAACATGGTTATCATGTTGAGAAGGTTTGCTAACATGGATTCAATTCGTTCTATGGCAATGTTATTGTTATTGTTGTTGTTGGTTTTTAACGCTTCTGAGTACGACTGATTATTGTTGAGATGGTTCGATTTACTGAATGTATTATTACTGTTGATTTGTGGGAACTCGTCAGGATGAATGTTGTATTGTTGCCTATGATAATGGGAGTTATTACCCTGGTGCAATCTTTTTTGAAGTATGTTTTTGTAGACCTGACATCCTTTGTAATTTGCGGTATGATCTCTCAAACAGTGATAGCAGCGAGGTGGTGTATTCGCATTTTTATTACAATCGGCCGTCGGGTGATTTAAGCCGCATTTAACACAGTTAAATGGCCTTTTGCAGTAGGCCTTCGTATGTCCAAAAAGTTGGCATCTGTGACATTGTATTAAGTCCATTGTTTTCTTTGGGGCTTCAACTGTTATTATAGCATAGTTTATATGCTTGATGTTATAAATTTCTTTATTATTTGGATTAGGATCCAAGTCAATATAAAACATGGGCAAAGGTTCCTTGGTGCGTTGACTTTTAACATTTGTTACACTGCGAACTTGATGTCCTAATGCTAATAACTCCGCTTTTATATCAGCAACCGGAGTGGAATGGTGAAGGCCTTTAACAACTACCCTAAACGAACGTTCCTGTTTTAGCTGATAGGTGTGAAAACCTATTTTATGAGCATCTAAGTGTTTGACTAATTTCCTATACAACTCAACAGTTTTAACCATAAGCCTAACTTGATTATTCTTAACGGACTTATAAGAGAATTGGTCATTAGGTATAATAGTACTTATATTACTTATCATTTTCTTAATATCAATAACATCAGGAATGTATATTGGCGGTGGTTTTGGAATATTTGCTGTTGTTTCAGCAACTTCTTGATCGTCATCATCATTGTCATCATTGTTGTTAAGATCATCATCATCATCATTTTGAAACATAGCATAACGGTTACTTGTAGAAGGTATATCATCATTTTGCACTTGCTTACGTTTATTTAAATATAGCTTGGGCGATTCATTTTGATGTCTTTTTCTTGTAGAGACTATTTTTTGCCACTCAAAGTCACTGCCTGCTTCTGATACATTTGTATCAGTGTAACAACAATTAACTCACTAGAGCAGGCTTGTTTTTTTGTTTTTTTTTTTTTTTTTTAAACAACAAAAGTTAAGGGGGATTAATTTTTGGAATGTTCACTAGTCCGTTTGTTTGTTATAATTTGTTTTTATAATTGTTCTTTGTTTTTATATTTTATTTTAATAAGGAAATATTACATGCGTATGATATTAAATACGTCCGTACCACAGAATATACAGAACTGACACGAGACGGAAGATTTTGCCTTTTTTTTTGTCTCTTTCTAAGAAAGCTGCCCTTTTGCATTTTTTGTTTTGATTACGCAATTCGTGTTGATAGTAGCGGCCTGTTTTTACACATTGCCACTTTACTACCAAAAAACATTTTCTTTCTCTTTCTTCGAAAGCTGCCCTCGCAACTGATTTGGGCCTTTTTCACACGTCACTTTTCACAGTTCTGTGTATTCTGTGGCCCGTACACTTTCAAAGTTATTTGGAGACTGTGATATACAAAGCAAAAGGAAAAAACGTGTATGTGTGGCATACCATAAACGTTTACATGCACATGTAAGCAAAATGTAAACAACTTTTGACATCTAAAAAGAACATAAACAATGATCATCAGGCTTCTTGCGCAGACCTTTTCAATGGGCCTTGGTAACAATAAATTCTGAATACAATGTGAAGGATTCTCTTCAATTTAAGAATAAAAAAAGACATGTTAGGTTATTTAACAATGAAAAATTGGTTTCATTTGACGTGATTTCATTATTTCCGAGTATACCAATAGATCTTGCTATAGATATAATAGAGGAAAAATGGAATATAATTATAGAATTTACGAAAATTGAAAGGGAAATGTTTTTACGTATTCTTGGATTCTGTATAATAGATAATAGATATTTTCAATTAGATAATAGCATATATGTACAACAAAAGGGACTTCCAATGGGATCACCAGCATCACCAATTATAGCGGATATAGTTATGGAGAAATTATTAGATACTTGTATTGCAAAATTGACTATTAAACCAAGGATTATGACAAAATATGCTGATGATTTATTTTGCATTATTGAGGAATCGGAAATAGAAAATGTTTTGGAAACTTTAAACTCATTTCATCCGGACATAAGATTTACTATTGAGAAAGAGTGTAACTTAAAACTTTCATATTTAGATACTTTGTTGATAAGAAAAGGGGATAAATTATTAATGGATTGGTACCAAAAACCAACTTCTTTTGGTAGAATTATTAATTATTTCTCCAAACATCCAAAGAGGGTTATAATTAATACGGCAAAAAATCTTATAGAAAGAATACTGAGAATAATAGACATAGAATTCCATAACAGGAATTTAAAAATAATTAGGGATATTTTGAGGGATAATTGTTTTCCAATGGAACTGATATCAAGTTTAATAGGACAATGCAGTAACCATAGGGCAAACAACTTGCAGAACCAAAAATTTACAAATCACTTACATGTATTAAATAAAACGCAATTATTACTTTATTATTAAAAACCAAAAGAAGCCTTCTTTATTTCTACTTCAAACGAAAGGTAAATCAAGACTACTAAGTCAAGAGCTAAAAACTATTGACGACGTCAAATAGTTCGTTTAATTCAAAATACTGTCAAAATACAAAATACGATGTCAAGGCCAGAGATGCCAGATCCTTAACGAGTGGGCGCACACGCTACACCACCCCCCTTCCAGAGTCATGGTACTCACATGGAAGTTGATTTAAAAATCGAACCTGGCGAGGCCTAAAGCAACGTCTCTCCAATTCCGAAATTTCCATAGGGATGTAGGCTGGCTTTAGTCGATCCACCGATACTGTTTTAGATTTGGTTCCCATTTTTATTGTGTATGTTTTGGGATGTCTTTCGAGGACCTCATAGGGCCCGTCGCACTATGCTTCGTTCCCATATAACGAAGGGACAAAAATAGAAGGAGTTGTCAGATATTTTTGAAATTTGGTACACTAGCATAAAAAAGCTTAGTTAAGAAAAATTAGAATTTTTGGAAAAATCGGCCCAAGGACACGCCTACCTCCCATGTGTCCTGAAATTGAAAAATGTAATTTTAGCTTCAATAATGCCCACAAAATTACAAAATGTGGTCATGCTGATACAAATGCAACTTGCAATGTGTGTGTAAATTTTTTTTTAAATCGGGCTAAGGACTCAAGGTTTTGCCATATATCCTCTTTCTTAAAAACGCTATCACTCCTACAAAAATTGTCCGATCGTAATAAATTTTGGTATGTAAATTGATATTTGCAAGATATATATTTGTGCCAAATTTGGGTAGAATCGGATTATCAATGTGGAAAATACAAAAACATCATTTATTGAAAAATAGGATAAACCGGTTAAAATGCTCTTGCAAAAATAAAACTATAAGGATATTTGAAAAATAACATAAATGAAAAAATTAAAGAGGAAAACTAGCAATGTAAACGTCATTAAAAAATTATGAAAAAATCATATCGCACTTGATCCATCAAAATTTTTATTTTTCCACTTTTAGAAAAAAATCGACGAGTAGTATTCATATCCGCTGTAAAAATATCGTGCTATTTTGCCTACTTTTTTATAATGAAATGGTTGGTTTAAAAATTATTTTTCATGTGCCTTTAATATTAAATTTAAAATTGTTTTGCTTCTACTGAACATTTTGAGTTAATACCCTCCTGTTGATTAAGTGCGATATATTTTGATAAAAAAATTAAAATTTTGGATTTTTAAACAAAAATTATAATAGTTTAACTAAATAATTATATTTTATCACTGTTAATAAAAAACGTTAAAAAAAACATATAAAGACAAACTTATAACAAAGAATCATCGCTACTTAATTCTTCCCAAAACCAATTTTCGCTTAACGAAGAACTCATCTCGTCTTCTGTTATCTCATCTTCGATTTCAACATTTTCTCCAAGAATATATTTCCCAATTTCAGCATCTATTATTTTATTTTTAATCTTAATGTTTTTCTTTGATGATAATACGGGATCTGAAGACAACAACAAATATGTCATTAAATCTTTATTTGTGTTTTCTCGAGACGTTTTTCTAGTGTGAGACAATCGCACTTTCCTCACAATTTTATGGTTGGCTTCCAATGCTTCTTCAGACAAACATCCTTGAATGAAAAAAAGCATTTTTAAGGCAAGTTTTACTTGTGCTAGATTCCTAAGTATTTTTATTTTCTTTATTTTCATAATTTGAAGTAAAAAACTGATAAACTTACATTGTCGGGATCAAAAAAAGTATAACTTAACCATTTAGAATTTTTTTTTCAAAATAACTTCGATTAGCTCTGCTTTCTCTCCATAACTTATTCACTTTACTATTAAAAAACTGAATACTTTGTATTAAGTTTTTTTTGTTAAAATATGAATCGCCCATCTTATGTTTTACATATTTATACACCTCTGATATTTTATTGTTTGAGGATGCTGCTATCCAACAATCAATTATATCGGAATTTTTTAAAATATTTGCCATCACCACAGATTAGTTACATTAATTTATAAATTTATTTTTTAAACCTTGTTTACATTACAAATAGAGATGGACCTGTTAATATTTTCATTCACTAGCACTCACGATCACTTATGTTAAAGGCAATTCAATTTGTAACACTTACGGTTTTTATACAATTGAAACTTTTATAGAAAATAAAAATTTCTCTCGCATTTCCGAAAATTTAATATATGGTCGTATTAGCGCTGCTGGAATATAGTTACTATCACACGCGTGTATTGTAACTTAAAAACAAATGTGTCACGCTATCATCTCTAATTTGAAAAATATAAATAACGGCAAATAATATGATAAAGCAAAACAAAAATATGAAACCAAAAAAAAACTTCAAAATCGAAGTCAATCGCAACTTACACTTTAAAATAGTAATTTAAATATAAAACAGAATCTAATTTATAGTTAAACTGGATCTTACTAATTATTAATGAGATATATTACATAACTTAAAGCTACAGTTGCATACACTGTGCAACAAATTTTGGGTCTCCGAGTTTATCTTAAATGTTAAACGTGTTAGTGGTGTTCTATGAGGAGGGGCCGAAATCACCTCTAAAAATGGCAGATAGAGGGTTAATTAGTTCTATGAAAAGAACCGTCATTAAATTTTATTAAAATCATCTATTAACCTTATTTAGCTCAGAATTAGATTTAGTGCATTTTTTTTGACTTACTCAAAACGCCTTTAAAAAAAAATTAAAAACTTCAGTGGGCCATAAAAAAAGAACTCGAGCTAAATTTTGAAAATACTTCTGTGGTTTTGGTCTACTAATGATATAATTAAATTTTTTTATTTTTTAACATTCAAAATATAAAATCGTGTTGCGCAATGATATTAAACACTCTTAAATGCCTGATATTTGAGTAAAAATCATATAATTAGGCATTTCAAAAAACGCATTTTTTTTTAAGTTGTGGTAAAAAATAGTAACTAATTTTTGAATACCCTGTTAGCTAAGAGTATAAACCTACAAAAACAGAAAAAAAAAATATCTAATTTTATATAATTTTTTTTTATACTCCATCAAACTTAAGTAATTTTTGAATTTTCAACAAAAAAATGTGTTTTTCAGAGCAATAAAAAAAGTTATTTTGTAAATATAAAAAAAATTATAAATTTTAATTTAACTGCAAATATATCAAAGTACTTGAATACCAAATTTCGAGCGACTTTTTAAAAAAATGAATTTTTCAGAATTATTTTTGTGAAACAACTAAAACTCATTTTTCTGTTAAGTAATTTTTGAAAGAAATTATCTGCTTTTAACGCCCTCTCGTGGTGGCAAAAGCAATCAGAAAATTTTTTTTTGTTAACATTTATTTGAGATACATACATACCTTATTATCTTTCAAAAAATCTGTATTTAAAAACAATTTGAGACAAAAAATTTTTTTTGATTTTTGTCTATGGGACAAAGCATAGTGCGTCGTACGGGGCTTTTAAAGGGGCGTGTACCGTATCATCTCTAAGGAAGACGAAATTACAAAAACGTAAGTCTTTGGGTATATAAACCGCTTTTTTGCCATGTTGTGTAGTTGCAGTTGGGCGCAAGCTTTCAAAGTGTTGTTGAAGTTTTTCCAAAAATTCGTTCTCTCTAATCTGGGTGCTAGGTTCATCCATAAGGAATTCTCCCGGTAGCCTGATTGCCTGTCCGTACACCATTTCGGCTATTGACACACCCAAATCTTCCTTCACTGCTGTTCAAAGGCCCAACATCACTATAGGTAGCACATCCGTCCAATTTGCATTCGCCTCGTGGCATTTTAACGCCGCCTTTAAAACTCGATGCCAACGTTCTATAAGACCATTAGACTGAGGGTGGTATGGGGTTGTATGGATATGTTTAATGCCTAACATTTTCGAAAGGTGATTAAATAGGGTGCTCTCGAATTGTCGACCCTGGTCCGTCGTTATGAATTTTGGTACGCCAAATCGACTTATCCAACCACTCAACAATGCTTTCGCCACTGTTTCGGCCGTGATGTCCGTTATTGGAATAGCCTCGATCCAGCGTGAATACCTATCCACACAAGTTAAACAGTACGTACAGTTATTGGATAACGGTAAAGGACCGACTAAATCAATATTTATGTGCTCGAATCTTTTATCCGGTACTGCAAACGTCTCTAAATCACTTTTCGTATGTCGTGTTATTTTACATCGTTGGCACTGTTGGCAACTTTTTACAAATGCTCTTATTTCCGCATTCATCTTATTCCAAACGAAACTTTTCGAAATTAACTTTATTGTCGCTCTTACTCCCGGGTGTGACAAGCCGTGTAATGCCGCCATAACCATCGCACGCATAGTTTTCGGAATATACGGGCGTAGCCTACCTGTTGATGTGTCGCATACGATTTCACCATTTACATTCGGCACCTTTACTTTCTGTAGTGTAAGTGAAGTAGAATTAGATTCAATTATGTTCAGCAATTCGGTGCATTTCGCCTGTTCCTCAGTCAATAATTGATAGTCGATTGTTGCCGGTAATTGTATAGTTTCCACCCTCGATAGGACATCCGTCACAATGTTTTCCATGCCGCTTATGTGTTGGATGTTCACGCTAAATTGGCTTATGAAATTCAGTTGTCTGGTCTGTCGTGGGGATAATCGTTCCCATTTCTGTTCAAAGGCATGCACTAGTGGTTTATGATCGGTGAATAGAACAAACTGCGCACCTTCTAAATAAAACCGGAAGTATTTGATCGCAGTGTACATGGCCAGAAGTTCGCGATCGTATGTGCTGTAGCGCTGTTCAGTGACGGTAAATTTTTTTGAAAAAAATCCAAGTGGTTGCCAAGCACCGGCAACTTTTTGTTGAAGGGCCGCTCCCATCGCTTTATCTGAAGCATCTGTCATTAATGCAACCTGGGCTCCTCTACAGGGAAATGACAGCAACGCCGCGTTCGCCAGCGCCGCTTTAATATTTTCGAATGCTTGGTTGGTCACCGTAGACCACTTTAACTTGGTGCGATCTCGTTTTTTGCAAGGACCCATTATTTGTTGTAAGGGTAGTTCTATTTCAGCGGCATGTGGCAGGAATTTTCTATAAAAATTTACGGCACCCAGAAAACTACGCAGGTCTTGTACCTCTTCAGGTCTCTTACGATCCAAAATTGCCTGGACCTTATGGCGCAATGGTTTAATACTTCCATTCACCAAGTGTCCCAAAAATTCCACTTCAGCTTGTCCCAATTGACATTTCTCAATATTTATTACCAACCCTTTCTCCCTATACACCTCAAAGAGTTGTCGTAAGTGGGACAAGTGCTCCCCCACTGACGTTGACGCAACCAAAACGTCGTCCAAGTATGGAAAAACAAAATTGCTGGAATGTTTGCGCGGCATTTCGCAAGCCGAATGTCATATATTTAAATTCGAATAAACCAAACGGAGTTACTACAGCTGTTTTCTCGACATCCTCCGGTTTAACCGCAATATGGTGATAAGCTTTCTTGCAATCTATTACAGAGAAAACAGTCTTACCATCCAACTCGCTGGCAAAATCATGAATGTGACGGACCGGATAACTGTCGTGGACTGTTCTCGCATTTAGAAGTCGGAAATCTCCACATGGGCGCCACGAACCGTTCTGTTTTCTTACCAAGTGTAGGGGGCTGGCCCATTGACTTTTAGAACGCACACAAATACCCCGGTCTAGTAGATAATCGAATTCTTTTTTCGCTGCTTCTAATTTTTCGGGTGACAATCTACGAACTTTTTGTGATACCGGGGGGCCTTTTGTCTCGATAAAGTGCCTTACTTTAGATGTTTTTATAGCAAGAGTGCGGGAGTCATCCGTAAGATCCACAAATTGAGAGAGAATATTATGAAAAGCATTGTTTAATTTACGTACGGTAACGATCGAAGACGGACACTTTGTTAATTGGCACACCCGGCGCAGCTGTGTTGTTCCATCTATTAGTAACTTGCCTCTCATATCAACTAATATGTTAAAATTTTGCAAGAAATCCGCCCCTATTATGGCGTGAGAAACATCCGCGACGGTAAAAACCCATTTAAATTGGCGTCGTAGGCCGATATCTACTGAAAGAAGTTTCCTGCCGTAAGTGTTGATTTCAGTATTGTTAGCTGCCAGTAATTTTATTACCGACGGTGGTTGTTGAATATTCGATGGTTTAGGAATTACGGACAATTCCGCACCTGTGTCAATTAAAAATTGCAAATTTAGATTTTTGTCTCTAACATAAAGGCGGCGTGTGTTTTTTTTGAGTCCCTCCTGGTTCGCCGCAGAAAATGGAGGGCTAACTAGTTTTCCGACAAACAGGGACGAAAGTTGCAAAGTGGACGGCATTTAGTGGCCCTTTCCTTAAACGTGCGATGATACCAACAAATTTCATAGGATGACGAACGGGATGTACGTGCACGTGGTGAGCTTTGTCGAAGTGGTCGACGGTGCTGGACAGAGTCCCCTGTCGTTTGGGAGGCCTTACGGTCCCGCTCTAAACGATCAAATCTTTTCGACAATTCCATGATGGCCCTGTGTACCTCTGTACCTTCATTTACCACCTCGACCTTTGGTTGATTTTGTACGTCCACTATGCAATCAGCCTTTTTAGCCAACATGGTAACATCCCCCTCTACTGTTGCCAAAATCTGTTGTACCTGTGTCGGTAGTTGACGCATCCATAATGATTTCAAAACTTCGTTGTCTAGCCTATTTCCAGACAATTCCTTGATTTCGCGTAGCAGCCCGGAAGGCTTTTTTCCTTCCAAAGATAAATTATCAAATAATCGCTTAAAACGGCTGTCGTCCGATTCACTAAACTCGACGATGAGTCTGGTTTTAAGAGTCTCGTATTTTTCCGTAGCAGGAGGTGTTAATATTATGTCGGATGCGCATTTTATTATAGACGAATCAATTTCAGCCACCAGGGTGTAGTACTTTGTGTCGTCTGAAGTGATTCCCGCGCGTACAAACTGTGCCTCAACTTGCAAAAACCACAGCTTTGGGTCGGGTTTCCAAAATGGTGGTGGTTTTACGGCAACTCTGTATACTTGTGCTGCTTGATCTTCGTTGTTCACATTCATCTTCGTTGATGTCGGTGGTCACCACTTTGGTGTATTAAATAAAACGCAATTATTACTTTATTATTAAAAACCAAAAGAAGCCTTCTTTATTTCTACTTCAAACGAAAGGTAAATCAAGACTACTAAGTCAAGAGCTAAAAACTATTGACGACGTCAAATAGTTCGTTTAATTCAAAATACTGTCAAAATACAAAATGCGATGTCAAGGCCAGAGATGCCAGATCCTTAACGAGTGGGCGCACACGCTACATATATAAAAATGAAAAATGTTTGTATGTTTGTTTGTTTGTTTGTTGGCTTATAGACTCCGAAACTACTGAGCGGATTTTCCTGAAATTTTTACAGTAACATCACGTGAGCCCTAAAAATAAAATAGGCTGCTTATTTTTTCGATAGGGGCAGGGGAATTGGTACCCCCCATAGGATGCCAATATAAATTATTGCATATCTTAAGAGCCGCTGGACGCATTTTGCTGAACTTTTTGTAGTAGGATCTTCTGAGCCCCAAAATTGAAATAAAATAGCAGCGGGGGAAGTGGTTCCCCCCATAGGATGCGAATGCTTAATATCGCATATCTTATGAACTGTTATAGTGAGAATGTTCAAACTTTGTGGAAGTCACTCTTATGGTATACTACAATTTTGAAAATAAAAATAAAGCGGGTAGGCGCAGGGGGAAAAAACCTCCCATAGGATGCATATATTAAATATCGCTTAACTGAAGAACTATAAAAGGGGGAGCCTTCAAACGTGGTTAAAGCTACTACTATGGCAATCTATACATTTCAGTATAAAAATGGGCGGGGTAAACAGGGGAGGAGCAGTACCCCTCATAGATAGAAATATAAATAAGAGCCACTGCACGCATTTTGTTGAACTTTTGGCAGTAGGATCTTCTGAGCACCAAAATTGGAATAAAAAACAGCGGGGGAAGTGGTGCCCATCATAGGACGCCAATGTTTAATATCGCATATCTTAAGAACTGTTATAGTGAGAATGTTCAAACTTTGTAGAAGTCACTCTTTTGGTATACTACACTTTTGAAAATAAAAATAAAGCGGGTAGGCGCAGGGCGGAAAATCTCCCATAGGTTGCATATATTAAATATCGTTCAACTGAAGAACTATTAAAGGGGGAGTCTTCAAACGTGGTTAAAGCTACTACTATGGCAAACTATAAATTTCAATATACAAATGGGCGGGTTAGACAGGGTAGGAGCAGTACCCCTCATATATAGAAATATAAATAAGAGCCACTACATGCATTTTGTTGAACTTTTGGTAGTATGATCTTCTGAGCCCCAAAATTAAAATAAAATAGCAGCGGGGGAAGTGGTGTCCATCAAAAGGACGCCAATGTTTAATATCGCATATCTTAAAAACTGTTATAGTGAGAAAGTTCAAACTTTGTAGAAGTCACTCTTATGTTATACTTCACTTTGAAAATAAAAATATAGCGGGTAGGCGCAGGGGGGAACTACCTTCCAAAGGACGCATATATTAAATATATCCCAACCGATAAAGTGGTTAAAGCAGTGTAGCGAAGCGCACCGGGTTAAGCTAGTATAATATAAAGTAACCTTCGGAAGGAAATAATTCCCAGTTTCTGTTTGTTGAAATTTATTAAAACTAAAAATATTTAATATTTTACCTTTTGAGCATGTTTCTCTTGTACTTCTGCACTTGCGGACTTAAGAAAGCCTTCATTTTCCATACGCATTTGATAACGTGTTAACTCAGATTCTAGTTTTTGCAATTTTTTGTTATTTATCTTATTTGTTGATGTTGTTTTATCTGCCTTAGGTTTATACGAATCGTTTGTTAAAATTTCTACAAAAAAATTATTATAATTAAAAAAATTATATACATATTTATTTAAAACTCTAGAAATTAGATCAAACTCACTCACCAAAACTACATAAATGACCAGCAGTTGAAAAAAAATTAAATTTCTTATTTGCTTTTGAATTTTCACTTAACTTTTCCAAATGCACTCTACTGACTAAAGTTAAAGCTTGTATTTCTTGCACATGATCTTGTAACAATGACAAAGATTCTTCGTTATGGGCGAAAAGTCTTAATTGAGGATCATGTTTTTTTGATATAGTATGATAACTCTTAAGTTGTCTAACATTTTGACAAATATCCAAAATAGCATTAATTTCTTGTTCTAATTGAGGATTGTTAAACTTATTCAAATCTATTTCGATGTTTTGAGGTAAATATTTCAAAAGCTCTTCACTTATAAATGGCGTAAAAGGACTCATGGCTTGTAAGGACCAACTTAAAGCTGAGGCTAAGGTGGCACAGTGTATATAACCTTCGGATTTTTGTAAATTAATATTAGTTTTACAGGTTTCCTAAATTAACATCTGAATTACAACAAATTTCAGAAAAAAAAATAGAAATAATCAAACTTACCAAATATACATCACATAACTTATAGTACAGAAATTGTTTCAAAGCATGTGTGGCAGCATGTAAATTATAGTTTTCAAAGCTTTCGTTGCAAAGTTTTAATGTTTCGGCCAAACGACTTAAAATCCAAGAATCCCATTTTGTTAAAGGTACATTATTCATTGATTCCACCTCATTTAAAGGCATTTTTAAACGTTCTCCTGCTCCTAAGGTAAATCTTGTAGCTTGCCATATTTTATTCAGAAATAGTTTATTGGTGTGACACTCATTAACATCAAAATTGATATAATGACTTTTAATGTTGTGACTACACAGGGTAAAGCGTAAAGCATCAGTACCACATTCTTGAATACCTTGGGGAAACAAACGTTGCAAACCTTTTAAAGATTTTTGTAATTCTGCAGCACTTAAGATACCCGCTTTGTAGAAAGATTTTACGTTGTCTTGTAGTGACTAAGTTAAAAACATGGAACTTGATTTAATTTAAAAAAAAACTATCATTTAAAATTATAGTACTTAAACTTGTTCCAATAGAAAACCTATCGAAAAGTTCTTTTAAATAAAATCTTTATACCAAGTTTAAAACTATCCAAAAAATTTACCTCTAGCGATGATCCTTGTACAACTTGCTGAGGCGTCACTACATTTCCAAGACTCTTAGACATTTTACGACCATGTGCATCACAGACTATTCCATTTAAAAGTACTTTTTTAAATGGAGCGGTACCGGTCAGTTTTAAACCCAACATTACCATTCTGGCTACCCAAAAAAATAAAATATCATGACCAGTTTCCATAATATCTAAAGGATAATATTTTCTGAATTCTTCTGAAGGCCAATTAGAAGCGGAGAATGGTAGCAAAGCAGAAGAAAACCATGTATCCAAAACATCTAAATCCTGAGTGACTGTAATTGAGGATGAATTTAAAACAATTTTTGCTTTATTTAAAGCTTCTTTATTAGAATGAGCTGCTACCCAAGTAGATTTATTTGTTAAGTTGTCCACTGCCTTATAAGCAGGAATTTGATGACCCCACCATAACTGACGTGATACACACCAATCGTGACATTCTTCCAACCATTTTTGCCAATCAATTTCAAAATTAGCTGGTATAATCTGTAAACGGCCACTTAAAACTTCGGCCAAAGCCTCATCAGCCATAGGCTGGCAGTGTAAAAACCATTGTTTCCTTAACATATATTCGATGACGTCTTTAGATCGCGAACATATTGGCAATTGCATGACGTGATCACGAACAGATTTCAAAAGTTGCAACTCTCCCAGTTTTTGTAGAATTTTTTCACGGGCCTTAAAGCGTGGCAATTGAGCAAATTGTTTGTATTCCTGACTAATTACACCCGTGGGGGTGAATACTTGTTTAGCTTTAAGTAAGTGCCTTGAGGCTAATTCGAAATCGTTGCGGTCATGGGCTGGAGTGATTTTAACAGCACCAGTACAGAATTCAGGATCAACCGTTACATCGAATACCAGTGGAATAGGTTCTTCACGGAAAGGATGCCATAATAGAACCTCCGGCATATCACGATACTTTTTATAACGCTCATCGGTGGGATGCACAGCTATAGCCACATCACCTAATAAAGTTTCTGGTCTGGTTGTAGACACAGTTATTGTTTCATTGTCACTTCCAAAAACTTTATAATTGATATCGTAAATTCGGCCAAACGTGATATTTTTGTCATAACCGGGTACAGCAATTTCCGTAGCACCTTTAATGTCCACCGTTTCCACTTCAATATCAGAAATGGCAGACCCTAAGGCACAAGACCAATTGACTAGAGACTCCTTTCGTCTTATTAGACCCTCTTCAAAAAGGCGTATAAAGGCATCATTGACTGCATGCGCCTGACGCTTAAAAATTAATCATTTTATAACAATTATCAAATAACTTAAGTTGTATCCAACCTTGTCCATTGTAAAGTACTCTCGATCCCACGATAAGGAACACCCCAACTTACGCAAATCATCTGTTATGGCATAACCTTTTTCTTGTTTCCACTTCCATACTTCTTTTAAAAATTCTTCGCGCCCAATTTGATGTCTAGTTACTCCTTTCTCTTGTAACAATTTCTTCTCCACGACCACTTGAGTTGCAATACCGGCATGATCCGTTCCGGGTATCCATAATACTTCATAACCCATTTGACGTTTTTGACGACAAATAACATCCTGCACTGTGGCCATTAAAGCATGACCCAGATGTAAATTTCCCGTAACATTTGGTGGAGGCAGCAGCATGCGAAATGTTCCCGGTTTACATTTACCATTCGTCTTGGAAGTTGACTGTGGATTACTCTTTTGGCATTTATTAATTTCCACCAGTTTTGGCTGATAACCCGATGCTAAAGTGGCTGTTTATTAGTAAAAACATTTGTTCACCTTGGTTTTTATCAATGAAATTGAATGTGTCATTACCCAAATTTGAAGTCCATCGCTGCCGGCTTTGGTAATTTATGGTATATTTGTATTTTTTATATTTTTGTTTATTTAAACTTCTTAATATTTCTAAAAATTTAAACATTTTTTAAATATATTTGTAAAATTACGGTATCAGGGAATAATACCACAGCAGTAACTGTAGCAGTATTGCCAGTAAAGAATTTGGATAAAACATATGACAGTGTCCCAAATTACCCTACAAGAAATGCATAACCAAAACAAAAAAAATCACTATTACTATAACACTATATTGGTCAACACTACCGGTCATATAACTAGTAAAATGACCGGTAGTCTTCTTGTAGGGTATACATTTAAATTTTAAAACGTGAGCTAAGATAACATCGACGAAATAGTGTAGAATTTGGGAATTTAAGAACCGGGAAAAGGATATATCCAAACTATGGCGATTTGCAGAATTAGAACAAAAAGTTAACGTCAAGTCAAATTCAGGAATTTAAAAAGGGGAAGTAAAAATAATTAATATTTTTAATTAAAATACAAAAAATACTTAACACAAATTAAAAAATACACTTCAAGGAACACAATAAGCGATGCGTGCAAAAAATCATTTGGTCTGTTACCGAGGTATTTGAGTGCATCCAAAATGGCCAGTAAAAAGCGTTGCTGATTTATCCCATGGAACACAGGCATTTGCACGGTAAAAACTGTATTTATTCTATAAGTAAATCGTTTTCTGCACAAAATGAGCGATGCGTGCAAAAAATCGTTCGGTTAGTTCCAGAGATATTTGGGTGCATTTAAAATGGTCAGTAAAAAGCGTTGCTGATTCGTTTTTTTTTCTGACCAAATTTTGAATCTTGTTAATTAAAAATTATAAATTTTTTTAAAAATAGTAAGAAAAATTTTAATTGGAAATACCCAAAAATTCCCAAATAAACATTTTTAGTAAAAAAATTATTTTATTTTGTTTGTAGCGACTGGTTTCGGCATGTTTTTTAAGATCCTTTTAATGCGATACCAGTGAGGAATTACAAGCAGAGCAATATGCTGTTTTTGAAAACATATGAGACAATTTATAAGAATTTGGAGCTTGTTGAGTCGGTTTTAGCCATCCTTAAAATCAACAATAAAAATACATATGTCCGCCATTTATTTAATACTTCGAAGCATAATAAGTACTTGCCAATAGCCCAGCATTATTTTTCCCAAAACTTTATTATATTCTTTTTTATATTTCGCCAGCTAATACGCAAAAGGTCCTATCTGACATTTTTTAAAATGTCATCAGAAGCAAAAACTATTCAAAATGATAAAATAATAAATCGCCTTAAATTGTTTATAATTTAATTTTCTTGAAAAACCTTCCACTTGTTTTGACAATTTACAATGTTGCATTTTATGCACACTCCCATTTAGGCCTTTTAGCGTTTACCATAGTAACTTTTGTAGATATGGCCTTTTGTTTTTTGATAATAAAATCACAAATTTTAGTCGAAAGATTAAAAAATATTTTTGTGGACATTTGGGTTGATGCAATACTTCAGAATCAATGAAAACGTTGATTTTGAATTTTTCGTTAGTTAGGGCCTTTTGCGTTGTAGGTAACGATTTACTTATTTTTTGGAAACACATATTTGCTTGAAAATTGTTTTTTAAAAATCAAAAATTGTATGTGTTGACAACGGTTTTTAGATTCCTTTTTTAATTCTTCCTTTTTAAAACACTCACTCAAGAAAAATAACATAAGTTTATTAAATACCTTTTACACACTGAACAAAAATGGAAATCTTAAATAAGACCCTTTACACTGTATTAGTTGGTGATAAGAGTAAGGTAAAATTTTTGCCACTTTTTCATATTTTATGTACGAAACAATGAAAAATAAGCGTAAATAATAAAAGAAGGGAAAATTATATTTAAAATGTATAAAAGCCCCAAAAAATCCCTGAATTTTTCCTTAAAATCTCCGAAAAATCCCCAATCCCCAAATGACTTTCATTGTCCTTTTTGCTCGCATGAAATCCCCAACTTTGGGGATAAATCCCCACGTCTGGCAGCCCTGCCAACCGTCTGTACGAAGCTTAAGAAATTCATAAATATAACCAAATACTGAGAGAGTAAATTTTTTTTATTTAATAAAAATATCAACAATAAATTTTAGTGTATTCATCAAATACGGAAAATTGGCAATTTAGCACGTCATACAGAAATCTTATTAATAAAAAAAATAATTTTGGCACCCTTCTGAAAATATGAACCACTGTGCGACGGTAGAATACCACCCAATTTTCACGATGATTTAAAAGACATGACTTTTTTGTATTTATTTTTTAAAGCAACTTCCAAAAACTTGTTAAATTTTCATGTTTTTTTGCAGCCAGAGTTAATTTTTGCTGATTTCCTTGCATTTGGTTTTTTGCGTGATTTTCTTATAAATTTTGCATAATATTTATTTAGCTATTTCTTTCTACATCTATATTATTGTTATTATATATATGTATATAAAAAGAAGTATACACTTTGATGTAACCATTAACTGGGAAATCGGGTCGATTTAAACCAAAATGTAAAGCGGCTCATACATTGGCAATAAAATTGTCCAATTTTACGTATTGTACAGTGATATCGCCAATGTGTTTGTGATATTCGAAGATGGCACAATATATTGGCAACAATCAAACGACTTTTGATTTTTATTGCACAACAAAAAGAAAGTAAAATGTGTTGGCAACATTGTACAATCAAAGACTATAGATTTATATATATATATATATAAATCTATAGTCTTTGGTACAATGCTGTTTATGTTATTTATAGGTTATGTTTTCCTTTTTATTGAATGAATGAAACAATTGCGCTACTTATTGCATAATATAGGATAAAATGGAAATAATATGGCGAATATAATATACAATAATATTACAAGTGTATGGGCCGCTTAAGGGTATTTTGGGAATAGTCTGTAGATGGTTTACGTGAAGCTTGCATGAAATCGGCCCAGTGTTTCCGGAGATATGGCATTTAGATTTTCCTATATATTTTTCCCATACAAATATCAACAAAATGCCTTTCATTTTCCATATTATAATTTTTTATTGTCGCTTGAAAAGATAACAAACCATATATCGTAATGTCTTATACAAACAATGACATTCGAAATAGATCTAAATGTATATTTCATATCGCTAGAGGGAGTAAAATAGGAAAAAACGGGTAAAAGTTCCCCCTTCCAATATCTTCTTAGTTAATCAACCGATTTTCTTAAAATTGGCAGGCAAATAGCGTTACATCTGGAAGGAACTATAGCTTATAATTTTTATTATTTAGGGCGTGAAATAGGTCAAGAGGGGTAAACGCTCCCCCTACCTATATCTTCTTAACTAATCAACCGGTTTTTTTAAAACTTGGCATGCATACACTTTTTTGGAAATTCCAACAATTAGGGAGTAAAATAGGGCAAAAGGGGTAAACCTTCCTCTACCCCATGGTTTCTTAATGAATTATCCGATGATAGCTTCAATTCTTGAAGGAACTCAAGGCTTTAAATTTTAACATTTACTGCGTTAAATCAAGCAAAAAGGGTAAAAGCACTCCCTCCTTTACCATCTAAATTAATTAACCGATTCTTTTGAAAAGCTTTTTTTTAACAAATTTTTTCCCTGTTATTCTTCTTTGGCTATGCGGTTTTACACGATTGGTCGTTAAACGTTATCGAAGCTACCATTTTGAATTGTCAATTCCGGGAACTCCGATGATTGCCACAGACGCCCCAATTAAATTCAAATTGTTGGCCATTTTCTGCTTCGCTCATTCGTGCTCTTTCCAACACATTTTCTACAACGTTTCGCAAAACTTCAGGGGTTTTATTGTAACTTCAGGTGTTATGTTGTTTATTTCGTCGCGTATATTGCTTTTTAATTGCTGGATGGTTCAAGGCTTATTAATGTAGACTTTTCCTTTCAAATAACCCCAAAGAAAACAGTATGGGGCGGTTAAATCCGGTGAACGATGAGGCCAATTAAAATCACTGAGTCACAATCATGCTTAGTCAAAACAATGGATCGTTGATTTGAAAAATAATGCTCAACAATTTGGGCACGTTGTTCAATTGAGTACTGCTCGTTTTAAATTCCCCAAGTCTTCTTTACCAAATACCGAAAATTAAAAAAATATAATAAAATAGTTATAAGAAATTCAAACCCTTCGGTAATTATGGGCCACCCAGTACATGACATCTTCTCGCGTCGGCAAGCCATAGAGTTTATGTGTGGTGACTAAAGACGGACTGACAAAAAATATCGTACAAGCAATTGCTCTTCGTAATAAAAATTTAATATCTCTGTTTTATTTTCATACTTCAGTATAACAAATACATCACTTTTTTATGTTAACTTTTGAATATGTAACGAACAGAATATAAAGCACTTTATTCCTCTTTCTTTCACTAAAAATAAGTTTTATGGCAAAATAACGTAAGCCAGGACAGCTAGTATGTATATATGTAAATTTCATTCTGTTTTAGCGATATTCTTTGAAAAATAGCTGGCTGCAGTGTGAAAGTGCCTTGCTTGCAGTGTTGCCAGAAATCTCATGTCCCCAATTTAAATTTTAAAAGCGACCCATACACTTGCAAAATTATTGTATATGATTTTTTCCATATTATTACCATTTTGTCCTATATTATGCAATAAGTCGCAAAATGGTTTAATTCATTCAATAACCTATAAGAATAACTTGAACAGCATTGTACAATGTTGCCAACTCACATATGTATCTTTCTGGCTTAAATCTACCGACGCAGCTCCAGATAAAAAAAAAGTGCCTAGGGTGATAGAAAATTCAAAAATAAGAAAAAAATGTGATTTGGCTGAAGTGCTGTTTAGAAGAAAATCTTTACGTACGGCCGAAGACCGGCTAAGCATGAAGTTTTTGTTTGCGACAAAAATCCCATTTTTTTTAACGAATAAGTCAAGGTCTATCCAAGAAGCCAGATGTTAATTTGGTTTATTCCTCAACGATGTCAAAAGTTGTTACATTTTCCTTATATATGCATATTTTTGTTTACGTTTTTTTGTTTTTTTTTTGCAACACATATATGAACACAAAACACATTTTTCCTTTTGTTTCGCCTATGTAGTAGTAAGATTTTGACACCGGCGGGGAATTTTACACAAACAAAATGCCTTTTGTTTTTTGTGTTGTTGTACAAGTAAGCAGATTTTTTGGATAGCCCTTGAAATAAGTTTTCCTACTCTTCTACTCAATTGTTTTTATGTTAAATTCCTAGACAAAATGTGATATTTCCACATTTTTCAAAAATCCCCAAATACCCGCTCGCGAAGATTTTTCACAAACTAATGTTGAAACCCCCAATTTGGGGGCAACTCTTTTATATGGCAACACTGCTTGCTTGTGTAAAAAACATAAAAAAAGAAGACGTAACAAGAATTTGTCCGGATAATATCTTTAAAAGAAATATTTTAAAATATTAGTAAATATTTGGAAAAATAACAATAAACATTAAAAAATATACAATATTATGAAAGGAAGAAAAGAAACAACAAATTCGTTAAAAAACAGAATTTTTAAATAGGAAAAAACTGCATACCTACATATATACGTACTTACCAAAGAAAAAAAAGAAATAAGGTAAAAAGTGGGTTATTTTATTTATACCTATATGTATTTGGTAGAAAATGTGAATATTAACCATAATAAGTATGAATTTAACTAAGACTAGTTTTATTTTTTTTTTGTTTAAAATAAAAATTTTTTTTTTCAATTGAAAAAAATGGTATGTTTGGTTGTTTGTTACAAAACAAAATGTCAAATTAGAAAAATGCAAAAACGTAAGACAGCGCAGGTGCGTATTAAAGGGCCAAAAGAGAAGCAACGAAATGATTGATTTTTCCCTACACAAAAATTACAATTAGTTTGTTGAAAAATTTTACAGCATTCGCATGATAAACGCGCTAATTTTTATACGAATAAACGAAGACAACTCACAATAATTAAATAAAAAATTCTACAATAAAAACAATTTGTAGAAATAATTAAAAATAAACTGTGCTTAAAACCTACTTGCTGTTCAAATAAAAAATTAGTACTTATAGAGCGCGTGTGAAAATAATTTCAAAATTAAAGTTAAAAAATATTTTTCAAGAAAAGAATTATTTTTTACACGAGCGACAGAAAAAAAACGATTTTTATACTTATTATTTTCTACTTAATTTTTAAAACATTTGTAATTTCTCAACAATAGATATTTATATGTAAAAGTCTGCTAATTTGGAAAAAATTATGTAAAAAAACTAGGGGTTTAAAAAAAATGTTCTTTCTCTATTTTTTTTATTAGAGACAAATTTTTCATGGAAGTGTAATAAAAAAGAAAAGCAAGATTAAATCACCTGAATTTTTTACATCACAGAAGTAATCAAAAACAAGCAAATGGAAGAATTCGCTTAAAAAAAACATTAACAAACCCCCCCTTTTAGAACGAAAAAAAACGGAACTTAACCTAAAAACAAACGAAGTGAGTAAAAGCAAAAATAACTAAAAACAACCCCACTCTCCTTTTTACTATTTATTTTTCTTTCTCCGTTTGTCTTTTTCGTTATATTTATTTGTCTCGCAAAGAAAAGTTATAAAAAAGAACTAAATAAAAAAATAACAATAAAATAAAACTGCCTAAAATTGTTTTTAATAAACTGTTTGTTTTTGCAAATTTTTATATTGTTTTAGTTTTTATTATGTATGTATGTATGTACCTATTTTATGATTTTTTTTATGTTGACCACTTTTTCATATTTATTTACATTTATTTTTTTTTGAAAACTTCAGAATTTGTTACAGATGTGACATCCATATTACGGGTGCGAACTGAAATGTTGTAAAAAAAACAAAAAATTACACATAATCGATCTAATTAATAATCGATTTTCAAACATATCGCTAAGTCAAAATCATATACATACATACATATGTAGGTACATATCGTTACTTTTATATAGAAAAGCCCTAACTGTTTTTCTTAATTTACAGGAGAAGGAAAAAACTTAATGAAAATTATAGTCTTGTAGTCGCGATTTTTTAAACGCTTTTTTTTTTATTAAATTCTCTAAGCAATTTAATAAAAAACTGCCTTTAAAAAAAATCGGGACTTTAAGACTATAATTTTTATTAAGTTTTTTCCTTCTCCTGTAAATTAAGAAAAACGTAAGTTAGGGCTTATCTATATTAAAGTAACAATATGTTGGTATTTTAACCATAATCATTGAAAAATATTTTTGGAAACGGGGGCCAAATTCTGGCAGTCGTGATCGAGTACTTTCTCGATTCGAAAGCAATTTTATTTCAGTTGATACTGAACAAATCGAAATTATTTTTTCAGTATTGTGAAACTTAAATTAATGCTTTACAACACCGAAAAAATAAGTTCGATTCGTTCAGTATTGTCTGAAATAATAAGATATTAAATTGCTTTCGAATCGAGAAATTACTCGATCACGACTGCCAGAATTAGGCCCCGGGTTTTTAGTGTGCAGCCCATATTAGTACATATTGCTTCATAACTTACCACTTTAAAAATTTGTTTCGGCAAATTTTACATAAACATGCATTAAATAAACATGTACATAATTGCCTTAGAAAGGATCCTCTTGAAATTGCTTAAATAATTGTGCATTTTTACGCCCTCGCCAATGAACTATCAAAAAATTGAATTAAAATTCATTTTTAAAACTAAATTTGCGAATTGTACATTTAATAAAATATATACGGACACCAGGGGGTCTACTCTCTATTGCGATGCGAAAGAAAATTGTAGCAAATCTAGCAATTGGTACTCTTTAATACGTTTGCGCATATGCCCTTCGCATCTTTTAATTTATTTTCTTTTCGTAAATCATCACTTTATTTTATTTAAATTTTCCAATTTCAAATATTTTTACACACTTTGACATTTCATTACTGTAAATCCGCTCCGTTTTTACTTTTTATTGCCACTTTTCGGCTTCTTTTTCAGAAACTTGCGAAAGTGACAGAGAGTACCAAGTTGGCATTAAGCTTTCGCGTCGAAATTGTTTTCGCATCGCAGTAGAGAGTAGACCCCAAGTGCTGCCACAACCAATCCAATTTTTGCAACCAAAATTTTTGAAAAAGTTACCAAATGTAGAAAAATATAACCAAATTTAAAATGCCTTTTATTAATTCGCTTTTTAGCTGTTATTGGCAGGACTGTCAAATGTTGCGCTTTCTTAATCCTTTGTCGAAATTCGCGTTTGGCGATATGCGAAAAGCAGTTTGTGTAAATATTTTTTAATTTACATAAGTTTTTTCTATTGTTTGTAAATTTTATTTAAAATGTATAATTCTAATTTTAAATAACTGCTTCAAAATTTGTTCTATTTGAAATATTTTGTGAATCATTGTAAAATATTATGGCGAATAAAAACAAATTTGCTATCGTAACGTACATTAAATGGGGAAAAAGCATATGACTGACAGTTAAAAGTTTTTTTTACCAAATAATTATCTTAAAAAACATTCCATAAGTATACATACCGATAAGTTATAAACAGTAAAATTAAAATTTCTTAAACTTGCAGCAATTTCTTAAAGAAAATTCCATTAAGTACTACTTATCTTTACCACTCTTATCTTACGCTCATTTAAAAAAAAATTATTGAAAATCTCAATTGATTAAAACTTCATTTGCTTTCGATTTCAGAACATGGCGTTTTTAATATAAAAATCACAAATGGCAATATTTTCATAGCAAAAATCTTAAAAAAATTATTTGTTTGCGAATTTGAAAGGGATTTTTTGTTTTCGTTAAATTATAAAAAACTTCCGTTTAATGGTTACAAATAATCGAAAAATCGTAGTACACAATACAAATTATTCGAGCTCGTAAATAATTGTATCAAGAAAAACATATTCATACGTTTTATTAAAAGTATCCAAAATGACAAAAATATTCACATCTTCACATTGAAAAAAAATATAACCAATTTTGGTTAGAAATAACCAAAAACGGCAGCTCTGACGGACACCTCCACAGAAAAGCTCTATTTTTTGACGTTACGCCATCAAGCAATTAAGCTTGTATTTAAGATCCATTTTGATCAAATATTTCCTCTCTTTTACTAAATCGGCTTTATCATGAGTATCGTTGTTGTAGTCGAAAATCAGTCGTTTTAAAAAATTTTGTATCATGATCAGTGATACCATTAGGATACATTTTTCGTATCTTTTGAATCTGTACGCAAAATGTACAAAAATGAAATATTAAACTTTCCGTCTCTGACATAGTTTTTTAAAGTTATCATTTCATAACATCCAAAGACAGTAACATATACGGGTGTGTTCTAGAATCCGAATCCACTCGAAAGTGGATTAGTTTAGCATTATTATTGTTATGCATTTTACATCCACATGTTTTTATTCGTTTTTAATTAGAGTAGATATGGGTTGGTGAAAGTAAACCGAATCAACTTTTATTTTAATATGTGATAACATTTTTAACAAAAAAAATTATTTTGCTTTTAGCTTAAAATCTTCTTAATCCAATTTAATCAAGAATATATCGTTATCTGAAACGCAAAAGGGGGTTACCTACCCTAAATTTTGATTACTGCATTTTTAAAAATTACATACCTGATATTTATGACTTAAATAAATATAAAAATTAATTATTGATATTTTCTTCACAATATTTATTAAATATGAAATAAAAATATTCAAGATGTATTTTTTTGGGAAAAAGTGCATGTTTTTGGAAGCTAAAATGTAGCTTTCTTGAAATTTTACTGCTATCAGAGTTGCATTTTCTTGTAAAGTAGCTGAGTCATTTGCATTGGCATCATTTTTGTGGGATAGTGTGGCATTGAGAACAGATTTTGAAGACATTTTTTTATGTCGGTTAGAATTCCATCAGATTTTCGTGAGAATGAATCGTACGATTGTGTAGGATAGTGCATCCCTGCTTTTTTCGAACCTACTCTTACTAATTTACCTATACAAAATCATTAGAGGCAGTCGTGGTTTTGTGATCATATCTCAGCCATTTGTGATCCGATCAGGCTGTATTTGATTTTGATTTATACAACGATCACAAACCCTCATATCTGGGGTCTTTGAAAACCCATTTCAATGGACATACTCTATTGAAAAATAACATATTTTTGATAAGAAATGCCGCCGTATTATTATTCTCCAGCAGTATTTTACATACACTTTAAAATATTAGAGCAAAAAAGTTAACAAATACAATTTTGTGACAAATAAATAAATACAGACTCATAAATGTGTTATTTAAATTTTTTTTTAAATTAAAGTTTTAAGTTATAATGATGAATAACTTTTTCTCACTTATATATTCAACGCAATTATAATTTAAAATTCCTTAGAAGTTTTATTGTTAATTGGTTGAGATTCAAAAAAGTTAAAATATTTCTACGATTTCGTGGAAATAAAATAGTTCCGGTAAAATCATACAATAATCTCATACAAACAAATTTATCTGATATTTTTTTGATTCATTTTTATCAGTGTATAGAATTTTCGGCGAAAATGCAAAATGCTGATTGCCAATTTTTGTTGTGTTTAATCAGTTTTAATTTTTTTCTTTGTTATTTTGACCTAACTTGATTTAAGTTTCTATAATTATCCCATTCTATTTTTTTGTAGACTACAAGTTTCGAACACATATGTATGTATGTACATATGCACAACATTTTGTTTCAATTAAATTTGTTATACCTACACGATACTTTAATAAGTTTTTTAAGTCATTGGGTATTGTACAATTTTGCAATACGCTTGCATAAATTTTTAATAAAAACATTTTTTTTTTCAAAAACTACGTAGATAATTGTTTAATAGATTTATTTAGGGAATATTTTTTTATTTCAATTTTAATTTTGTTTCGTAAGAAAAACACTTTGAACATGAACTAAAATTTTATTTTAACTGTAATGCTTAAATTGCAGTGACCGGTTCAGTTTTAATTTTATTTTAAAACTTACTTTTTTATCATTATTTCTTGAATTTTACTTTCGCTTAGAAAATAAAAGTAATTTTTTGAGCTTTATATATTCTTCAGCAAAAAAGTTATTTCTTGATTTTATTTATTCTCTCAGGTTGTGTTTTTGAGATCTCGGTTAAAAAAGATTTGTGCCGCCATCACAAAGTTTGTATACAAACTTTTGACGAAACAGCCTAGTTTTGCCTAAAATTTTGGTCTTTAATTAAATAATGAAAAAAAATCACATTTTGAGTTTCAGACAGTTATGTTATACGTAGGCAAAAATCCCTATTCGTAGGCCGTAGGGAAAAAAGCACAGATTTTTTTAAACCATTAAAAATGTGGCAAAACTGTATATGTATATAATAATAAAATTGTTGATAGGGCGGGCAACATTACAAATTAATAAATTTCTTTGAGTGATCGCTTGCCGCCATTTCAACTTGGATTTAAAGGTAAATTTGTGGAACTCTCTTTTACAAGAATGGAAATGCTTTCAATTTAATTTTTAGGAGCAAGGGCGTCAATGCCACATTATATTAATCATCGCTGGATTTGTAATTTTTGTTTGTTTTTCCCTTCACCTAAATTTGTATGATTAAATAACTTTATTTAAAACTCTCGCACACATAATTACCTTGTTGTGTTTTTGCGATTTTGCTTCTTCGAAATACTTCAACTTTTGACGTGAATACTTTTATAGTTTTCTATAGGCTTTACTAAGATATTTCTTTTGTTATTTATTTACAAGTTTTTAATTGAATTGTTTACTGGCGTGACACACAAATGTTACGGATGGTATGTTAGAAAACATTAGGGGTTTTTTTATTAAAAAAGTTTATATATTGTAATGAACGTACATTTATAAGAAAAGTTTTGCATAGTCGTATCGGTAGCGAAACTATTATTTTTCCCACTTTTAAACTTTAACATTTTATCTTTTATTTCAAAGTATTCTTTATGTGGGTGAAGATAAATATGTCGAACTAAATATGTTTCGACGTAACATCTTACGTCTTCACATATGTATATGTTTTTCGTATTTGGGACAATTTTCCAAATATGTTTAAATATTTATGACAAACTATCAAATATGTTTTTGGTTTTGTGACATACATATTTAAAATATCAAATTATTAAATATCTTCGTATTTGTTACATATTTAATGAAATTTGAAAGATATTAAGAATTTTATTAAAATGAAGATTCTCTGAGGGATTTTTGCAAATTGTGGACAAACTGGAACCTTACAGGATGGGACATACCTCATTTTAAAGATTATTACGCCCACTTTTGTAATCGATCGACCCCCTCTAACTCTGAAACTTTTAGACCGATCTTGTTGAAAATTTGTGTCTAAACTACCATCCAATAGGACTAACCTTGGTGCAAATTTCATCCTAATCGGAAGACATCGTTTTCAAAATTTTGTCACTTGACATTAAATCCGGCTTTTATATATTTAAAACGTATATAAAAAGTTTGGTATTTTGTTGTTATTTTCTTAATTATTTTCTAAAATATTAATTTTAGCAAAAAACTTTCTTCGAAGCTAATGTTGTTGACTAGAAGAGCTAAAATATTGCCAAATATCATATTCTTGTAAAATGTTGTTTTTAAGAGATAGTAATATGTAAACAAATTACATTTGAATAAATGGCTTGATGGCAAACTTTGAGGGGCGGACGCCCCCCCCCCATAAAACACAATTTCTCGCTACGAAATTTTTTTGTATTTTTTTTTACACTAAACTGAACCGATTTGGGGGGTGAGAATCTAAGAAATAAAAAAAAAGTAAATAACGGCCACCCTAATGTACATACATATCTAAAACTTCTCAAATTCTTTGCCACTCATGTTTTTTTACCTTTGTGCTTACCGCATATTTCGATTCAAAATAAAAAATTTACGAGTTTGAACAATTTGTACTGTGTATTACGATTTTCGTACTCGTTCGAAACGATGGCCGAGTTCTAATTTTTAATTAAACAGAAAGTTACTGTTTTGAAAGGTTTTTTTTTTGTTTTTAATAAAGTATAAGAAAACTTCCGTTTATTCGAAATAAATAATACCGTTAATCGTATTATACAATACAAACTGCTTGAACTTGTAAATTATTTTTTTCGAATCGAATAACATCACTATTACTTAACTTATTTTGAGAAACAAAGTATATAAAATAAGAAAAAAAACAAAAATGTCTTTATAAAACATTTTAATTATAAAAATAGCAATTTTAACATAAACTTATTATAGTTGTTTTAATTATTTTTTTGCAATTGATGTCATTTTTTTATTGTACGAGATTTATTTTTTTGTTTTTAACTTTAATTTTTGATTTCACTGCTTTTTTGTAG
Source organism: Pollenia labialis (assembly GCA_949318255.1). Lineage (NCBI taxonomy): Eukaryota > Metazoa > Arthropoda > Insecta > Diptera > Polleniidae > Pollenia > Pollenia labialis. Next base: position 148,412,478 of record OX439140.1, on the reverse strand, counting down.
TTGGGGCTGTTTAACTTTTTATCTATCGCCTGTTGGCAATAGCTGCGAGGTGAAGTAGGTACAAATATGCACATATTATTTTCCCACGAAGGGGAATATTAGATAATTGTTTAAAAAAATGATGATTGAAAATCAAAATAAAACTAGAAAATAGAATCATTAGAAAAACGTGCTCAAAAAGTTCATATTTATTTGTAAATTGGTACTGAATTGGATATTTTATTATTTTAGTTCTCGCACCATCATGGTGGAGAGGGTATTATGTGTTTGTGCTGATCTGTGTTACACATTTAAAAATATGTGCTAGACAAATATGGTTCTATATACCGATCGACTTTGATTCAATCTAACGATGTCCGTCCGCTTGGCTGGTTGTCTGTCCAAGTACACCTTGTCCAGAAAGTACAGTTCGCAATTAAATTGATAATTTCATGAAAGTTGGTACATATGTACGTTTGATATTGTTAAAATGTTGAGTATAGGTCCTTAATTTCACATGTCCCCCATACAAATTTCTTTCCGGAGTAGAGTTTCTCTTATCCTAAACTAATTTAAGAAATTTGTATTGCAACCTAACTCATCTTACAAAATTTTTTTAAAATCGGTCCATATTTACCTATCGCCTATCACACAAATACCACTCCCGAAAATAGCTTAAAATGCGATAACTTCCTTAAAATATTGGCATTGGTATAAAATTTGGCGGCGATAACTTTTATAATAGCTTCTATGTCATGGCAAAATATGCTGGTAGGTCTTGGAATTGCCCATAGTACCTCTATAAATTCCCTCCCTTACATCGTTTTAAGACAAACAAATCTGATTAAGATGTAGATATCTACAACCGTATTCATAACAAAAAGTTAGCCACAGTTTGTACACTACGTACAACAAGCTGCTCACTAGAATGCCGATTAAGCCAAGCAGCTTGTAAGCACAGAGTTTACCAATAACAAACTTTTGTTCATCTGCTAAGTTTTAATTTTAATGATGCCACATTATATCATCGCTTGTTTTGTCATTTTTTTTTGTTTTTTCCTCCACATATAACAATTTTAAAAAGTTTTTAAAATTAAATGGTATACTTTCTGAAAGTAAAAAGTTTTTTGGACAAAATGAGCATTAATTTTAAAAATCGGACGACCTGTTCCAAAGGAAATCGCGCTGAAAATTGGGCTTCGTTTAATGGAAAAAACGGCTCGGGCGATTTTTTTAAAATTGATTTTTAGTTCTTAAGTGATATTTTTCCATATTTCATTGAGCTTATGCCTGCCACTGCCTTGTTTGCCTGGCATAAATCAGCATCGATTTTTATTGACAATTAAGGATGAACCCACTTTTCTCCGAAACGGCTCGGACGGCTTTTTCCACGGATGGTGTTTTTTAATTTGTTTTTTAATTTATATCTATATTTGTATCTATATCAATAGAACCACTGAACTAGTCCCGCAATTACTAGGTTGTTCTTTTCATAACTTTTTACATTTACGCCTTTTGCTTCAGTTCTACAAGATTATGAAATTTGGACTGCCTGTTCAGGTAGTGGATGAATTCACTTTTATGCACTCAACTCGTAATATGCAACTTGAAATACCACAAATACATCTTTCAGTTTTTGAACGCTCTTTTCAAATCAGGATATGCCGAATCTGGAATAATTTGCCTATAACTTTTAGACGGTTTACGTACTCATATAACACTTTTAAAAGGGAGCTTTTAAGATTATATAGTGGAAACACCTATGAATGATATATTTCTGGCTTAAGGGGGGGAAAAAAAATAAAACGATATTATTTAAAGTTTTATTTTGTAATACTTATGTGTTTGGGGAGCCATAAAATTAATGAAATTAGAAATAACATATTGTACCTATGTATATTGATAAATATTTATATAAAATTGTATTTGTAAATCATGGATAGATGTTAACAGCAATACATGTATAATTGGCCTTATAGGCTTTCTTTGTATTGAAAGAATGGAATAAATAAATAAAAAATATTTCTATTTTTTTGGCCTATGAGGCTTATTATATTACTTTTTGTGAATAAATAAATAAATAAAATCATATCCAAAAGATTCCTTCATTTTCATTTCCAGCGTTGCCACTAAATCCCATGATTTTCAATATCCGCCGTTGCTAACTCGTTGCTATCTTGGCGAACGTAACCAAATTGTTTAACATTAAACAGCTGTTTTTCACAATTTGGCAAACGTTTGACACCTCGTTAACAAGAGTTTAGCAAATCGTTGGCCGAATTTGGCAAGTGTATTATAAATAAACTTTGTGCTTACTTCATGCCAAATTTTCATTATGAATACGGCTGCTAGATAACAGTTGGAACAAAGAACTCTTATATTAATCATAGCTTTATAACCAGTGTGACCAGGTTTTTTAAAAATATAAAGCTAAAAAAAAGCTAAAGCAAAATTTTTTTTATAGATTCCGGTAGTAACTTTTAATTATTTCGATATTTTTCATAGATTAAGTAGTGTTTATGTAATTACAGCTGGAAATAATTATACAAATAAACGAAAAAAATTTAAAAAAGCATGACCAGTAAATTGATCAAACTTTGGCTTTATTTTTAACAATTTCTATGGATTTGATTAACTTTATTTGTATGAAGATAACTAAGAAACTGTATAATAAGTGCAAAAATATAACAACAACCACACAGACAATTAGTTGTGCGTAAATAATTTTCTTAGTGGTTGTTGTTATGTGTTTGCTCTTTTGCTTTTTTGGAAGAGTGCAACTTGTGACGTGAATACCCTTAATTATGCTTGATATACAGGCATGTTCTGAAAATCACAAAATTTCAAATCACTTGTGATTTTAAAATCACAATTATTATTTAAGGGTGTTTTGGAAACCACAAAAGTTTTAACTTGGTTTAAAATGGTGGAAAAAATAAGTATGTAATTTTAAATCGGTGACCACTTAGCTGAACGGTTTAAAATCACAATTATGGAAAAAGTTTTTTGGCCAGAACACCTTTCTTGTGATTTCAAATCACTTTCACAAAAAATGATTTTCAGAACATGCCTGATAGCCAAACGTTTTGCAAAAGCAAATAATATTTTTATTAAAACAAGGGACCTCAAATATTTAATGGGTATGAACAAAGCTTAACTAGTAAAGTTTTTACTATCAGAAATTTTCTAAAAATAGTTGACGGAAGCTGTTGTTGTGATCGAAGTCGTAGCCGTTTGAAATTCGAAATCACGACAACGGCAATGTCAAACACATAAGTAAAAAGTTCGCCGTACATATTTCGTTTGCTTCAATCATAAAAAGGATTTTTAAAAACGACTATATTTCGATACCTAAGCCAAAAACTAATTTCTTTAATGTTTAGTGTTGATGACGAAAAAAAAATGATATAATGCTTAGTTTGAGACTTTGAAAATTAAAAAGAACATAGAACGTTTTGCTAGGGTAACTTTAACGCCCATAATTCGATTTATTTTGCCCTTGATGCCTGTTTATAGATGGAATATATGGCAAATATGCTTACATCGTTAAATGGTCTATCACGTAAATCCTTTTTATTAAAACAGTTAAATTGGAATAAATCGCTTAAGTAACTGAAAACTGTAGTGACTATAAACGAATAGTACAGTATGCTTAAACCTTTTTTTTTAATTCTCTTTCAATAGGAATATTCCTAAATCTTACTCTAAGCTATGCGTTTTGTTCAATAATTGGTTTGTGGTCTTGCTATTATCACTGAAATATAGAATAGAAATATTTATGTATGTTTTTTGTTCTAATAAATCACATAAATTTACTGTTTATTTAAGAAATTTTTCGAAGCGTAACTTTTGTCAAAAATTCTTATTTTTTTTGAAAAATAGCGTAACTTTTGTATTCTTCGCCTAGCAGCACTGTTATGTATGTAGATCAAAACTGCTGCCACCCTATTACCATTTTAACTAAATCACACATAATTTTATTCGGATAAACTGTTTTATATATAATAAACACGAAATTGAAATTAAAAAAGGCTAGGAAAAGCTAAATGCATCGTTGAAAAAAAGCTTAAAGCTAAATGAAATATCTGTAGCTATACAGGAAAATATAAAGCTAAATTTGGTCACACTGTTTGTAACATAATTTTGTTCCGCTAGGCCCCTGACTGCCCAATGATCCTATAAAGGGTACAAATAAATGTACATATGTTTTTGCATAACCTTCTGTCATGTTTGACAAAAATGCAGGCAACAAAAACGCAGTTATCAATTTAAAAGTAAAATCACTTGCTCAAACAAACACTTATGCTCAACCGAAAATACATAAATGGTAGTAACTTTATAACCAACCGTGCACACAGATACCCCGAAAATTAGAGCACTATTTTCGTGTGCAATAACAAAAACTACAATACTTACTGACAATGATAAAATTTAACATCATGATGATGTTTCTGGCGTTGGTATGAATGATACAGACAAAGATGATGACGATGTGTACTCAAACGTTGAGGTAAACAATGAAAATAGACCAAGAAACCAACCAACCAATCCATCCATCCAAAATATTTATAATAATAGAGCGCGCATGGCCCAATTTTTTACATACTTCGAAAAGCAACAACAATTACAAACAAAAATTTTCAATACTGTGCATTTTAAATTTTCTTATTTTATTTTCTGTGTGGAAAAACAATGACTTTTTTATAAAAGGGTGGTTATTACAGATTTCCATTTTGGCTCTTCTTTTATTTTTCATAAATAATAATATTTTGTAACTTTTGTTATTATAATGCATACATACGTCTAAGAGTCCCTATTATAGATAAGTAATACACATGCTATTTTGGAAAATTCAATCTTACTATTTGAATATGCAACAACAAAGAATGTATATGTCAATACATGCATGTGTACATACATACATATAACACTTGATCATAAATATAGTATTAACTCAAAATTATTTTTTTTCAATTTTTGGAAAAAATCGACTCGCTGTAAAAATATCGTGCTATATTGTATGATTTTAATCAGTGTTCGAAAATAAACAGAACATTATTTAGCTTTCAGCTCACAAACCCAGGAACGATATCTATTTTTAGTGTTTGTGAAGACGAACACAACTCTTAATACCGTTCGTAACTATTTTCAAGAAAGAGCCGAACATTATATAGTATTCTGTTCTTCGTTAAAACAGAACAATTGTAGTGATACTGTAGACAAACATTATATTTTAATTTTCTATGTTTCTATTTTTACATTAATAAAGAAATTAACAAACAAAACATTTTTGCAACGACCGCAGCACGAACAGGTCGTGTGTCTAGTGTGTATATGTTTTGTTTGTGTAAAATTATTTTGCTGGCTTTTTGTTTTTTTGTATGAGTATTTTGTTCTGCAAAAAATGTTTGGTTTTTTTACCAGCAAAAATGGCGATATGCACAACAGAAACGAACGAAAAAAAACCGAACGGAATTAAATGTCCTGATCTTTTTGGATAAGAACAGTATTATTTTTGTGTTCGAAAGATGACAAACAGGGGAACGTTGTTTTTTAATGATTTAACTTCCACAAATCTACCGAACTGAACACTAAGGAGCGATATTTAGTGTTTATTTTCGAACACTGCTTTTTATACCCTTCACCGAAGATATTCAGGATCGTTATGAGGACAGAAGTAGTTTAAATCACAATATGTAGTCCGGAATAGTTTGCTATTGTGATTCAGCCTGATCGGTCCACAAATCGCTGCGATATGAGCAAAAAGCATGAATGCCTCCAAGTCACTTGTTGTTGAAGTTGTTTTTTTAATTTTTTTTTATTTATACCTGTAGAACGGCAATAGCCAAAATTTCAAAATAAGGTTCGAGCATTATTATTATAAAAAATTTCCCTATGACGTGTTAAATTTCCATTTTTTTTAAAAACACTAAAATTTATTGTTGAGGTTGCTTAGGCCAGATCATCAGTTTAACAGTTTTCCCAATCAGCCCAAAGAAAAAGTACGGGCAACTTCGTGCAAGAAGAATATTTTTCTCTTAAAAGCTCTCTCACTTTACCAAACTGAGTACGGGAACAGTTTTCGGTAAGATTGGGATCCTGCGGGCTCCCAAAGTTGAGTACGGGCTCACGCCTAATATCAAAGCTTAAACAAAACACCAACAATAAACAGCGAGTTTATCTTTCCTCACAGTTCCCCTTCAATTGGTCCGACTCGAATTGTAGATGTAAGTGGGTAAAAAGAAAAAATTAAAAAAAACAATTGCTTCATTTTGTTGTTTTCGTAAGAAAACAAAAACAATTTGCAATTTCAGTTTTTTGCACTGGCCCCTGGAAAATTATTTTCGGGAATACAACATTTATTTCTAATAAGATTTCTCCATGACGTGCTAAATTACCAATTTTTTTTGGGCGGGATTAGAGAAGTGGGCTTTGAACTTCCCATACAAAAACATAGATTTCTGTATGAGCACGGCAAGGCCAAACACAACATAGATTTATTTATGTCTTAAGAACGGTAGGAGAATTTATAGTCAAAATTTGGTACGCATAGCTGGGTTAGGTAGGTAGGTAGAAAGGCTGGTGTGAAGTATCCTTCAAACCATCACCCATAAACCAATATGGTAAGCACCGGTCACAGCGTCCGTGATACCCGGCAGTCCGTTGGGCTCACCCAAGCCCGATTGGTCGCACCCAGAATCCATTCCCTGATTCTCCCAAAATAGAAGCCTATTGGAGGCCTAACCGCCTCATCAGCAACCTCATTGCCGCCTATGTCGTAGTGACCCGGAACCCAGCACAACCTAAGCATATACTCCCCTCCCCTCCTGCAATCATCAACCAGCTTGGAGTTCACATAACAGCCTCTTACAGCTATAAAAGCCGCCTGGCTGTCCACATACATATATAGTGACCTCCGAGCCCCTATCAATGTTGTCCTTCAACAGTTCCACGGCCCTCAAGACCACCAGAACCTCCGCCTGAAAAACACTGCAGTCGTCAGACATCCTATATGACCTGATGTCCGGTCCCTCAATGTAGACCCCCGCACCCGTGCCTCTCATCTTCGAGCCATCAGTGAAAGCAGCAAATCCACTAAATAATCTGCTTTTACCTGACCTGCTCTCCCTAGAAGGCATTATTACCTCCGGCAACCGTCCGAGATCCACCCTAGTGCCCACATAATCAGTGGAGCCGGGTGATCCCAGGCGATAGTCACCAGCCTCAATATCACTCAAGATCCGTAAGTGACACTGCGTGACATTCCCCATCAATCCTAACTCCCTTAGTCTAAGAATGATCCTGGCTGCCATTCCCATCACATACTGCTCAATAGGCAGAAGATGTAGAATGACATCCAGGGCCGCTTGAGGAGTACTTCTCATGGCACACCGCTGAGCCCAAAAAAGTAGGTTCCTACGTCTAGCCAATCTCAATGAATCCCACCAAACACAGCATACATACATAAGAATGGGTCCAACCACCGAAGTGTACAGCCCTCCCACTACTGAAGGCCGGAGCTCCTACCTATAGATGATCTGCAAGCATAGTAGGCATTGAACCCCTTCTTAAGTCTCTCCTGAGTATTCCTTCCCCATGACAGCTTGCTGTCCAGAAAAACTCCCAGATACTAAGCACTATCAGATAGTCTAAGCTCCACTCCTCCTAGTACCGGTAGCTTAAAATTCTCCACCCTGTACCTCCTAGTAAAAATAACCAATTCCGTCTTCTCCGGATTAACTCCAGTCCCTTATCACTCGCCCATGCCGACAGTTCTCCCAGCGCCCCTTGCGTGATTTCGCCCATTGTCGGCAGAAACTTTCCCGACACCTATATCACTACATAATCCGCGTATGCGACAACTTTCTGACCAATTCTGTCAAAAAGTCTAAGAACGACATTAACGGCTAAGAGCCAAATTAAGGGAGAGAGAACTCCCCCTGTGGGGTACCCCTAGTCACCGATTTCCTCAAACGTTCGTTTCCCCAGTCCGAGTAAATAACTCTGCTGCTAAGCATTGTAGTTATCCCCAGATCAACCAGTGCCTGCCTAAAAGGATCTATCCTCAAATTGTTAAAGGCGCCCTCTATGTCCAGGAATGCCGCCAAGGTGTATTCTTTGTTTCGCATTCCCCGCCCCACATAACCAACCACATCATGTAGCGCACTCTCAACAGATATTCCCTTAAGATATGCGTGTTGAGCGCCGCTGACGATGCCGGCGTCAATCTTCGACCTCAGATGTAGATCAATCGGTCAACGTCTTCAAAAGAAAAGACGATAAGCAGATTGGTCTAAAATCCTTGGGTTTACAGTGACCGGTTTTACCCGCCTTGGGTATAAAAACTACCCTGACCTCACTCCACTTTCTAGGAATGTACCCGTTCAGCACACATACCCTAAACAGTCCCACCAACAACAGGAGTGATGATTTCCCGATATTCTCTAGCATCGCCGGAAAGATACCATCTGGTCCCGCCGATTTGCAAGACCGAAAGTTACCTTATCCAAGGTGATCATATCCCCTACCGTCTCCCCTTCCTCACCGCCTGAACCCGACCGAGAGAAGGGGTCACCACATATAACCTGTTCCCCCGATCCAGGATCTACACACCCAGGAATGTGAGTCTCCATTAGCAGACAAAGAGATTTAGAGCCAGATTCCGTCCATGAGTTGTCCGGTCTCTGAATAAATCCAGGGACTACCGGGTCCTTGGATAAAATCCTCCTGAACCTAGACATCTCATTCACAGACTCAACTGACTCGCTATACTTAATCCTCCTGTAACTCTATCTGAAGTTACTCCAATCCTCATCCCTACGCTTATACTTCGCCCTATTGAACAATCTTCTGACAGTAGACCTTTAAGTCCTCAACTCGTCTGTCCACCATCTTGGCTATGTTCGCCCGCCCGGAAAGTTAAACGGACGGGATCGCTCATAGCTACTGGTCAGTACCCCCGTGAAGGTGCTTACCAGTTGCTCCACACCGGTCGGAGTCAACCCCCAGTCCCGTGTAACCAATCCCGAAAAAAATCCCAATCCGTCCTTCTCGGATTCTTATACGGACACCTTTTCGACCTCTCAAATATTAGATTTAAGGACAGGTGACTATGGTCAGAGTAGGAAAAATCCAAAGCCACCCTCCAATTCTCCACCAATTTCCCTACAGTTCGTCAATGTTATATCTATCACTACCTCTCTATCCCTAGTTCTGAACGTTGGCGTATTCCCCCTGTTACAGATAAAAATATTGCTGGCAATAATAAAATCAAACATAGACTCAGCTGGGTTATCAATACACAAAATCTATACAAAATTTGGGCAGGATTAGAGAAGTCGGCATTTTAGATTTCTGTATATCTGGAGAATGGCTAGAGTCGAAGTTTATCAATTAAGTACAAGCATATTGGTTATCCATACTCCACATACGACAAAATGTGGGCTGGATTTCTTTCAGTTAGATAACTTTCGTTTCTTATCGTTCCATGGTGAAGCTTTTATAAGATTCGGTATAGCCGAATATTGCACTCTTGTTGGTAATAAGACGGTTCGTTTCAAAATTATTTTTCTATGCGTTTAATATTCAATCAAAAATTGTTTTGCTTTCACTAAACATTTTTAAATTTTGAGTTAATACCCTCTTTATAATCACGTGCGATATATTCTTTTAAATTTGTGTGCAATTTCCATAAAAATCTCTCAGAATTTGTTTGAAATATTGAATTTTTTTTTTTAATTTCCTTCCAGTACAAGAGGTTTTGTTAACTTGAGATTTTGACAACAACTAGTGCAGAGCGATGCGTGTTTTGTGTTAGATTATGTTTGAACATACTTTTGAAAATGCTGAAATTGCAACATTATTTAAGGTTAGTTAGTTTTTATGGTCTGCGATGCGTAGTATGGAGAATTTTTTGAAATGTCTATTTTATGGGTGGTATGGTAGGTGGTGTGGCAAAAAAGTAACCTAGTAATATACAAATGTTTGTATATACATATACATACAATTACATATATGTATATGTAGATATACTTTTATATAGACATCCTAGTTATTGGGTCGTTTGTTGGCTGTTTTTGCCATTCATGTGATAACATGTGATTCTCTTTTGTGTTTTGTTTAGCCTTTTTTGGTTCCTATTTTTTTATTTTCTATTTTTCCTGTAGTTTTACTATAATTTTAGCTAAAAAGAGTAGCTTTTTTTTATCATCTATTGTAATTAGGTTAAAATTTGTTTATTTGGGTTTTGTTGTCTTTATTCACTGCAGCAAATTTTTTGTATGTTTTGCTTAATTTAAAAGCAGAGGTTTTACTGGGAAACGATTTTTAATTTAAATGAATTAATTTTTTGGTTTTTTGTAATTTTTGTTATGGGAATTCAAAGAAGCTGAAATGTTAATGGGAAAGATGGTAGGTAAGCGGAAAATATGTTTCGCTCAATTTAATTATACAATAGGAATATTCAAATGTAATTACAAATATTTATGCAATTCAATAAGTGTTTTATCGCGTCATTTTACTTGCATTTACTCCAATATTTTGACTGTCTTTAACATTTTGTTTTCTTCTGTCTCTTGTGAATATCCCAATAAAAAATTTTATCATTTTGCGAAGCACTAATGGTACATTTAAAAAAATAAGCGCACAAATATGCGCTACGCAATAAGACATACAGAAATGCAGTAAAGTAAGTGAAAGAACTCTCAAAAACTTTTATAAAAAAAAACATAACATTTCAAGTGCTACGGCATTCCCTTACTGCGAAGCAGGTTTGTAAGGGAGAGAACTAAAAAAAACTTGTTTCAAAACATTCAGTGTCTAAGGCCGATCGTTACATACAACAATTTTTATATGCTGAATAATGCGCTTTATGTCAAAAATGTTTGCTTCAAAGTGGGAACTCGCCATATAAAATTCATGTCTTCCGTAAGCGCAATGGTAAGCGCAACTCTTGCATTTCTCCCTTACAAACCTGCTTCGCTCGAAGCACACTTTTTTATTGGGATGTGACAAAAAAACGTTTTTAATTTTCCTGATGTCTTTCCAGAATTGTCTGTTTTCATGTCTAATCTTCTTTACATACATATTGATAACTCTTTCTTCTCTAACACGATCGCCTACAAAAATGATTGTTAGAATGTCTGAAAAGACATCGTGAACCTTGAAACAAAAAAGAAATGTCTGAACCTATACGAGTTTCCGAAGAACAAAAAAAAAAAAAAAAAAAAGAATACTTAGAAATCAAAATAAAGTGAAGTTGAAATCGAACGAGTATGAACTTTATAAAAAGGTATGGGTGCGTTCGTAAATGCATCACTGCGCTGCATCAGTGATTTCAAATGGTTATATATGTATCAGTGAAGTAAATTTGGACCAACAAATTGTGAAATACTCCACAAAAATAATAGTCACACAATAAAAAAAATTATAATTATTTTTTTATCTGCTTTAAAAAAAGTTTGCTTTTCTGATGCAGCGCAGTGATGCATTTACGAACGCTCCATATATATTTATGAACTTCATTTACAGGCTCGTTTTCGAAATATGTTCGATTTTAAATCCACTTCATTTTTATTTATAGTATATGAATCTCGGTTATTAATAGACAACGTCCGAGAAAATGTGGACGGGATTGAATAAATTGGCGTGTCCCTTCCCATAAAAAGGCATAGATTTCTGTATAGCTGGAGAATGGCAAGAGCCAAAGTTTCCAAAATTAGTTCAAGCATCTTGGTTATCAATACACAACATCCGACAATATGTGTGCGAAGTGGGCGTGCACAAAATATAAGCCGAATATAGCACTCTTATTTGTTTTTTAAAAGAATCAAATTATTTTCTTAAAAACTTTAAATGTCAATGAAAACAACTCTCAACTAAATTAAAAGCAAATTTTCTACTTCAATAACAACTTAATTTAAAACCATTTCTTATAAAATTTATTTATTTTTCTTTTATTTCTTTACAATTTTATAAAATTCATTGTGATTGCCTTGGATATGATGATACCACCTGCATTACTTCTACAACAACTACTACTACAATTAATACAATTTGACCACACTTTATTTTTGATGGTTCTAATACTAAAATTATTTCTGATTTATGCTGTTGCTACATTATTTTATGATTTGTTTGAATTTTTTTCGACCCGACTTTTGTTTTGTTTAAAAACATACAAACAAATAATCAACGATCCTCTTGATGGTGCTACTTTGGCTGGCTGGCTACTCTGAACAACTATTCCGTCGATTTACGACAAAAAAAAAAACCAAAAGTGACGTTCTAAAATTAGGGCAACAGAGCAAAATAGAACTGAAGAAAAATACAAGTCAGCAGCAACAAAACACAAGTAAAAATATCAAGAAAATACCAATAAAAAGAAATTTGTCAACTACACACAACTAAGGCAAAATAGAGAAAGAAGCAGTGGCGCAGCGGTGTCAGTTTGTTGACGCTAATGTTTTTAATAATAGCCCGAAAAAATAATTGAGATAAAAACGCTAAATATAAAGGCAACAAACAGTTGTTACTTGTTCTGTAATACATCAAACTAGAAGAACAACATAAACTGAAGAGCGAATATAAAGCATTCGAAAAAATTCCTTATTTTATGCATACAATCGTCATAAAACAGACTAGAAAATGGATTCTTTAAAAATATCCAAAAGTAAGTAAATTTTAAATGATCTTTTTGTTTTAAAAAAAAAAGAAAAAAATAATTATCTTTTGCGAAAGCTTATTCACATTTATCGTGGTTGGCGTATTTAAAATACGCCTACGACTGTTTGGTAATAGATTAAAGAAAATAAGTTCACCTTCTCTTTAATCTATTACGAAACAGTCGCAGGCGTATTTTAAATACGCCAACCACGATGAGGGTGAATGTGTTTTATGTTATAAATTGACAACTTAATCCAGTTAATAAAAATGTTTATCAATTTTCTATTTTATTTCAAAATAAACCAATTTTGAATTTCAATGTACCTATGAGGCAAAATTATTTGAACAGTTTTCTTTTCGAAATTTAAATACATTTTAAAGCAACCATTCAGTTGTTTTAAGGCGCACCATTATCTAAAGGTACATATGTGCATACCTTTCAAATATATACAGTAAAAAATCTTTACGAAATAAATATTCACTTTTAAAACTACAATACGGTTAAAAAGGTAAAAAAAGAAACATATTAAACAGTTGTCTTTTTAAAATTCCTTTTTTTATTTATTTTAATATAAGTAATATACAAAATCCTATCAAGGCCAATTAAAAAATTTTTTACAATAGCAAAATCCTGAGTTTAAACATTTTTTTTTATTAGTTATTAGTACCGGGCATGTTCTATAAATCGAAATAAAGTGGATTTAAAATCGAACAAATTTTAGAAATTAGCCTGTAGGGAAACTTAAAAAAATATTCCTTTTTATATAATTCATACTTAAAGTACCAATTATCTTTACAAGAACAACTCTTAATTAGGGATGCCACGATACGCCTTTTTGCGATACGATACCGATACTCAAACTAAAATATCTCCGATATCGTAACCGATACGCATATTGAATATTGAATTTATGTTATAATTAACAAAACTCAAGTAAAGTAATTTTTTTACTGTACAAAATTACAGTTTGACCCCTTTCACACTCGGCAAGTAAATTGCGCAAGTTACTTGCTGACAACAACAAAGTCTGTACAAAATTTTTTTTTCCTTACCCCGACCTTACCTCTGACATCTGCAAACCAAGAGTTGCGCAAGAGACTTGCGCAAGTAACTTGCCGAGTGTGAAAGGGGTCTTTAAGAAATAATTAATATTAAAAATTTAATAAGATTTAAGAAACATACCATAAAATTTAAATTCATGATATAATTAACAAAAAATTCAACATTTTTTTTACAAAAATAACCGCGTAAGAATTTCGTTAATAATATTTAAAATTGACATTTATAAGATTTTTGTTTAAATAACAAAGTATTCTCAACTTTTCGTAATTCCGTAGAAAATAGCCACTCAGATGCGACAAGACAAAACTAATTTGAAAACTTAAGAATTTCTGCTTCCTTTTAAGTTTGAGCCGTAAACAAGTGGATCTGCGTTGTTAGACTTCTTCTCTAGCAGAAGGATGCAATGAGTTTCATCCTCCTCGGATTCATTTTGAATTTTTTTACAAAGGCCAGTTCTTTTAGACTTTTCAGAACTTGTACCACCCGTAGCGGTGACTGTGTTTTCAACACTTTCGTAATGCAGAGACATGTTAGCTTAATAAGAACTGATTGAAGTCGATTGCCTTTGATATATTCTAATAATAACTAATGCTAAGTCAGCCGCTAAATTTTGGCACTATTCTCTCTCAATCTTCGTTGATTCATATGTTATATGAAACAATTTTATTATTCTGTTTTGATTTTATGCTCTGCTTTTTAATGTGTTAATGTTCTTAGTTGCTATGCAAAAAATAAGCTTAGAAAATGAAATTGTTTGTTCAAAAATATTAAAAAAATATAAAAAGTATCGTCGTAGCAACAGCAAAGTATCGCTAATATCGATATATCGGTATACGTTACATCCCTACCCTTAATACTGTCATTTTATAAATAATTGAAATCAAAATCTCGTTCGATTTTACTTAATTTTGATTTCTAGAACATACCCAATTGAGTACGTTTTGAATCTTCAAAATTGAATCTTCAATTTTAATTCGTTGACTAAATTTTTATATTATTCGAATGTGTATTCTATGTCAAATTACAATTTTTAAAAGCTTTTATACTTTAATAGTCTTATTCCTTCAATATTTTCCAGGAATGTTTTCTATGCACCAAGGCCCATTGAAAAGGTCTGCGCAAGAAGCCTGATGATCATTGTTTATGTTCTTTTAAGTTTTCAAAAGTTGTTTACATTTTGCTTACATGTGCATTTATACGTTTGTTTGCGTCACACATACACGTTTTTTCCTTTTGCTTTGTATATGTGGTAGTAAATTTTTGACAACTAAAAATAATCGTTTTTTGTTTTTGTACAAGTAAGCAGACCTGATAGATGGGCCTTGCTATGCACTATCAGAATTTTCGTCTTCCATGAATTATTTGTCAGATTTTTTTGACAGTTTGTACTTTTTACAATTCAAAAAAAAAAAAAAAAAATAAAAAAAACCTGTTCAAGTCAATACAAGGCGAATTTATTACAGGTGGTCTTAAAAGCCCTGCTGATAACTTTTTTTTTTAGCTAAAATCACTGTTGGATGTCAAAATTTTGTTTATTCTCTTTTATTATCTTTGTTTCTGTTTTGTTTTGTTTCTGTTGTTGACATTGTACAATGATTTTACAAAAACAAATTGCTTGTGGTTTTTGTACGAGTTGTACTTGTTGTAGTACCGAGATTACCTGGGATGAATTCGCCTTGAGTCAATAAGAGTGTTTTATTTTTTCCATTATTCCAACAAAAAAAAATTTGAAATGAATACCCTAATAGAGTTTCTATTATGTTTCTACCTTCTCCTGTAAAGTTGCAATTATGTGAGTTAGGGCCTTTCTACATGATGCCAACGATCGGTTTTTATAGAAATTTACTCATTATTATTTCAAATCCTTGACATTTATTAAAAATTCTTCTTTTCTATTATTAATTTTTTAGGTTCTTCAACTTCATCGACTAATAACGCTTCATCGCCCAGCACAAATAAGCCCACAACAGGACAAACCTCCTCCACCCAAACTACAGTGCCCATAACTGTACGTTTTAATGCTGGCGATGAATGTATTGATGACATATTTCAATCGTTTCATACAACAAATACCACTAATACGTCAGCCACAAATACAGGAAGTGGGGGTGGAGGTGGTGGTAGCGGAGGTAGTTCCATTCTAGGTTCTTTAAATACAAACAATGCTAATGCATTAGCCGCAGGGGCTAGTGGTGGTAGTGGAGATTCTCTATCAACTAGTCCTTCGCAACATCATCAAAATCCTATAAATAATGTGAGTATTTATTTTTCTATCTTTTTATTATAAACATTAAAACAGTATTGTTTATTATTTTTAAATACATTTCAACATATTGTGTATAACCATACCATGTGCGTTCGTTATTCGTTATCGTTATTTTTTATTTCTTTGGAATTTTCATAGAGGGGGTTTTTGTTTTTAATTTGTCGTTTTCTCATCTTCTTTCAACAACTTGGTCAGTAGTGTTAAATTTATTTTGATAATTTTTAGTTTTATTTAAATAATTGTCCAAGTGACATGTTTTTATCGCGACATTTTTAAACAACTACTTAAGTTTTTTTTTGTACATTTGTTTCTTTTTATCAAAACGTGTTGAATTGGCAAATTATTATATTTGTTTTTTTTTTATTTTGCATAGAAAATAAATATATCATTAAGAATGGCGTGAGTCACTTACTTGTATTTTGTTAAATATTTCTAAACCATTTTTTATTATTGTATGTTGGAAAATAATTTAAATGGAAAGAATTCTTATTGAACTAAAATGCGTAAAAAAGAAAAGGTAACCAATCATAAGATTGTTATCAAGATTTGTTTAGAGAATATTTACAAATGTTTAAAACTGATTTTTTATAAAAAAAAAAAAATATTGTTACAATGTTTGTTATAAGTAAAAGGCAATAATCCAATCCTTGTTTTAATCGTGTTAATTTTGGCGGTTGTTCAAGTTT
This sequence comes from Pollenia labialis, assembly GCA_949318255.1. Classification (NCBI taxonomy): domain Eukaryota; kingdom Metazoa; phylum Arthropoda; class Insecta; order Diptera; family Polleniidae; genus Pollenia; species Pollenia labialis. The sequence goes on along the minus strand of OX439140.1, from coordinate 148,395,821 downwards.
GAGAATGTTTTTAATTTGTTACCCATACAAAAAACAACGGACGAGAGTTTAGCAAATACGAGTATGTACTTGAATATACACGTTATTTTATATATATCTCATTTGCTGCAACATCTTCGTATCTCAAAAATATAAGTTTTACATAAAACGACTAGCAATTTAGCTTCGCGAAATTAGAATAAGAAAAACAAAAAAAAAAGTAAACAATTTGGGATTTTTGACTTATGACGTAGTTGCTGCAAATGAGCGATGTGGAGTTATGCTTAATTAAAATTGTTATATGTATGTACTGTATTTGGCATTTATTGTTGAAAACATATGTGGTATTAGCTTATCAGACAATACAATGAAAAAAAGATTCAAGTAATAAGTATGTAACATCCATCGACAAAAAAAATTAAGAAAAATGTTGAATGAAAATAGCATTCAATCGCTAACGTGAACTTAATTTACTTCTTTAGGATATCGGAAGTTGCATAACAACCATAAAAAATTAAACTAAAACGAACTCATCTACAGATTTTAAAAGAAGCCTGTGTATAGCTTTACGCGAATTCGGCTTATGCCATTTCGTGTGGAACGGTTCAATAACATAAACCGAGGTTTGGGTGTATAATAAAAAGACAAAAAAAGTCATAGTTGGAAAAATTTTGTTTATCTGAAAGTTCTTTGACAATAAAGCAACATTAGAATTACAATTATTAAAAAGTAAACAAGTGCAATATGTATCGTTCGTGAATACAGGTTCAGTCAGTGATGTTATAAATTTGTTTGAAAAGTCCTTACGCAGCTAATTCTGGCAGTCGTGATCGAATACTTTTTCGATTTGAAAGCAATTTTATTTCTAATTCGTTCAGTCGGTCGAAAATATTTTTAAGTGTTGTGAAAACTCAAATAAATGCTTTACAACATTAAAAAAATAATTTCTATTCATTCAGTATCGACTGTGAGAATTAGATATAAAATTGCTTTCGAATCGAAAAAGTATTCGATCACGACTGCCAGAATAAGCCCCCATTTCTATTATTGTGGGGTTATCAATTTTATTAAAAGTTGTTCCCAGCTAGCTTTTGGGTAATCATTCAGATCACTCAGAGCACTTTTGATGATTTAAAACTCATTTCTCATTTGAGCGATTGAAAAAGGATTCATACATAATTCATTGACGAAGAAATAAAAAGATTGGCTTAAATAGAAGCCCAAAAGTTATTGTCAATTAATGTAAATAAAAGAAATTACGAACGGTATCTTTTTTTCTTTCCGAGAACCCGATAACAAAAAATCAAGATATGTAAAATGGTGCTGCTTTTATCGGAGTAAAAATTATTTAAAAAATAATAAAATTTGGGTATTAAGCACGACAAACAAAATCTTATTTATAATAAAAAACAATATTCTGGCATGTTCTTGAAATTGAAATGAAGTGGATTTGAAATCGAGCAAATTTAAAAACGAACCTTACTGAAAGTTCATAAAACTATTCCATTTTATCAATTCAATTTTTTGAGTACCAATTAGCTTTACAAGAACAAACCTTAAAATCAGGAAAAATAATTGAACTTAAAAATCTTGTTCGATTTCAATTTCACTTCATTTCGATTTCTAGAACATGCCCTATAATTTACGATTGAAAAATTGGACGAAAAATAGTCACGAATAATTTTAAAAACTACATACCATTAAATAGCTTAAAAAGAGATCAGAAAATTGTATCACAAATTATTCTTTGAGGTGATTCTTCAGTAGGGTACAATTTTTTCACATCAACATTATCATTTATGATCGAAAATGAGCTCATACACGTTTATTTTGCTCTTTTCTATTTCGACTTTACTCCACAACTTTTTTTATGCCCATCTTTTACAAATTATTTATTTCTTGCTCTGTAAAATTAGTTTCAAAAGATATCCATTCTTCAATGTTACCAATTTTAAAAATCGAAAAATGTTGCCAAATGTATACAATTTTCCAAAATTACTGAAAAGTCTGTACATTTTAATGATTTCAAAAAATCTGTCTTTTTTTCCCTACGGCCATTTTTTTTTAGAAGTAAATTCCTATTCGTAGGGTACATCACAGTTTTATGGGACTAGAAATTTTGGTGTCAAATTTCGTGAAGGTTGGTCCATAATTTTCTTCAGGCCATATATAAAGCCTATTCTCGGAAAACAATTTAGTACGCCTAAAACCGCATAGAATAATGTTTTTGTATCAGAATTTGATTTTTCGTAGTTTTATAACGGTTTTAATCACAGTAGAAAATGTCGTGAAGATCGCTTCATAAATTACCATAGGTCCCATGTAATTATTAAAATACTCTGGGAAATTATTAAAATACGCCAAAAATTGTAGCAGGTATGGATATTGTGGAATAATTTGGCCCAATTTAGCTTCATATGGATACAAATAAATAATACCATGCAATTGTATTTACTTTTTGAGTTGTATTTTTTTAAACTTTTTTTGCTAGTTTAAGCGGCCATTGGTGGTGGTTTAAACCTTAACTTAAACTGTCTACATACACATGTTTAACATAAACAATTAATGCAAAAATATAAACAAAAAATAATTTTTAAAATAAAATATTTTTCTAAGCACTTTTATATAATTTTTCCTTTCTATATTTTTTAATTAATATATTTTTTCTTTACGCGTAAAAAATTTCTACCTTGAAAATAATATTAAAATCTTCTTCTTTGAAAAAATCCATCTTGCTTTGATAAAAAGTTTACATTTGCAAAAAAAATATTGCCATTTATTTGTGCTCAGTATGGCCACAACCCAAAAATATCAAATTCAATATATGCTAGATTAACTTAATTCTCAGATTATCTAATTATAGAGTTAAATTAACTTTAATCTCAAACCCAAAAAGTGGCTCTTACTTGTTAAAAAGTATAAAGTTTAAACAAATGTAATATTTTAACAAGTTAATTAATAAAACTTCTTTCTATTTTAGTTTCCTACAACAGATTTGAAAGTTAAAATATTTTTTTTTAAAATGCCAAATAAAATTTCAAGTTTTTGCCAAGTTTTATTACGAACAAAGTTGTTTGTGTTAAAAATAATGAAACAACATGAGTTGATAATTTCGTGTTAATTTAAACGAGCATTTTAATTTTATTTTCTGTTTTGTTTTAAGTTTTTTTTTTAATTTTGATTTCCTTTGTGTTTTTATATTTTTATATCCGACACAAACCCCTGAAGAATTTATTATAAACAAATTTTTGTGCTACTTGGTTGTTGTACTCTAAATGTATTTTATTATTGTTATTACATATTATTATTATTGTTGCTGTGGTGCATACATTAAATTTACGAAAAAAGAATATTTTTTCATAACAACTTGATTTGCTGCACATTTACAGAACTTTTTTTTATAATTCTTACATGTGTATTAATTTATTGCTATGAATAAGGGTTCCTATTTTCGAAGACTTTTCCATTTCCCGGGTGTTTTAAATAAACAATCTTAAAATTAAGATAATATTAAAAAATAATTGCCATTTTAACCAACAATTAATATGCCTTTTCGGAAAAACAATGTTACTAAATAAAGCTCAAATAAGTTTGGCAATAGACTCTAACAGAACTCTTTCAAAACAAATTTTGAAGATTTGATGATATCGAACAATGTTTACTTGTAGTTCTCATCGGTCAAGATTTAAGGAAAAAATCGTGATAGAAATGAAAAGAGTTTATTATGATAAACATTTTTAATAATACATAATTAGTATTGTGGTTATTTTTATTGAACTGTTTATGGGTTTTAATCCAAATTTTGATATTTTTAATTAGGCTAAAGTTCATAAAATTTAATTTTCATTAAATTATTTTTGTGAAGAAAGGAATTTTACAACATGAAGTTAATCAAAATGTTATGATAATTTTTCATTCTTGACTGCCGCGGGGCTCGAACCCAGGCTTTCACGGACAGGTTACCCTCACATAGGGTTGCCCGACGGCCTGGAATGGCTTGGATTCTCCAGTTTTTTTCTTTGGCTGTTGTCCAGGTTCTAGTTAAAATGCAATTTATCCAGTTAAACAATTTTGAAAAATTTCTTTTTTGTTAATTAAGTTTTTTTTTTATTATTAAATTATTTTGAATAGAAAAATCTTATACTAAGAAAGAATTGTAAGGAAAACATTTCTAAAATGCCATAAAAATAACATACAAAATGTATATAAATTGATCTCGTTTGTTAGTCATGCCAACTAGCAATACTTTTTGTGCAAGGACTTAAGGTATTACTAATAATCTCTACTCACAAGAATCCATTCTATGACCGCAAAAAAGGCTACAATTTTAAGAAGACTAAATTTTGATGAAAGTTGCAAAATATTTCAAACATTTTTGCTTACAACTAAAGTAATAGAGTTATTAAATTCTTCAAATAACAATACAAAAAAAATATATATGTGGCTAAACAAATAGTTATCAGCCATGTTCTGGAAATCAAATTCCAGTGACATCAAAATCAAAGAAACTTTGAATACGATCCAGGGTTTAAAGGTCATTATATAATTTTGTTTTAAAATAAAAAAAAAAAACGACGGTAATTTAAACAAAAATTTAACTGAAAATTCCCGTTGATTTCAATTTCACTCTATTTCTATAACATGGCTGTTTATGTACTTTTTTTATTAATAGTGTTTATTTTTAGTGTTTACGACTTGAAATTTCAACTTTTTTTCAATAAAACATTATAAAAACAAATTCGTTCCACTTGTAGTGAATTCGCCCTGATAATAATTTTGTAATATGAAATAAGACTGATTTTTAATTTACGTTTCCTTGCTTTGTACTACCTATTCAACGAGTTCGAACGTAAACGTATGTATATTTTTAAAACTGAGTGTTTTTTATATCAATTTTCTATGCGAACGTTAACGTTCGAAATCATTGAACAGACAGACAATTTTTTTATTGCAAAATAAAATGCGAAGTAAAATTTTACTTTTTCTTGTAGTTAAGTGCGTTTTCAAATTGTCCAGTTATTTTTTTTTTTATAATCCAGGTGAATTTTTTCTATTGTCCAGTTGTTTGACTCTTGGCAACTGGCAACCATACCCTTACATGTTTCAATTTTAACAACTCAATATCAAAAACTTTCTGAAGAGGGTATTAGTCTAATTATAAACATCTTTACATAAATCGGCTAAGGCAAAACAGTTAAGAACACTTTTCTCCTCTACATTTTTTTATAATACAAATGCCACAAATAAATGATTTGAAATCAAATTTAAGAAGCAGTATCAAAAAAGATATATGTACCGGAATTTTAGTTTTGTTACAAAAAATTCTATCAGTCTACATGTAGTGCCCTTGTACTACATCAAGTACTTGTACTCATATGCACTAGTATTTTTATATGAAAACTCTAACCCCGTTAGCACTACTACTTCTTGTTCTAGTAATTGTAAAAGCGGCATTTAGACAATTAACTCTTACACATATGCAAAACACATAAATAAAAATGTTGTTTTTTCCAATTATGAAATAATAAAAAATAGGGTGGTCGATTATTCGAAATTTTCAAGAAACCAGTTTTCGAATATTTCAACTTTATAAATCTTATATACATATAAATCGGCACAGGCAAACGAGTTAAGAATGCACCAGAGGTTGGTCCATCGCCAAGTCGACCCACTAAGACGAAAAAATGAATGCTAGAAACCTGTTAATTTATATATAATTAGATATACTATATTTTCTTCGTATTTCAAAAAAATTATGGCCGAAGTTCGACCATTAGGCAAAAACTTGTTTTTATAATTGTATAAAATATTTGTTAAAGGAATTTAGCTAAGGCCTGTCTTCGAATGATCGTTGGTTTCAAAAATATGCTAGTTGCCTTCTGTGTAATTTGTTCAGTCTCTGACGGGTAGAGATGTATTGTTGACATATTTTTTAAAGTTTCGAATATTAACATACAAATTCCAATATCCAATACATTTTTAATAAAAAGAGCTGACATAGCGATCTGTCTGATAAGATCTTCCTTCCTCGTGATCTTAAATTCGCGATCCAAGAAAATCCCATGCCGCTCTTTTTATTTAGGTGGTTCAGTAAGAAACATCGTCTTTTTGTTCGAAAATAGTTGATGTAAGTTTAAAAAAGTTGCCAAATGAGGTAACATTACTTTCTAAATACTTAATTTTTGGCGGTTTGTGCAATCCGATTGCATTTTGCAATTTATGCTGACAAACGAATGTATGTATGATTTGAATTCAGCTCCTAAAATGACGCTAATTTTTGTTATTTTTTGTCGGTATAAAAATTTTTTCTAAAAAAAAAAAATATATTTCTACTTCAATAAACTGACAGTTAAATCATTAGGGCGGGCTTTGAGATGTGGATTTAGTTTGACGTAGTCTGAAGCTCGAAGCGGCGAAATGTGATTTGTTTTTATTATTTCATTCAGGTATGTGATGAAAATCGATCGATTTCAAAATGAACGTTTTTAAAAGGTGTGATGAAATTCGAGGGATTTTAAAACCTATTCCTGAATTAAAGGATTAAGTTTTCGTTCAGAATACACTTCAGTTAATGTATAAAATATAAAATTTAAATAATAAAGACTGAAAATAAATGGAATATGGATTTAAAATCCATTTTAAAATATACTGAAAACAAAATTTTCGGTTTCAAATCGTTTCGTTTTTAAAATCGATTTCCATCACATACCTGATTATTTAAGCAAATCTAAACTGTTCCTTAAAAATGTTGCATACAAACTTTGTAATCTGTTTTCAGATTAACTAAACCAAGTTCAACTTGGATCTCAAAACCTTCAACATAAATAAAATTAAAGGTTTTGGGAATTTTTTTTAGAAATTTCCTGTCCCAAAATATTTTCCGAATAGAAACCCTACTGGAATTGTTATGTGTTTTATACACTTAAATATTGTGTCATATTTTTCTGACAGTTTTACACGTTTTTGTGCACAGTAGGACGGACAATCATTTCAAGAAGTAGTTGTGTAAAATTTTATAAATTTAAATATTTTTTCCTTATTTTGTAAAACACTTCACCTCACTTAAAAAATATTTTCATACAAATTTTAGTACAGAATAGCTTTAAAATGAATTGTAGTTTTTTCCTTTGTTATCTATTCCAATGATATCACCATCTTAGTTATATTCATTTCAAAAAGACTTCGGAAAACAATTTTGCTCGGTTTTGTATACCTTAAATATATTTATTACTTTAAGCTCCTTATAAAAGAGCTTTAGAAAAAAGAGTGGAGTGGTAATCAGTTCAACATCTTTACGACAGGCCGGTACCGTACTGACTGGCTCCTAAAATCCGTAATTTCATTAAGCTTCATGTTCTTCGGACATGTAGCTTCGGACATCATGGACCTTTTAATGGGCATAACAAAGATCTTTATTATTTTAAAGTTAAAATCGGTACATTTTCTGTTTTTGCTATCAGATAACATTGTAATCATAGTACGCAAATTGGAATCACAAGGATGTCTATTAATTCTGAACCTGGTTTTGAAAATCAAAATTTCTAAACTTGTAGTTTTTCACATATTTTCCAACAAGATTTTTCCACTCTGCCTGATGTTGATGAATTCGTTTAAAAAAATTACAGCTCTTGAAATAATTGCTACAATACTATTCGTGGAATGGTGTTGGATGGTTTTATAGATGACTTATTGTGATTGTATTCATTTTCAATGATTGTTATCTACGCCCACCGTACTTTTGATAAATGCATTTTTGTTTATGTACCAGATGTAAATATTTATGAGATACACATATTTGCATCTGGTTGCCTACGACAGACTGACTGCTAGCAACAAACAGAAGGTGTAAATTTATTTGTTATTTATACTATTTTTTTTTTTAGAAAAAGTCTATACATATATTTATTTTTAAAACAGATTTTTTAATCGTAATTTCTATTGCTTTAATTTTTAGCCTGATGAAGTAAATACCCGTAACAATTTTCTGCAAGGCAACTTCTTTAATCGCAAAAGGTAAGTACATTCAATATTTTAAATATTCGTTATAAATGTAGTTTTCGACCGTCAGTTATAAATTAGTAAATGTATGCATATTATTTTTAATAAATGTTCAATAGTTTTCAATTCAGGTTTTAATTTTATTTTTAAATTTTATTTATTATTTTCAACCCAATTCCCTTAACAAGTTAATTTGTGAAAATTTTTTATATCAATTATTAATTTTTATAATATTTTTTAAAATATTTCAAGAAAATGCCAATTTCAGTAAAATCAGAAAAAGTAAAAAATAATCTCTTTTTTTTAATTAAAATTAAAGAGACAACTTAGAATTTATGAACAACTAACAAACAGTTCATGTTCAGTCATAATATATTAAAATGAATAACATTTTTTTTAATTCGAGATATTCACATTTTCTATTTTAATTGTAATACAAGGCAACAAAACGTTGCTTTAAAACAAAAACCTACATAATACCTTATTTGAGAATACCCCAGCAACAAAATCTCAGTTCAGTAAGTACAGCTTGCTACTCCACCCTTTTGTGTCACCAAAAAGGTGGGCGACAAAATGTAAATATCAAGGGTTGTTGGTAGACAGTTTTTGTAAAATAAAGTACATACATTTAGAAAAAGGAATACTGAAAAAATGCATAAACATGAAATGCACTTTAAATGCAATGACGTTGAAAGCAAAGAAGAGTGGTGGAATGTAGCTTATGTTATTTTTCTTTATTGCTGCTTTTTTATTATTCTTGTATGTTGTTGTCAACGTAAAAGTCATTATCATGTACAACAACATGACTTTAAGCCGACTACAACAGCAACATTTTCGTCATCGTCATCATCATAATTTTTGTGTAAAAAGAAAAGTTGTTGTGGAAAAGGATATTAAAAAGAGTGTTTTTTCCACTAAGCGGAGATTAAAAAATAAAAATTTAAATTAGAAAGTCAAAAGCCTTAAAGTATACAATATTTTTTGTATAGTAAATCCTTATATTTGGTTTTATTCGGAGTGCAAATCAATCAACTTAGTTTTTGGCATCTTCTTATCTATATCATATGAATGTTGACTTTGGAGTTGTAAATGAGCATTATCATTAAGCGGTTCAGTCTCCCAAACTGGTGATATTTTGAAAAATCTTCTTTCAAAAATACTTCTAAAAGTGCATGTAGATGACATTGTATTTGACTTGTCAACTTTTCAAGTCAAATGTAATTGTGCATGTCTGTCAAAATTGCTGTTTTACAGAAGGTTTATAATATTCGGTCACAAACGTACATGTAATTTGCTTCTGACATTCACCCTTATCATGAATAAAATTTCATATGTAAATTTCTGAACGTGTGAACAGTTGGTATCATGAATAAAATTTGTTGTGAAAATTTCCGAATGTTTATATTTTTAAACTCCGAAAAAAAAATGATTTGTGAATTTATTTTTTTACACACGATTGTTAACAGCTCACATGTGAAATATTTTTACGACTTATAAAGAGAATAATTCACAAAGAGTTTTCTGTCGGAAAAGGAAGAAAATGTAAGTTTTTATTTAAAATTAAAAAAAAAACGTTTCAAATGCACAAATTTAATTTATTTAATTTAGCGATCCCAAATTAGTTATAGGGTTTGTTTCAAATTTTGCAATTTTTCGCGAATTTTAGAAATGTTCGCGATAGAAGCGATTTGTTACTGTAATTTTTCTGATTATTTTAACGATTTACAATAAATAGTAGACTTTGCAATAATGCCGCTGTTTGAACATTTTTGCGAATTTCCGCTAATTTTACAATTTTTACCGAAGTTTTGCCATTCCTTAAAGTTTTAGGAACTTTTAATTCGTTTTATGGCTTGTTTGAAATATTAAAACATTTCGCGAATTTTTTACAAGTTTTCAATTTTTCGCGAATTTTAGCCATGTTCCCGATTAAAGCGATTTTTTCCTGTGATCCTTTACAGCTTTAACGAGTTTTAATAAATAGTAGACCATTCCGCTGTTTGCAAATTTTTGCGAATTTCCGCTAATATAAAAATTTTAACCGAATTATTGCCATTTCTTATAGTTTTAAAAACATTTAATAAATTTTATGGCTTGTTTGAAATATTAAAATTTTTCGCGAATTTTCGCTATTTTTGCAAATTTTTTTTTGTTATTTTCCGACACTCTGTTCTTTTATCCCGTTTAGCGATTTCAAATAAATTTTAGGGTTTCTTAACAAGTTTTTTTTTTGCTATTTTTAATAAAAATTAGACTGTGCTATCATGCCGCTCTTAGCAAATTAGCGATATTTAATTCAAATATGGAATTTAATTCCATAAATTTCCAAAAGCACAGTTTTCTTAAATACATTAATTGTTTTTTGTTTACAACTCCGAATATAATGACAAAGGTTTTTAAAATCAGGTATGTTATTTTATTCACAGGGAATTCATGATACGAAATTAAAATCCATGTTAATTAAGAATTTCATTCGGAAATTTTCACATGTGGAATTCATGATAAGGGTGCTTATTTGTGTTACTTGGAAAAAAAGAACTTCACGTGTACAACAAAAACTTATTCGATGCAGACTTCTAAAATAAATTGAAAACATATCGCTCCTTTATTACAACATAGTCATATTTAAAAAAATTAAAAATTTCAAGTTACTTAAGCAAAAGTGTTTGTAGTTACTACACATGCAGGAACTCCATCGGCAAGAACTGGGGTCTGAGGCCGGATATGGTAAGATGGATTTACACATCGGTGGTTAGGCCTATACTTACCTATGGATGCACTGTTTGGTGGAGTGCGTTGATGAGTGCAGTGTCTTCCAGGCTGAGATCCTAGCGATCTCGAGGGCAACGGAAGTGATACTGGATCACATCGTGGGTGGATCTGTGGTGACAATTTACGTCGATAGTCAGGCGGTGCTTAGGGCATTGACAAATTATACGGTGCGATCGTGCCTGGTCGCTATGTGTAGGAATGCTCATAGGAAACTCATGGAGTCATTAAATGTAAGGCTGTCTTGGGTACCTGGACACTGCATGGTTGAGGGAAATGAGTTTTCGGACGAACTAGCGAGAGGGGGCTCGAATCTGGACTTAGTGGTAAGGGACAGGAGGGTAAATCCCCCTTATGTTACTACTATGGGGTGATACGGGAGAAATTCCGTGAGGACGTTAATCGATCCTTGGGGAACAGAACGGATTGCAGGGTCTCTAGGGCACTATGGCCCAGATTGGACGCGGGGGCAACCAGGGTTCTACTGGGATTAGACAGGGGTGGTCTTGGAACAGGGTTCTTGACGGGTCATTGTCCTGTTAGGGATTTAACGGGCAAATGGGACAACACCATACCGGACTTCTGCAGGCTGTGCGATGATTCTGAAAAGCTGGAGACGACCGATCATGTATTGTGCCATTGTCCTAGGATGCAGGGTCTCAGACAAAAGTGGCTAGGAGATAGATTTCACGACGAACTGGGGTGCATCGCTGGATGTAATCTGGCTGATCTACTGGGGTTTTTCAGGGAAATAGTGCGGTTGTTTCTGTTGAGGTGACTGTAGAGAGGGTAATAGTTCTACGTGGTACCTACTAACTTTCTAACTTTATTAATTCTATCCACCTCATACTTCTTTTCTTTACTTTTCTTGGTCTCCGAGTGGAAGCGTGCCCTTGGGCACATAACCCTTCTTAACCTAACCTTACCTAAGCAAAAGTGCTCCATCATACCTTCTTTATATGTATAACATCAATATTTTATCTCAAACTGAACCGAAGTTATAGTAAAATATATTTTATTTAATCTGTATATCGTTAGCTAAAATGCAAAAAGGCGTAACTAACGAAAACTTTAAAATCGACTTTTTGATTGATTATTATGAATGTCATTAAACTACAAAATTTCTTTTTTCTACACTTCTAAGATCAAAAATTATGCTTTTATTAACAAAAAACAAAGGGGCCAAAGGCAGTGATTTGACGGATTTATTAAAAAACATGTTCAAGTATCGTGAAAACTCAAAGTACTCATTTAAAGTGCACAAAATTCTGCATCAATAAAGAAACGGTGCTTTTGTAGTGACGCGTTGAAGTTAAACATTGTAACAAAAAATTTAAAAAAATAGGTAAAAATGCCAAATTTTTTTTCGAAAATAAATCCGATTTACCGAAAGTGAATTCAAAAAGTAATTAATATAACCATGCAACCATCAAGCTCATTTATTTATTCAAATGTGTAGCCTAAATTTAAAAAAAAATATTTGTGGAAGTGGTTTTATTTTTTAAGTTTATATTAGAAATGCAAAAAAAAAAAAAAATTAAGTAGAGATTTTAACCTTATTTTAAAGGTTGAACAAATCAGCGTTGTTTTAGAAACAATTAGAACGCGCATCGGTGTGCCTTAGAAGTTATGTATGAATGAATTAGTAGCACCACGCGTTGAGTTTACCAACAAAAAGCGCTTCACGACTTGTGCTTTAATTTGTATTTCTGTTATTGCTGACATTGTTTTATGTGTTTTTATTAGAGATGTACAAATGTCGTGATTTCTTCACATGAGCCACGCGTGACCGTGATTAAATTTATATATTATAATTTATATATTTCAAATGTTGTTTTGTACATTTTAATGCTTTATACATAGTTAAATTTTGCAGAAACAAGTGTTGTTTTTTTCAGTGGTCAAAGCTTGTATGATACTTTGAAAAATTGCAATTGTAAATCAATAGATTAAAAAATAACCTATTTAAAAAAAGAACTAAAGAAACGCACTAGTTATTCGGAATAAAAGAATAAAAAAAAATGTTTATTCTATTATTAATATTTTTTTGTACGGGGGGTACCCGTCTCCTCCCTCTTATACCACCAAAGTTTTATTGGCACATGAAGTTGGTTCTAAGAGTTACGTAATTCAAATTTAGTATGCTTGTAGTTCTTCAGATATAAGAAAAAAAAATATTTTTTTTGTACGGGGAGGGAGTACCCGTATCCCCCCTCTTATCCCCCAATATGACGTTTGATCTAAAGCCTATAGTATACGGGATGTAAAAAGCCACATGCGAATGTTGTTCTGACGTAATTTTGTCGTCATCACACAACATAAACTTGTGATTGTGGCTTTGTAGTGACGTCAAAATTACGTCAGAACCACATGCGCATTTGGCTTTTTACATTCCGTGTACTATAGGCTTAAGAGTTACCCACATCAAATTTAGTGTGCTTCACTATTGTAGCTGAGGAGCTATGATTAAATCCTAAAAAAGGGCTTTTGGCCCCGGTGTGGGACGTGACTACAAGTGGGTTTATTTGATAAATGAAAACGACGTTATTACACATTTTTCCGAACAAAAAAGAAATAAATGGTTTCCTTTTTGAAAACTTTAATCGCATTTTGCTAAGTTTGATTTTGTTTTTTGAGATATGACTATGCTGCAATAAAGGAGCGATATGAGTTTTGATCTAATTCGTCTCGATCTATATAAATTTAACTGATACTTAAAACGCTGTAATTGTAATGAAAACTTTTTCTTCTGGTAAAACACAAAATAAGAATATTGTTGTACATAATTCGAACTCCTTTAAAACACAATTAAGAAACTCACTAAAAAAATGTTTAAAAAGCCAATTCTACTATTTAAAATTGAATCAATTTCTCGACAACTCTGCACCTAAAAGAGTTGTTATTATTTGTTTTGATTTTAAAGTTCACTGTGCATCTTAAGTGGAAAGAGACGGAAGGGTAAAATAAGTGAAGTAACTTCATTTTTTTTTTATCGTAGCTTCAAATGAATATAATCTATGACTGCTGTAAGCATTATGTCTAGCCAGAGCAAAAATAAAAAAAATAGCAAACAAAAATGAGGCTGACAGGCTGTCAGACTTCTTTTTACACAAAAAAAATATTCATTCACATAAATGCAATTTGATTTTTTGACGAACAGCTAGAATACAACAAATACAAAAGAGGAGCCAAACAAAAAATTGTGTTAAAACAAAATACATAAAATTTTAACAAATAAAACAGGCAGTTATGTGAATGAAACAAACTTATGGGTTGCCAAGTTTCTTTTAAATAAAAGTTTTTTTTTTTCGTTTGTAAAAACGAACAACAAAAAAGAGTAATTTTAAACAGCTTCTAATGCTCATTGTATACTGTATACAGTGTTGGGCAAAATACATGGTTTGCGGTATTTAAAATACAAAATACAAAATACTTGCTGGGCATGTATTTAAAATACAAAATACAAAATACTTCCATTTATTGTACGTATTTCAAATACAAAATACTTTCACGCCATATACCTGTATGTATTTAAAATACGAAATAAACTATTTTTTTCAAACCAAAAAATAAATTAGATAAAACTAATTAACAAAACAATTGTTTCCTTTCATAACTATCAGATTTTTGAATGTAGCATTAAACAGTTTCCTGTTGAAGAAAAAATAAAACCTGCTGAAGAAAAAAATCTTTCTACAGGTCCTGATGAGCACAAACTTGTATTAAATTATATTATACTCTTTTTATACTTGGATAGCTGTCAAGAGTAATAATGTCTTTGCTCTTGTCACTGAGGAAACTGACAAATTCCAACTCCAAATTTGATGTCCTAGATTCACCATCATCCCTATCTACGAAAACAACAAAATCATCGTCTTCTTTACTGGTCTTCTACTTCCGATACGTTCTTTAGCGATTCTAGTTTTTGGTAGATCATAATGCAAACAATCTTCAATAAACTGAAAAATATATTTTGTAAACTATGTTTTTAAAATACAAAATACTCCCATTTTTATGTATTTAAAATACAAAATACAAACTACTTCTATTTATTGTATGTATTTACAAAATACTTGCACGTCATGTATTTAAAATACAAATACAAAATACGTATTTGTATTTTAAATACGTATTTCGAATACATGTATTTCAAATACTGCCCAGCCCTGACTGTATACGGAAAATAACAACAAAAATAACAGAATTTTTATAACATAATACAAGCAACAATAAGATATGCCGTAACACAGATACAACCTCTCAAACTCCTCCTTCAAACTCTTTTTGGCTAGACCAAAAACATTTAAGAACAATAAAAAATAAGTGGTGTTACCTAAAACCAACAAAAGTTTAAATTATTTCTATGGAGTTTTCACAAACAAAAAAACTTTTAAAGATTTTTTGTTCAATAAAATTCATTTTCCTAAAATTCATCGTTTTAGATAGAAGTACATATGTTTATACTCGGAGTCCAACGAACATCGACCAAGAATTGTCAACTCAGCAACTCGTATTCTTGGGATCTCAATTTTATCGAATTTGCTATTCAGTAAAATTTTTAACGACATTCGCTGTCGGCTGAAGTCAGCTGTTTATTTAAGCAGTATGTATTTGTTTCGTTATTTGTAAAGTGTATTTTGTGTTTAAAATGGATTTTGAATATTTGGCATTCGCGTATTTTAGACAGAAATTCCACATGATATAAAATTAATGGGTCGATTACGGATGACGACTGAACTGAACTTAAGTTGCCAGCAGCAAAATCTGGCAACGTATATTTTAACATGAGCTGCGTGGCCTAATTACGCTGCTGACAACTCAATTTTATAATGCATAAAGTGAATTCACTTACCTGTATAAATGTGCCCTTTTGTAAAAATTTTGTTTCTTATTACAAAAATAGATTTAGGCATGCAACCATTATTTTAAAAAAATTTTTGAGCTTAAAATTTAGACGTATATTTAATTATTGACCGACAATCAAAAAGTTTTATGCTTTTCTTTTTAGAAATTTTAACTAGCTTGAGTAAAATATCATCATTCGTAACAGTTTTAACCGAACTAAAATGATTTTCAGGAGTGGAATTTGTATTGGAGCCATAGTAAATTGTGAACCGATCATCCCAAAATCCTGTAGCTAGATTTCTGGTGATAAAAAAACATAAATTAGAATTAATTTCAATACAGCAGTGAAATTAGTTTTCGAGTTTACAGTGAATTTCAGAGGGCTACTTAGTATGGGATCTAAGGTAAATTATGGACCGTATATCACAAAATTGAATGATACTTTTTTTTGCCATATGAAGCTGAGTTGGAAGAAATTTTACCGCAATGTATATATTCTACAGGCCCCATATAAAGCCTACTATGCAAAATTAATTAAATGCGCCTACGGTACATAATTATGTACCGATCTTTACGAAATTTAACAGTATAATTTCCAGTCGTATAAAACGAATTTTTGCACAATCTTATATTATTCCATGCGTTATTCCACCATTTATGTTATCAAACCTGAGCTAAACTTAATTAAGTCAATTAACACATTGTTTGAAACGGCAAAGTTTTTTGGTCATTTTTTTAATTAAATTTAAAAATATCATTTATAAAAAAATATTTACAATTTTAAATTGTTAAAATTTTTAGTAATCGTTATAATCATTTTGGTAATAGGTGCAAAATCAACAAATTGTTTGCTTGATTTTTTCTGTGTGGGATAACTACAAGCTTTCTGACACCAAGTTTTTTCTTTTGAGTTTTTTTAAAGGGAGCGTGTTTTCAGACAGATGGACATAGCTACATAAATCGACTTGGAATTACTCAAGGAGCCAGAATATATGTACTTTATGGGGTCTTAGATGTTTTTTTTTTTTATTTTAGTTAACGTGTCTTACAATATTTATAAGAACGCTACTCCAAGTGGAGCTTCTAGCTTCTTAGATGTAGTATAATTAAAATGTTTCACACGGAGTGACAAACTTTCACCACTAGTGGTGGTTGAGGGTATAACAAGCTTTTAGCAGAACATTTATGTTTTTAACAAGAATGATAAAGTAGTTTTGACTTAACTGTCTTTTGTTTAAGTGCACTTTTTGTCATTCTTGTTTAAAATCCCATACGTTTAATATAAGTGCACCAAAATTTTAGGCATTTTAAAATTATTTAAAAAATTTAAGTCAGCTGCACTTTGACTTAACTGATCAAAATACATATTTTCTGGAATTGTTCTTCAAAATCCTTATTTCGGTGCATTTTATATATGTACATACCTGCATATTTATCATATTTTTGAGCACCTTTTAAATATTTTCATATAAAACATCAAAGTGAGCTCCACACATACATACAAAAACTTTTTCACATAAATATCCAATTTAAGCTGTTTATAAAAACAAAAATCGCAAGCAAGTCAAGTTGGCATCATTATAATTAATTTATTTTGTTTGCATCAAGGCCCATTGAAAAGGTCTGTGCAAGAAGCCTGATGATCTTTGTTTATGTTCTTTTTAGTTGTCAAAAGTTGTTTACATTTTGCTTACATGTGCATGTATAAGTTTATGGTATGCCACACGTACACGTTTTTTCCTTTTGCTTTGTATATGTGGTAGTAAATTTTTGACAACTAAAAAGTATCGTATTTTGTTTTTGTACAAGTAAGCAGACCTGATAGATGGGCCTTGGTTTGCATGTAGTTACAGCAACTTTACCACGATTATATGAAAAGAATAGCAAATCCTAGGCCTGTAACAGAATAATGTTGTAGTATCAGAAGCTGACGTATGCTCTGTAGCGCAACAAAGTTCCAAATTTTAAATTATGCACCACAATTGCGTACCTGCACATTAAGGCCTGGAACAGAATAAAGTAGTTGTAGTAGTAGCTGAAACTGACTTATGCTCTGTTGCGCAACAAAGTCCAACATTTTGCGCTTCAACTGCAACGACTGCTACAACTATGTACGTATTCTGTTGACACTACTTAGCAACTACCGTTTTTAACTTTTGACCGCTTGCAGCGCTATTCGTAACGTTGTACTACAGCGACTATTCTGTTCCCCACTTTAGGCAGATAAATAAATACATTTAAGATAACTGCATTTTTAATTTGTTTGCACAAAAATTCGTGCAAAGGAGATTTTGCAGTCAAAATTATGTATAAATTTGTATCATGTGTTTTAAATGTTTATATGTGAACACACAATCACAGCTGCCAGATCAAATAAATTTTCAATTCAGCGATTTGTGTTACCATATCAGCAAAGTAAAATTTGTTGACTATCTTTTTTATAAAATACCGATTGATAAAAAATTTTTTTTTTTTGTTCTTATGAGGCACTTAAAAATAATATTTTGTATTAAGAATAAACATTGTTGACCAAAAATCGAATGCTGTTATTCATAATATGGATTTAAGCAAAATGCACGTACACGATTTTATTTCTAACAAAATTAAGCCATCATACACAATGCTTTGTATTTTGTGCAGATAAGCAAGAAATGCAGTTCAGTTAAAAGCAGCTAAACGAAAAATATTGTATCAAAAATAAATTACAGAATCACCACACAAGCGAATATCATTTGGTCCCCAGATTTTATTATTTTTATAATTAACTTCTTATTCATTTTGTTTTTAAATGCACTAAAGTGTAAGTTCAACAATATATTAAGGATATTCACGTCACAAGTTGCACCCTTGCGAAAAGGCAAAAGTGCAAAAATATAACAACAACCACACATACAATTAGTTGTGCGTTAATAATTTTCTTTGTGGTTGTTGTTATGTGCTTGCACTTTTGCTTTCTTGCAAGGGTGCAACTTGTGACGTGAATACCCTTATTTAGTAATTGTTTTTAATAATTTTTCCTACATACAAAATAAATTTATAACTCTAGCTTCATATAAGGGATGTGTTTCGTATTTTTGTTGGGTTCAATGGGCAGTCGACGCAACGACGGCTTACTTGAGGTAAGGCATCACAGCAGTCTCAAACTATTTCGATTCCCTTTCAAAATGAAAGATTGACCTTAGTCCTACCTCAGATAAAACATACCGACAGGGCA
The DNA here is from genome assembly GCA_949318255.1 of Pollenia labialis. Taxonomy (NCBI): domain Eukaryota; kingdom Metazoa; phylum Arthropoda; class Insecta; order Diptera; family Polleniidae; genus Pollenia; species Pollenia labialis. The sequence goes on along the minus strand of OX439140.1, from coordinate 148,377,016 downwards.
ATTCAGGATATCTAATATCCCTAACACCAGGGCATTGGCATAGAAAATGAAGTCTCTTCCTTTAAATCTAAGAAGCACGTTGGTCTACTTCTCATCATATCTAGGCCTTAGAATTCTGAACAAAAAGCAGGTGTTTTCACTTAGTCATTTCACTTGTAAAAGGTCGTCTCACGCTAAATAACAGTCCTGCTGCAGCGAGAAATTAATATGCCAACTTGGTTGTTTAGGACATTTCTTCCAAAAGACAAACCTGTTTGGCTATGTCGTCTGCAGTGTGGTTTCCCAGACCTAGCTCTTTGTGTCCATGGCAGCGTAATTCTAGAAAGTTGCGCAATCTCTGCAGTTAACTTTGATGTTGTTAAAACGCTCGCTAGAACTAAAATGGCAGCTTTGTTATCGTAAAATCCGCATTATCAGGTATGTTCTAGGTTTAGACACGAATTGCAAACGAAAAATTTTTTTAATCCGCATAAGTAATAAATTGGTGTTCTCAAATCCGCATGTTTTTGTGTATTCGAAGTTTTTGTTTGAAAAACTTTTTTTGAACTAAAAATCGCTAATTTTTAACCGTAGCATGATAGCAATATTTAATATTTTTAAAAATCGTGAAAGCTGTAAAGAAGCACCGGAAAAAAACGTTAACTTGGCTCAAATTCTCAAAAAATTGCAAACTTTTAAACAAGCCCTAAACTTTATTAGAAATCTCTAAATGGGTTAAAAAAAACAAAATGTCGGAAAATAACAAAAAAATTGCAAAAATAGCGAAAATTCGCGAAAAATTTTAATATTTCAAAACAGCCATAAAATTGATTTAAAGTCACTAAAACTATAAGGAATGGCAAAAAATCGGTAAAAATTGTTAAATTCAAGGAAATTCGCAAAAATTTGCTAACAGCGGCATGATAGCAAAGTCAACTATTTATTATAAATCGTTAAAGCTGTAAAGAATCAGAAAACTTACACGACCAAATCGCTTATATCGCGAACATGGCTAAAATTCGCGAAAAATTACAAAATTTTAAACAAACCCAAAAACTAAGAGATCGCTAAATCGATTAAAGAAACAAATTGTCTGAAAATAACATAAAAATTGTTCAAAAAATTTGGTATAATTACATCAATATCAATGAAAACGTCGACTTTAAATTTAGGGTAAGTAAGACCCTTTTGCGTTTTAGATAAGGATATATTTTTGATTAAATTGGATTAAGAAGATTTTAAGCTAAAAGCAAAATAAATTTTTTTGTTATAAATGTTATCACATATTAGAATAAAAGTTGATTCGTTTTACTTTCACCAACCCATATCTACTCTAATTGAAAACGAATAAAAACATGTGGATGTGAAATGCAGAACACCAATAATGCTAAAGTAATCCACTTTCGAGTGGATTCCGATTCTAGAACACACCCGTATATCGAGCCTTAACCGCGAAAATAACGTAAGCGGCAAAAATCAAATTTATAGGAGTGATTTTTTTTTATTTTATATAAATTTTGTATGAAATTTGTCGCTTACGATAAAATTGTTTTTGCTATAAAGTCTTAACGGTACCTTATGTGAACATAACATTTTAGGAGATGATGAAAGTGTTGCCATTAATGTCATTTATTAAAAAAAAACGAAAATTTAAATTGATGTCGCTTACGTTATTTTCTCAGTTAGGGCTTGATATGTTTCTCTCGATATACGATAATACCCAAGCCAATAAATAGTTACTATCTATACATATAAAAACCGCTGGACCGATTGACACCAACTTGGACAATAAATTATTTTAGTCGGGAGTTAAGTTTAATAACGATAGGTGGCGTGACTGACTGACTCAATATTATACAGTTTCGATTTATCCCTTAAATGCGCATTGTATATTTAAAGATACAACCAATAAAACTGCTGTTATTTGTACAATTATTAAAACAACTAAAAAATTTTTGCTGATTACCACTAACAACACTTCTTTTATGCTGGATTAATTTTTTTTTTATCAAAAATGGATCGTTTTTGAAAAATACAGAGCCGTAGATTCAAAATTTAAAAATTCGTACTTTTATGAATGACGCTAAGTTTTACCCAATTTTATTTGCATTATTTTTTCACGAATTCACTCCAAAAAAAAATGTATGTTGATTAAAATAGTGTTTTTTTTAACTATATAGAAATTTTCAATGCGGTCTGATTTATACTTTCGTCAAAAAATCGTATATAGTGGTTGTATCTTAAAAGACACATTGCGCATTCCACACAAATTAGAAATGTTGGCTGTTATTGTTTTATGTAGACTGTTTGTATTGTGCGTTCTTCTTGTTAAGTCATTTGATACAAGTTCTTTTCGCTCGCTACTTAATTTTTTTTTATTCTAATTATAATTACAAATATCTTCACCTTAAATACAAAAGGCCCTATCTAACTTTACAGGAGAAGTAAACACTATTAAAAATGTTAAGTTGATAAATTGCCCTAAACTGTTTGTAATTTATTTGTCTTCTATTTTTCTTGTACCACCTACCAGTTGTTTTGACAATGTTGCACATTATGCAAACTCTTAGTTAGGCCTTTTTCAAGTGTTAACCATATAATCTTTTGTAGATAGGGCCTTTTTATGCTAATAACATCGAAAGATACCAATATCTTTTGTAAACATTTGTGTTAATGCAATACATCAGAATCAATGAAAAAGTCGATCTTTAATTTATGGTTAGTTAGGAACTTTTGCGTTTTAGGTAACGATATAAATTTGGATGCGTTCAGACGTTTTGGTAGATCCGAAATGACAAATGATAAAATATGTAAAATGTCTTAAAACAGCGCAGAATTTCCTGATGACAGCACTGATGAAAATAGTGACGATGAAATTGAAATTCCAAAAATGGTTTCCTCTAAAAATTAAAATGTTGCGTTGGAGTTAGTTCATGACTCGTTTATTGCAATAATGAATGACGATAATCTGTTCTCAAGCCCAATACATTTTCCTGTAGCTGCAAGTTAAGTATTGTACCCTTTTTTATCATGGCCACGTACAATTTTGTACTTCAAATACCCTTGCACCAAATTTAAGAACGGATACCTTCGCCCTATTCCTCGTTGCAAGAAATAGTTTATTATGAAATACTGCGAGCTTACAAGAGTGGGCAGCTAATCAGTGGCCAATTAACTCACAGGACTTACCATCAAGTCCAACGTCATTTGATTTACTATCCTCAAAATTTCAAACTGTTTCTGCGATCCAAAAGCTTCTGCAATTGAAATGTAGTAGGGATCTATCTATTTTTAAATTTGATTAAATTCTTTTGAATTTTAATTTAACTAAATGAATTTGAATTATATTTAATACAATAACATTAATTTCTAATTTTATTCATATTAAAAATTAACTGCACTTAAAAAATCCTTTCCTTGTTTATGCGTTTCTCTTTGTGTGTGGAGTGCGCAGTGTATCTCATAAGATAGAACCAGCTTTTATCTTAATAAAACTACAACAAAACAAAAAATTTAAAAAATAAAAACAGAAAAAATTATTTTTCGAATTTAAACAAAAAAATTGTAGAATCAAAACATTTTTTGTCTGAAATCGCTCCTATAAACAAATTTGCAAGTTTAAACAATTTATTTGCATTTTGTTTATTGAAAAAAAAACTGATTTTTTCAAAAAAATAATTTACAGAATCAAACAAAAAGTTTACTGAAATTCATATAAATTTCAAACAAATAATTTTGTTGAATCAAACAAAAAAAAAAAAAAATTGCACAAGCAATGACGCAATCACAAGCAATCACTGAAGGAGACGATGAAGGCAGAGCAGAGCGGCTTTGAGACACATTTATTTGTTGGAATAATTTTTTAAAGAAGTCTTGTTTATACACACAATGTTTTTCTTCATCACTCACTGTTGCTGTATCCATTCCTTGGCTAAAGAAGAAGAAATGTAACTAAAAAACGGCAGCAGGCCGACTCGATATGTTTTTCGTCATCATTCTATTTTTGTATTTGATGTTCATATTTAACTAAACAGGCTTAAAAAATTGAATACGGGACTTTGTTTTTCATTCTTTTTTACCAACTTTGATGCCAACCAAAAATTTATTTTGTTTCTTATAATGTTATTGTTTCTGTTGCTTAAATCCCTGCAAATAATAGGACCAGTCCAAACACGCGTGTAAAAAGTAGCCCACAAGGGACTAGGACTAGTCCAAAAGTAACCCAAACGTATGGAAAAAACATGGTCTATTTAACATAACGATGTCCTAGGGCAGGACCATATAACCCATCTTTGGACTACAAAGGAGTAGTTTTAAAACTACTCCATTGTGTACACAAGAGGATTAGTTTTAACTTCGTTTTAAAACGAAAACATGTTAAAAAACGAAGACATGCCGCCTCACTACAAACACTTTTTAACAATGACATGGTCCATGCTTGCATTACATCGGACCAGTCCATGGAGTAGTCCATTTCATGAAATTGGATCAGGTGGTCCAATAATATTTGCAGGGAAAGAGTGAAACGTTTTTCTTTTTACATGCTATTGTTTTTTTCCTACAAACTTCGTGACGCGTCCAATAATGGACTGTATGTGTTTTTTTTTGTTGTTCTTACCCTGCAAATATCCAATTTCATGAAATGGACTACTCCATGGACTGGTCCGATGTAATGCAAGTATGGGCCATGCCATTGTTTCAAGTGTTTGTAGTGAGACGACATGTCTTCGTTTTTTAACGACATGTTTTCGTTTTTAAACGAAGTTAAAACTAATTCTCTTGTGTACACAATGGAGTAGTTTTAAAACTACTCCTTTGTAGTCCAAAGATGGGTTATATGGTCCTGCCCTAGGACATCGTAATGTTAAATAGACCATGTTTTTTCCATACGTTTGGGTTACTTTTGGACTAGTCCTAGTCCCTTGAGGACTACTCTTTACACGCGTGTTTGGACTGGTCCTATTATTTGCAGGGTATATTTCACATAAAGAAGTGTTGCTTACGATCAAATAAAAAATGCAAAAAAAAACGACAACATTACAGAGCGTTAAATATTTCATACAAAATTATGAAAACTTGAAACCAATAATGCGTATATTATATTTTCAAAAATTTTCAAACAAGCGTTTGTTTGAAAATAATTCGGCATTCATTTTTTCTGTGTATATATGTTTTCCAAGTAAACTGCGAAATGCCTGCAATATTAGCGAATCGCAGATGGTTATCATGAAATCGATTAAAATATCATTTTGTTGAAATGTGCAAACTTGCGAGAATTGTATTTAACTTTTGTGTAATTAAGAACAATTGTGATTTTTTAGTTGAACTGTTAATTTTAGTTTTGATATTTTTCGTTAGGCTTGAGTTCATCATATTTAATTTTCATTAAATTATTTTTACTGAAGGAAGGAATATTTACAACTTGGAATTTTATTAAAATTTATTAATAATTTTCTTGGCTGAGCTGGGGTTAATTATCATTATCATTAATATCTTTTATAATAGAACTACACACGCAAAATGCAAGTTAGCAAAAAGGTATTAAAAACTTTAAGGGTTCTACCAAAGGTCTTTTGACACATATTTGTTAAGTTTATTTTATTAGATTAATACCCAGCAAAAAAAGACATGCAAAAGAAGTAGTAAATGCATGGGTTCCTCGGATAATGCACTGGTTCTATTTTGGTGAAACATGCAAGATTTTAACATAAGCGTGTCATTGGCGAGCATGGGTTCACATTAAGGTAAACGGCTCGTCATTTAAAATATTGCTTAGAACCAATGAAAGTTCAGTGATTAGATCGGGGTTTTCATTGATCCGGAATATTAATTGAAATGAGTGTGAATGAAAAGCAATGAATCTTTAATGATTTTAATACGTATTTTCATTGGTGATTAAAAGGGACCGGATTTTTATGCAGTTAAAATCGAGTTTTATGCGCATAAAACATACTCTTAAAATAGAAAAATATGCGCTTTAAATTAAAAAAATATGCACTTTAAATTTTTCCTAACACATTTTTTAATCATTAACAAATCATTAAAATAACATAAAACCCCTAAAAATTCAGTCTCGTTAACAAAAATAAGGTACACCAAAAAAGCAGAAGTAAAAATATAGTAAAACACAAAATATAAAGTAAAACAATAATGTAAATTAAGTCACTTGTTAGATAGATATGCGAACCTTCATATAAAATTTTCATATATGTACATTCATTTTCCACTACGCTGTTTTCGTCAAAATTTAAATTTAATATGCCAGCAGTTTGTGTTATTGCTTTGTGTCCTTCTTATTTCTAAAAACTTTATCAAATTTTATACGAATTTGTTTACTTAAGTTTCCCTTAACTGCATACATTTTATTTATGGCATTATCAATTAATTTAATTTGCATTCTTAATGGATTTGATTTCTCCAATTTTACAATAGTCTCAGGGATAAATCCGTAATTTGAAGACTTAAAAATTATCCGAAATTTTATATTTTGTAAATTTGTTATTTATTTTTTTTTTTGGTACTGCATTACCATCGTTCCATCACATCCTTGAATTGTTCAAAATTTTCAGCATAATGCACAACTGATTTCAACCACATTGTTGTTATAGGATACTTCTCCTAATATGCGACAAAACGCGATGTGCTTTGCAAAATATTTTTTCCCCGTTTTTTCCCAAAAATGCACCAAAAATATGCAATGTCAGCAATATATGCAAAAATATGCATTTAAAGCATAATATGCAAAAATATGCATTTAAAGCATAATATGCAAAAATATGCACTAAAAAATCGATGCCATTTTATTTAAAATTTCTTGATTCGAAAAGATATTAAGTTAATGTTGATCTCAGACTGACGACAACAAATATGCATTTGCATAAAAATCCGGTCCTTGGTGATTAATATTAATTTTTATATGCATTATGGGAATGTATTATAAAATAAGTTAAGCGCGTCCGAAATTGGTTTGAGTTTTAAAGCTAGTGATATTTTTTTAGGTACATCTGCCTACCCGCAGAAAACGAAAACTGGATAGTCATGATGTCCTACAAAGTAAACAATGTACATATAACAATGTACATGTACTTATATGTAGAATTGCAAATTAGTTTTCGCAAAGTACTTAATGTGGTTTAATTGTTATACATATTATTAACATTTTGATAACAATTTCATTACTTTCATCAAGAATTATGTACATGCATTTTGCAAATATATGTATGTACATATATATTAAAAAATTTAACTCAATTATTAAAGTCAATTCTATATAATATTCGTCCCCTTTCAATCCTAAAAGAATACCAAATTATAGTGAAAAATTGTAATTCCTAAATAAGAGTTGAATGGGTGCATTGCATGTTATTTTTAATGGGTTCACTTATTTAAAATTTATTCGAATTTTGGAAGGCATTTTAAATTTATTCTAGTAGTTAAGTGCAAAAGAAGTCATGAAAATATCCCTTCTACTTGAACAGCTTCCATGTAGCATGTAGCTTTTTACATTCTGTGTTCTATAGGCTTTACAGACACAGTTTTTTCTCACTTTTTGAGATAAAATGGAATATTTTGTTTCACATCTTTTCGATGCGAGAAGTTCTCACTAAAGTAACAGAACATGGGTACAGGTTGTGGATTCAGAAAGTGGGTATTAAGAATTTATGTACTTTATAAAGGACTAAATTTTTTTTAAATGTTCAGTAGGTTAAACCAAGAATGAGCTGACGTCGTGTTTTTTTTCAAAAAGAGAAAAACAAATAATTTTGAGTTAATACCCTCTCTCTATGTCCAATGCGTCTTGAATTTTTTGTTGAAAATGACAAAAAGCATAAAAAAATTTGTTTATGAGTCAAAGTTGTTAGGAAAATTTACGAAGTTTGTGGAAATAAATTTTTATACAATTTTTGACAGATCATTAGCGGGGTCGTAAAAACGTACGGGTAGCAAGACTTTTAAGCGTTATCTCTTACCCTTAATATTTAAAATTTTTAATGATTGCTAAATTATTGAAGACCTCCGAATTTAGTTTACTTGTTATAAAAGTTCCTACCTATTATGTGCTTAGTTTGGGACCGCTTAATATTATCGCAAAACACCTTGTAATCAATTAAACCAAAACTTTCTTTGGGATTTCTTCGATTATTGCCCGTACTTTCTACAAAAAGAAATCTAGCTGTGTTTAGAAATCTATGGTGTTAAAGCTGCCATATTTTAAAAAAATGCTGAAGGCTAAAACACGTTGGCCAGACCTTGGTTTAAATAGGTAAATTCAACTGTTAGGTACGAACACGACCAGCTTTATTTTTGTAGAAATTACGGGCATTAGAGATTTCTTTTTATCGGGTGTGTTCTAGAATCCGAATCCACTCGAAAGTAGATTACTTTAGCATTTTTGGTGTTCTGCATTTCACATCCACATGTTTTTATTCGTTTTCAATTACAGTAGATATGGGTTGGTGAAAGTAAAACGAATCGACTTTTATTATAATGTGTGATAACATTTTTAACAAAAAAATTAATATTGCTTTTAGCTTAAAATCTTCTTAATCCAATTTAATCAAAAATATGTCACTATCTAAAACGCAAAAGGCCCTTACTAAATCTAAATTTAAAATCGATTTTTTCATTGATTTTGATGTAATTATAGCTAATTTTTTTTTTTAACGATTTTTATGTTATTTTCAGGCAATTTGTTTTTTTTATTTCATTTAGCGATCTTAAATTAGTTTTTGGGTTTGATTAAAATTTTGCAATTTTTCGCAAATTATAGCCATGTTCGCGATTTGTTCGTGTAATTTGTATACTTTGCTATCTATCATGCCGCTGTTAGCAAATTTTTTGCGAATTTCCGTGAATTAGCAAGTTTTACCGAATTTTTGCCATTCCTTATAGTTTTAGGGCTGGTTTAAAATATTAAAAATTTTTGCGAATTTTCAAAAGATTTTGTTATTCGTGCTTAATTCCCAGTTTTTATTATTGATAAAAACACTTGGAATTTATTGTTGATGGGATAAGCTATTCCTATGCGCATTTCACTGGTTGCTTAGGTCAGATCATCAGGAAACTTCATCCATAAAGATTTTAGAAAAACTAAAGATATTAAACCAAATAAAACTGTTAAACGTATAAGAATTATAGCAACAGTTCTACTTGTAATAATATCAAAGCTTAAAAAAAACAACATCAACAATAAACAGTGGGTTTATCTCATCTTACATTCCCCCCTACAATTAGTTGAAATTCTCTCAACATTAATTGTAGTTGTAAGTAGGTTAAGAAAAACAAAATAAAAACAACAACAACTTACAAAAGATGTTGTCAATTATGTGTTTTTTTATAGGCCGTGCACCTGCCTGTTTATTATCAAAAAGTAATTTCAATTTTTGGGAATACAAAATTTAAATTTTCAAAAGATTTTGTTATTCGTGCTTAATTCCCAATTCCAAGTGTTTTTATCAATAATAAAAACTGGGAATTAAGCACGAATAACAAAATCTTTTGAAAATTTAAATTTTGTGTTCCCAAAAATTGAAATTATTTTTTGCGAATTTTCGCTATTTTTGCAATTTTTTTTTATTATTTTCCGACATTTTGTTTTTTAACTTATTTAGAGATTTCAAATAAATTTTAGGGGTTGCTTAAAAGTTTGCAATTTTTTGAGAATTTGAGCCAAGTTAACGATTTTTTCCGGTGATTCTTTACAGCTTTCAAGATTTTTAAAAAATATTAGATATTGCTATCATGCTACGGTTAGAAAATTAGCGATCTTTGGTTCAAAAAAAGTTTTTCCCAACAAAAACTTCGAATACACAAAAACATGCGGATTTGAGAACACCAATATATAACTTATGCGGATTGAATAAATTTTTTGTTTTCAATTCGAGTCTAATGCCCGAAATTTCTACAAACAGACGTCTAGCTGTGCATAGATATCTATGGTGTAACGAATTTTTGATAATTTTAACATGTTTGTCTTACCTACTGGTTGAACTGTAGTGTAATTTACACCATCGATTTTTGACAGTTAATTAAAAATATTAATAAAAATACAAATGCTGCCATATTTTAAAAAAAAACCTAAAGGAAAAAACACGTAGGCAAAATTAACGTTGAAATTACCAAACTATTTTTACCGGATAGGTAAAGATAACTGTTAGGTACGAACACGACCAGATATCTGTTGTTGAAATTACGGGCATAAACCTAGAACATACCTGTATATATGTAAATCGTCTATTTTTGAATTTTTTTTAAATGTTCTGAATCAAAACTTAAAATTGTTGTGATTGTATATGAAAATTTTCTCAACGCAAGGTGAAGTGAACAACAAAATTACCCCCTAAATATTTTGAACTGGAGTGAGTTTAAACTTTCAGTGAACAATTTCCTTTATTGAAAATAGTATGCATACATCGTATAGTATTATTAATTAATTAACTGAATTGAATCGTATAAATATTTAGAAAATATTTAAATTATATTAACCTTTTTCCGCTCTACGGTTTGTGTGTCTCTTGTAAATGTATTTATTAGTTGAAAAGTATGTATAAACTATTTACTTAAAAAAAAAAGATTTACCTAAAAAAACATTGTAAATACAAAATGTGTAAGATATACAAATTTTCCTTTCCAAAATATTTTCAATTTAACTTAATCAAATAGATCTAAATAGAAGATAGAAGTGAAAGGTGTTATGCCAAAAAAAAAAAAAAATATTTGTTATTCTGGGCCGTTTATTTAAAACTTTATCACGATCTATTTTTTAATAGTATTTCAAGTAATTTAAAAAATACTAATATTATTAGAAATAATTAATTACTAAAAAAAACTAGAAACAAAAATGATTGCACACAACTAATAATATAAACTTTTTAATGCATATTTTATCCACATATTTACTAAGTTTGAAGCAATGTTTAGTCCATAAATACATGAGTATAAGAAAAATTAAAAAAACCGTTTTAATGTCTGGTGTTTGCCTTCAAGCAATCACATGGTTTAACGATTTTTAATTACAATTGCAGCGTTTAGCTCATACCACACATGTTGTTTTGTCTAAAATTATAACTTTATAAGAGTAATTTTCACGTAGACGATGACTTTTAAAGTTTCTTGAATTTTACCAAAACACAGTACTACATTTAAGTATTTACGAGAAAATTTATAAAGAATGCGAACTCTTTTTTATGCTCTGCAAAAAATAAGTACATTAAGTTTTTTTCTTCAGTTTTGGTATGGAGTACTAGGAATTCTGTCTTAAACGCCAAAAAGCAAAAATAGATGGACAAAGCTCGTAACGCTAAATTTCTTTTCTGGGCATTTTGCATTTCTATTAAAAATTCTCATTACTGAGTAAAAACAAAGATCTAAATAAAAAAACAAGTACCTTTATTTTTGCTTCCTTTTATATCTGTGCCAATATGGAAATGTAGTTTATATCGAATTCATATTGTACAGGGTGGCGCAGAATGAGCTATATGGTTTAAATGGTTTATAACTTTTTTATTTATGCGATTATTATAATTTTTTTTTTAAATACAGCATATTATTGGGGATTTTTTTTCAATTAGCTTTGAAAAATGATGTCCTGTAAGTGATGTCCATTTTCTGCTTCGCACATGCATACGTGTTCCGCCGTTATAGTCCAAGTTGTGTCGAACGCCTCCTTATTGATGTTGATGGACTATGCTGCACGCTCTCCCGTACACATTCAATTTTTTGACCAGTGTGCACGGTAGGTGTTCTTCCAGCACCAAGTTGACGAAAATCAAATGGTTTATTGCTGACGCTGTGGGTGCAATGCGCACATTAAAATGACTACATACAATATGTACGCTGTGTCAACACAATAGACTGTTGCTTTGGAAAATAAAATTCAATTATTTAAGTACGTTGTTCGATCGTGTAATGATTCATAATTAATTCCCCAAGTCTCCTTTAGAGAATGCTGAAACAAAAACAAAGAAAGAATAATACATAATTAAAAAAGTTATAAAGAATTCAAAACATATTGCTTATTCTGCGCCACCCTGTAGTTTCGAATTATCCTCAATTATTCATTCCTGCGGTAAAAGCAAACATTATAATTATGTTATTATCTATATATCGTTAGCTAAAACGCTAAAAGCCGAAACTTACAAAAAACTCAAAATGGAGTTTTTGATTGATTGTTATGAATGCCATTGAACTACATGTCTTGACAACATTTTACACTTCTGTGATCAAAAATGACGCTTTTATTAACAAAAAACAAAAGGACGTGCAACTACAAATAAGTTTATTTGATAAATGCAAAACGACGTTATTACAAATTTTTTCAAACAAAATATAATAAAATGGTTTTATTTGAAAGTTCTTTAAAGGATTCCATGGACGACTTATAAATGCACGTTTTTCTGGCATGTTTTAGGTTTCATTTTACAAAGTTTTTTGCATCTTCTGTAAAATTATATTTTTGTTAGTTACGGCTTTTTGCATTTTAGCTAACGATATATAAAAACGTTTGTGCCGTGGACCGATTGACACCAAACTTGGACAATAAATTAGTTAAGTCTGGAACCAGGTTTTTCTAAAGGTTATTCACGATATTTGGCGCTGTCGTGATATATAATTTTTTCACAAAATATATTTATTAAACAAAAGCAAGGGTCAAGTTATTAACAAAATCCCGAGCAGCGCTGGGACCAAACAGTTTGTTTTATATAAAGAAATGTTGTTTAGCTTAGTATAAAAAATATTTGAATATCAAACTTTTACTCTTAAAGTATTGTGGTCCTTAAATGACCCAAAATAAAAAATAGTCTGCATTGAATATTCGAAATGAAGAAATAAAAACTGCGGGTTCTGTAAGCGTTTAAATATTCAGTAACTGTTTTCAAACGATTAGATTAAGCAATAAGTGGATATGCAGTATGTCGCTTCAATTGTAATTAAACTAAAGTAATAAGTAAAAGTTTTTGCAAACTTTTAAAACTTAACAAAAGTAAAAAATCTTTCTTATTTTGTGCAAAAATTTAAAGTGCTAAATTTTTTAAATGCTATTTTCAAAGAAAATATGAAAATATTAGTGAGACATGCATAAAAAGGAAAATTCAATTAAAATACAGCTACATACCATGTAACCAACATACAACACTTCACTTTCATCACCACCACAACTACTACAAGTGCAACCTACAGCACCAACAACAACATGATGAAAAACGAAATACAACGACAATTTTGTTTTTATTATCGAAGGCGTCTTGTTGGCAAATTGCAATTATTAATGTTTGATAGAAATTTGCAATCTTAACAACCAACCAAACAACCAAGTATCACATCCATCTATACATTCGTCTATAACTTGCTTTTCATTCATCGTCAGCTACTGCTACCAACCATGAACCATAAACAACGTTATGTTACGTTACTTACTACCACTATTACCAACAACAAAATTATTTAAATTCTAACTGAACTTTTTTTTATTCTTTGTATCTGTGTTTCTGACAGTTTAAATACGAGTCATATATTTTTTCATCTGTAAAGTTGTTGAGCACTAATTTTATTAAAAAAGCTTAAAAAAAAAGAAATGAAAAATTGAAAAATTGTCAAGGATCAAATCAGACTAAAAACTTTCTCTACTTCATAATATTTTGTTAACGGTAAAAGTACATATTTCTCTTCAACTTCTACACCTGTTTTTCGACTTTTTCTACCTTTTAACAGATACCAAACAAATCAGAAAAATATAAAATAATAAAATTATAAAATATATACGCAACATCTGTAACAAACAACAACAACATAAATAAACAACCGGAAGCAGCCATAATTGATTTTAAATTAGAATTTGCTTTTTTTATTAACTTTCGCTTATTATCTCTTTTTCCTCTCTCCACAATTTGTCTACAAATTCTTAAATATTTTTACTTTAATAAATGTTAATGTATGTATGTGTTAATATTTGTGTCTCTTGCAAATTATGTTATAATTAAAAATGTTTATACCTACTGATGTTAAATTTTTAAAAAAAAATGTAAATTTGCATGTCCTTTAAACATATGTAGGCCCCTATTACGGTTTAGTTGTAATTAATACAACTGGTTGTTATCAGTTGTAATTTTTGTTATGTTTTTGTACATCGCAATATAGCAAAGTTTTAAACCATAATACAAAAATTAAAAAATTACAACTCATCTGAGTTGAGTTGCAAACCGTAATAGGGGCCATAAATTTTAAAAGATTAGAAAGAAAAAACGATATTGTAAAGAAGAGTTTGGAAAAAAATTTTTGTAGAAATTTTTAAAATAAAATTCGTCGTCCGAATTTAATACAAAAAACTTTTCAATATAAAAATATGTAGTGAAAAATACATAAATTTAATTAAATATTGTACAAATTCATTAAACATTTAAATACTGGCATAGTGCTCGGTATTTATAAATTTATCCTTTTTTCCGGAAAAAAAGATTATATAGTTGCTTCCGTTAACTTCTTGGACTTGGGAAACCATTCCTGTATTCTCTAATTTATTTTTACAAAAGCCCAATATCTTTTCTCAGTCGGAAGTTCTGGGCTGTTGGGTGGATTTGTCGCCAGTAGTACAAAATTTACATTATTGTTTGAATACCACTCAAGGGCCTTCTTTCCATTGTGGCACGATGCCAAATCGGGCCAGAAATATAAAGGCGCTTTGTGCTGCTTTAAAAAAGCTAAAAGCCTTTTTTGTAGACACTCCGTAAAAAACAGTTACGGACAAACAAATGGGGTCACTTATTTCAAGTTAATATTATATCAAAAAAATATATATAATATGTTTTGCATAAATTTTTTTATTAGATTCCTTGTAAACTTCGTTGCTAATATTTCTAACAAAAACTTAAAAAAATTCACTAAATTAAATAAAAATAATTATAAGTCCATTTATAAAATAGGATAATTTAGAAAAAATTACAATAAAGTTAAAAAAATATACTTTAATCCTAAAATTTTGTCACATATCCTTTATTAGAAAGCTCAGCCTTACATCGTTTTGGCATGTAACCCCCCAAGCCACGACAAACCTGGTTTGGAATTGCATACCATGCCTTTTGAAAGTTCTATTGGTCCAATCCTTTCTTTAACAAACTTACACAAATTTTCTGTGGGATTTAGATCGTGGGAATGCGCATTAAATCAACTCCGTTGTCAAAAGTCCATTTTTTTGATAGACCCGAAGTGTGTTTTGGGTCGTTATCCGGTTGGAGCAGCTAATTAAGTGGCATTCACACTCTGCATATGTCAGCATTATTTAACTAAGCACTTGAACGTTCAAATACTGGTACATGTTCCTTTGTAACCAAAATAATGGCTAAACAACATGCCAGGAAAAGCATCCCCACACCGTTATGTTACCGTCTTCATGCTTAAATGCTTTAGTAGCGTAACGTGGGTTCAATTCAGCGCTTTTTTGGACTCCTTACCCATGTTTTACCATCGCTTCCAATTAAGTTGATTTTAGATTCGCTTGACCAAAGCACATTGCGCTACTTTTTTCCATGAACATGTTCATCCCAATCCTTATGAGCTTTTGCTAATATTAGTCGATTTTGACGATGTCTTTTTGCAAGCATCGGCACTTTCCTTGAGGATCTCCTGAGTAAACTTAGTTCTACTAGCCGCCTTCTTACAGTTCAAGCAGACATTTCTGTTTTAATTGGCGCATCGGACGTGAAAGTGTCTCGACTAGATACATGCTTTATATGTTTATCTACTTTTTCAGTAGTCTTTCTTGGTTTACCCAGTATCAAGTGCTCGTTTTGTGTGTTTTGGAGCTAACAAAGCATTATAAACAAAATTCTCGGACCTTTCAATAGATTTCGCTATTTGACGTTGTCTTTGACCTTAATTTTTTTGCCTTTCAATGATTAATCAATCTTTCACGATTGTTTACAATTAAAGGGAATGTTCCGAATACAATATATTTTTGAAACGCGATAAATTAACAATTATTTTCGCTAAAATATATTAGCACTCCTGCTTACAAATTTCCCAAAATATCAAGAAACTTATGAAAATATTAGTGACCCTATTTTTTTGATCGTAACTGTATGTATATTTCTGTGTTTAATCTAATGAAACAAATGATTGGCTTCTTTTAAAACTTCCGTAAAACGCCTGGGTTCGCGCCTCACGTCAGTCAAGAATGAAAAATTATCAATAAATTTTAATTAATTTCATGTTGTAAAATTCCTTTCTTTATAAAAATAATTTAATGAAAATTAAATTTGATGAACTTAAGCCTAATTAAAATATCAAATTAAAAACCATGGAACAGTTCAACAAAATAACCACAATACTAATAATTATTAAAAAATAAAAAATAATTTGTTGGACCCAGGATAAATTTTGGCTGGAATAAGTGTGTATAAGTTTCTTCTGACTCACTCTTTATGTTTTATTGTTTCTAACTAACAACGCGTTTACTAAGCGACCCCCGAGTGTGAGCGCAACCAACACACCCAGGTAACAATTTAAATGCATTTGGGTGGTAATGTCTTCTAAAACGATCCTTAAATTTGTTCTTCCCATGCTCAGAAGCAGCTTAGTATTGGTTAAATAAACATTTGGCCGTAGTGGCCTTGTTATTCTACAATCTGTCCTACTTTTCCATGTATATTTGGTTTTTCTGTTCCTTTAACAATAGTTGATTTAGCCATATACTTTTTACCAAGTTAAACCTTGTCGATGATTTCGGTACACAGTCTGACATAAAAGTTCTTATATTGTCCAAGCCTTAAGCGATGCCTGCTTGTAAAAGGTAAAATTTAATTATATAAATTCTTCAATTCTAAAACATGTTATAGCCCAAGTATGATTTTCTACCAACCTAGTTTACAGTTTCTGTAGACGCTCAGAAAAAATATTAAATATCATTTGTCGTTATTTCTTAAAGGCAAACAAGCCGAATTTGTTTGTCTTATTTTCATGAGTTAAAATATTCATCTCGCATAGGCGAATGGCTTGGCGGCGAATTTGCAGAATGGAGAATTTTGCAGAAAAACAATTACCTGTCTGACTTCGTGTTTAAATTTTAACTTGGCAGACTTGTAGAGCAAATTATATAAAGAATTGAAAAAAATCTTTTTTTTTTCAATCGGATTAACTTTTAAAAAATCTAGAATTATTTCACTTGTTTTCTCAAATCTCCCACTGTGCGTTAGAGCAACGTTTTTAAATTGACCCACAAATTCGTTTGAACATTTTTTAGAATGATGAAGCACACTTTTGGTGTAATGTTTTTGTCAAACAACATAATTCCTGTTTTTGGGGCGATGATAACGACATTGTCTCCACACCATTAAACTCCGAACATCTCACTGTTTTTTGCGATTTATGGGCCGGTCAAATCATTGGTTTATATTCTTCACAAATAAAGAAAGTTATAGCGTTACAGTCAACGGTGAGCGATATACAGACACACCTTCAATTGGAAGGTTTCAGCAGGATAGAGCCACATGCCACACACAATTAATTTACAGAGGGAAACATTTGGCGACCCAATAATTTCACGAAACTGGTTGCCTCAAGGACTTGCGGATGAGGCTCCCAAAACTGTATAATGCCCTGGCGATATAACTGAAATAGTTAGCCGAAAACTAAAATTAAAAAAAAACATGACGTTTTAATAAAAATAACGTCTGCATGATTTGGATTTAAAATGGACAGTAGTGTGCAAAGCATAAAAAATGTATCACTAACACGTTTTCTGTTATTTGCCAAAGCTTAATGCAATTCTGTAATGTCATACAAATTTAATTCGCCGCAATTTTAGCTTTTAATGTCATCGCTAAAATTTTTAAATTTTGTATTATCTTGGGCATTTTAATAATCGAGATTCAGCTTTTGCTTAGCGAATTAAAGATTACGGCTGCAGATTCTTATGCAATAGGCGTTGCATCATTGTATTGCAAAATGCAATTATGCAAGATCATTTACCCAAAATTGTGAATTGCACTTTTATTAAGACAATCCGTTCGGAAAATGCACATTTGGTAAAACTTTGTTTAATTCATAAATTAAAAAAAAGTTAATGTATATAAAAATCTTAAAACACAATACAAAATCCTTTATTTTCTTTAATCCAACATATTTAATTTTTATATACGGATTAAATTCCTAAAACAACACAAATAGGCAAACTCTTGCAATATCGTTTTGAACATATTTTTTTTAAATAGATTAATTTTAAAAAAACCACTGTTTGTTAAACGCCCAGTGTAACACATATGTAATGCTGCTAATAAACAAATTATTTTTTAAACACAAAATTTACACAAATTACAAAAACAAAAAATATAATATTTTTTTCGCTTGTAACAAAGTTTGTTTCAGCTTATGTATTCCAAAAATTAAAAAAAGCTTTTTTTAAATATGTATATTCATAAAAAAAAAAAAAAATTAAATAAGAGAAAACTAAAGACACCTCCACCGTTGCATATTTGTAACGCTGGGCGGAAGCGGGTTAATATACCAACATTTTAAATTTATGTATGAAAATTGTATGTATTTATTTTCAATATTTATTTACGAAAAAATTATGCAGTATAAAACTTAACATTGAGATAAAGAAAATTTTAATGTGGTAATTTTATGAAAGAAAAATCTTTGAAATTTATAAAAGATTAATTACATAGTAAATATAATAAAGCTTGTAGACTTTTTTCTTTACATATATAAACATATGTATATGCATATATTCCCTGCAAAAAATGTCGCTAGTGAATCTGTCTTGATTCACTATTGACACAGTCACCAGTACAAGTGACTTATTATGCCCCAGACAACGTTATTTGCTATCAGTGATGTTATACATTTTTTTGAAAAGTCTTTATGCAGCCCGAAAATTCCCTTTTTTCCCTACATGTTAAAAAATCCCTGCAACTTCTAAATGATAATATGTATATCAATACAAATAATACCAGTTGTATTATTGTACGTATATTTACCGTATTCACAAAACCTCTTGTATCGTTGTATCAATTGTATGTTGTATTAAAATACATAGTTCACTTTTGGTTTTTTATATCACATACAATAGATACAACGATACAAGGGGTCTCGTGAATACGGCAAATAACTTTATTTTAAGTTGTGATAATTTTTTGTAAAAATCAGCTAAATGAGTCTTCTCAGATCACTTTTGATGATTAAACACTAATTTATCAGTAGTTGAGCGAGTGAAAAATGATTTAAATATAATTCATTGCCAAAGATATAAAAAGATTGGCTAAAATAGAACCCCAAATGTATTGTCAATTAATGAAATTGATAATGGTTTCTTCTTTTCTTTCCATGAACTTGATAACTTTTGTTTAGTTGAAATAATCAAGAGCCATAGTGGTGCTGCTTCTATCGGAGAAAAAAATTTAAAACATGACAATTGAAAAATTATTTAAAACTTATATATAAAAATTAGACGAAAAATACCCACCAATAATTCTAAAAACTACAATTAAATTGCTAAAAAAGAGATCAGAAAATTGTATCACAAATTATTCTTAGAGGTGATTCATCGGTAGGGTAACATTTTCTCACATTAACAGTATAATTTATGCGTTTATTTCGCTCCTTACTTTTTCCACTTTGATGCCCATCTTTTACAAATTATCTATTTCTTGCTCTGTAAAATTAAGTTCAAATGATCTCCAATCTTGTACAAGAGATTATCACTCAAAGAAATTTAACAATTTGTGATGTTATCGTATTAACAATTTTATTAGTATGCTAAAATCGAAAGTTAACCAACATTTCTGAAAGTCCCTACATTTTAATGATTAAAAAAAAACTGTCCTTTTTCCCTACGTCCATTTTTTTTAGAAGAAAATCCCAACGAATAGGGATTTTTCCTAGAGCTGTCAAATATTCGTATATTTCAAAAACCGACTTCTAAAAAATCGGGTTTTCGGTTTTGTACTAAGAACCGGTTTCGAATAATCGATTTTTTAAACTATTTATTTAATAATTTAATCAAGTAATTAGTACGTATTTACTTCAGCATAAAAACGTGTAATATATTTTATGTATATCGTCAGCTCATTATTGGCTTGACCTACCGACCATTTTTTAAAAAAATTAGTTAGGTATGAGGCATACATGGGCATACTGCATTACTTTTTTACTGCATTACACGTTTCAGTAATCAGTAAAAAGTACTGATTACTGAAAAAAAAAATCAGTATTCAGTAAATTTTACTGGTTATTGAAACAAAAAATCAGTATTCAGTAAAAAGTACTGATTACTGAAAACAAAAATCAGTATTCAGTAAAAAGTACTGATTACTGAAAAAAAAAATCAGTATTCAGTAAAAAGTACTGATTACTGAAAAAAAAATCAGTATTCAGTAAAAAGTACTGATTACTGAAAAAAAAAATCAGTATTCAGTAAAAAGTACTGATTACTGAAAAAAAAAATCAGTATTCAGTAAAAAGTACTGATTACTGAAAACAAAAATCAGTATTCAGTTAATTTTACTGGTTTGTGTAAAAAAATGCAGTAATAAGTAAATGATTGATAGTAGATACTGTGGCGTGTTTTCACTTTTTTAAATTATTTAAAAAGGAGATGTGTTATTGGGTAAAAAAAATTTATTTACATGGTTAAAACAACGAGTTATTTTAAATAAACAATGAAAAAAAAATTAGATGTATTTGTGAATACATGCTGTGCTATATGCTGTTAGCTTTTCTAAGCACAAGCATTTCAAAATTTTTGTCGCTAAGTTTTTGTCTTCTAGAGCGATTCACAATCCCAGCAAAAGAAAACAGTCGTTCTACAGGTGCAGATGAGGGTAGTGGGGTATTATATTTTATAAAAACGTTTTTTATTGCATTGTGCTTATGCAGGCAATTTGTTGTTGTATCCCGGTCGGCCAAGTATAAAATTGTTTCTTGTTGTTTGAAAATCTTGGAAGATCTTCTTCACACAAAAAATCCGGATCTCTGACCGAGTCATCACTGTCAAAATCGGAAATATCGCTCATTTTTTTAATATTTTTTCACAACTGATAAATAAAAATTCCAAATATCTGCTACGAAAGAATTTCTGTACCGTTATGAATGAAACTTTTTTTTATATTTTTATTAGTTGCAACTTTTACAATTGATTATGTTATTATGTATCAATTTCAGTGTTGATAAAGTTGGTACAATTGTACTTTTTTTGGTACAATTCAAAACTTAAAAGTACACTGGTCATTTGGTACAATTTCCAAATTTTTCAAACCTATAGGTAAACATACTTATAATTGATATAAAATAAAAATATAAGCGGAGTTTAATGTACAAATGAATTATATGCACCTTTTGTTTTTGTTGTATACAATTGTTGGTTTTAAAAATAAAAAAAAAAAGATTAAGTACTATTTTAAAAGTTCCTTGGTACGATATTGGTTTTCTTATTTATCATCCCTGATCAATATTAATTTACAAATTTTATACAAAACAATTAAAAACGTATAAAATTTAAATTAACATTAATGCAAAGTTACGACGTGATTGGCGTGGCATACTGGTTAGTGTTTAAGCCGCTAATCCTTAGGTTCGGTGGTTCGAATCCGGCTTTGGCAGACAAGATATTTTCTCTTTTATATTTTAAATGTAAAAATAAATTTTTTTAAACATTTTAAAAAATAACAAAAAAAATAAACTTTTTTTTTCAAAATATAAATATGAATTTAAATATAAAAGATATTGGTCTAGTACTAGGCGTTTACGGCTCTCATCTACTAGGTCGTGGGTTCGACTCTCAGCTCGGTCGGCTTGAAAATTTTTTTCATTGTAAATTAAAATAACTTGTTGTTTTAACTATGATAATATTTTTTTCCACAATAACACATTTCCCTTTTTAATAATTAAAAAAAGTGAAAACACGCCACTGTTCATACAATGTGTATGTATTATTTTTAAGGCAGACAGTATCTACTATCAATCATTTACTGATTACTGCATTTTTCTACACAAATCAGTAAAATTTACTGAATACTGATTTTTTTTTTCAGTAATCAGTACTTTTTACTGAATACTGATTTTTTTTTTCAGTAATCAGTACTTTTTACTGAATACTGATTTTTTTTTCAGTAATCAGTACTTTTTACTGAATACTGATTTTTTTTTTCAGTAATCAGTACTTTTTACTGAATACTGATTTTTTTTTTCAGTAATCAGTACTTTTTACTGAATACTGATTTTTGTTTTCAGTAATCAGTACTTTTTACTGAATACTGATTTTTTTTTCCAATAATCAGTAAAAAAAGAAAATACTGAAAAAGTACTGGTACTGCAAAATGCCCATCTATGGTATGAGGAATATATATTTTGAATACCCTCTTTCTAAATCAAAAACTTGTTGCGCGAAATTATTTAGCATTCATTTTGCTCCATAAAAACTACTTTAAGGTTATTTAAGTATTGTTTTGCTCTACACGTCCCTTTTTGGCGATTGCATTAAATCCTTTATATGGGTATTTCTCTGAAATGGTCCACCGTGACTTAAAAAATCAAAGCGCTCGCATAATTTTTTTTATTAATTTAATTAAGTTGGATTATTTTCGTAGTATATTTTTATTTTTTATTTTTCATTTTTGAATAAAAGTTTAATTTTTTTGTTAAAAACTTCTGAAAATATATGTAAAATTACTAAAATATGTATGAAGGTAAAAAGTGTCACGTGCGTAATGTCACGTGCGTAATTTACAATTTATTTTTTTCTTCGCCAACCCATGCATAGTTGCTTTTGAACAAAACATGATTATAAAGGCTAGGGTGATCGATCGAATAGTATTCGACCGGTTTTAACCGGTTATTTTAGTTTTGCCCAAGTCGAATATTTTAAAATGTCCATTTTTCGAATATCGAATAAACCGGTTATTTTAATAAAATAACCCGGTTATTTGAGAAACGTGTAATTTATATACGTTTTCCTTACTTTTGTTATAAATGTACCCGTAATTTAAGTATTTTTCTAATTGAATATTTGGCAAACTTTTTAAAAAAATGCCAAAACAAAATGAAACAAAAGTCAAAAAAACATTATGAGCAATGTTAATACAAATCGCTTATATAAGCGTGTATTCTTGTAACAAAAATTAAAAACAATTTAAAGTACTACAAAAAAAGTAATTAGTAATTTGACAGTATTATAAATACTATATAGTTATATCTTTATAAAGATGTCATCTCTGGCGATATTTCGAAGTGACTGAAAAGAAATTTGTGCTTAAACGGCCCTTAAATGATAAGTTGCAAAGGTTCTTTAACGTCACGACTTATTAATCATTTTTAATTAGTCTACAAGCTTGACATAAATATACGCCAAGTAAAACTTGACCCTGTCCCAAGTAGTTTTTATGACACTGCAAATAATACTTTTCTAAAATATGCTGACAATAATGAAAGAAAAACTCTTAAGTAGTTCTACCATATCTTCATGCTTAAAACTACACAATACCGGCGAAATCAACGAAATGGAAAAATTCTTAAGTTTTATTTATTAAATTACCAAGAACTTAAAACAAAATTTAAGGAATCAAACAATCTCGTGGAAGGGTTAAAATTGTGATCGACGAATTGACAGATATTTCATACAAAAAGCATGTTCATATTACTTTTGTTTCTATAATGCTGAAACAAAAAAATTTAAATATATAATCCTGGATAAGAGGTTTTGTTTGCCACTTTTCAAAAGTATTGGTGAAGTTTACTGCTTCATATAGACATGCTTAACCAGCAACAAATTCAAACTCATTTACAACAAATTTGGGAAAATATGTCAAATAATAAATTTATTTACATAATTCCTATATTTTTAAAACCAAAGTTTTTCAAAAATTCTAAAGCTATGTTCACACCTATTTAATATTTGACTCCTAACGTAACCACTAGTTTTCTTAAAGAATTGTTTGCTTTTGCAAAACGTTTGGCTAGAGCAAACATTATTTAACGGCTTCTTAAATACTTTATACATACATAAATGCAATTATCATCTTAGACATAAAGTATAGCAAATAACTAGAAATTGTTTAAAATAATGCTTAAGTTTAATCAATTTGCTGGTCACGCTTTTTTTGATTTTATCGTCAAATATTTGTGGTCTGAACATACCTTAAGTCATATCTATGAATTGAGGCCCTATGCTCATGCTTGTTGGTTCCTTACCTTCGTGAATTGTTTTGTTTTTATTCTAATTCACTTTTTATTACAAAATCTAATTTGATTTTGATTTTTTAATGTATTCGAATTGAAACCGGTTAACCGGTTATTTTTAAAATGCTTAACCGAAAACCGGTTTTTTTAAAATAGCAACTATTCGGAATATTCGAAAACCGGTTATTGAAAAAAGTCGAATAATCGATCACCCTAATAAAGGCCCATTACTAACCTTTATAAAAACATTTTTACCGAAATAAAAACCTCCTACAATTCACTTTCGCACTTTTTCTTACGGTCCTAAAAGGCACTTCTATTTTTGTCACGTGAGTAAGCCAACTTTGATTGCATGACATTTGAGTACCCACTGCTCAATTTACCATTATATAAACTTTTTAGAAAGAACTCATCACAAACAATGTAACGATTCTAGAATTCATTCTACGCAAAACGCAAAACGACTTCTGATTTTTTGTAGAGTTGTGTTTCTATTCACGCAATTGTTTTTAATATCTTATCTTCATCAAGTCATACACAAACAAAGTACGTGTTGTTTTTTGAATTGTTGTTTTTCTGCATAGACCGACCTAAGCAAAAGCAAACTAAACTAACAGCAAGGGGAAAAAATAGTTTTATAAACTAATAAATAAATAGTTAACATTTCTAAACTTTATTAAAAATATAAAAATGGAACTGTTGTTTTAAAACAAAACCAAATAAAAGAAAAACAATTAAAAATGTTGACTTTTTATAAGATTGTTAATACAAAAACTTTCATTTTAGCAAGATACACAATGCATAGCAATAAAAAGTATACGTATGCAGCACAAAAAGCTATTTTTTAAATTTTTTTTAGAAAGGTGGCGTATGCGGCACAAAATAATCGGCCTTATTGTGGTTGGCGTTGTCGTATACGACTGTGTAATAGATTAAAGTAATACACAACATGTGTTCTTTAATCTACTACAAAAAAAGACACGTTTGTTTACGAAAACGACAACCAAAATAAGGCTGATTGTCTTTCACTTTCAATTTAATTTTTTTAACTTAACATTTTGCTTCAAAACATATGCCGACAGCAGCGGAGAAAACATAAAAAAAAATCTAACGTATACCTTTTCGACAAAACCTTCTTTGTCGTTTTTCCCCCACTTCGACGGCATATGCGTCAAACAAATAATGAGCTAACGATATGTATTACTACATAAAATGTAAGTAAGACAATATGTTTTTTAAAGAATTGGCATCACTGCATGGCATCATATGTTTTTTTTTAAACCAATATGAAGATCTGAAATGATTGGCATTTATAAGCGATTCATAATGATTCATTTGAAAGTTTCACAATTAAGGGTTGTGAACAACCTCTCCACCAGAGATGCCTGACCGCCTAAAAATTATTTATTTATAAGAAGAAGAATTAAGAAAAAAGCGGGGTTTTTACATTGCAGATTTCTAATTAAAGCCTAGTACTCTGTTCAAATTTGTGAAAAATTTTGACTTGTATCAATGTTACCTATCATGCGATTTTGTACAATTTAACGTTTTTATTCCTGCAAAGTATGCGACATTGTTTTGCGTATGTAAACAAACCCCACATGTATTTTACTAAAAATTATTTATTTAATAAAAAAAAAACAAGTAAATATGGATAAAAACCTGTTACCGGTTGTATTATTTTAATTTTTTATTTCTTATTTAATAATCAGTTCATACTTTTTGCCTTTGGCTTAAATTTCCATGTGAAATAAGTGCAGCTTACATTATTTCGCAGTTGTACAAAAATGTTGCCAGAAACATTTCGGAACTTTTTCACAAAATGAACAGAGTACAACTCTATTAACATTATTTCATAGATATTCCGCACACGTTTTTTTCATATGCGTTTTAACAGCATTTCACGTGAAATGCTTTTTTTAACAGTAAAGTCAAACGAACTTGAAAAGATTTATTTTATGCGGTTTTGGAACAATTTATGTGCCTATAAATATATATTTGGAATTATAATAAGATTGGTGCATATTAAATTTTTTAATTAAATATCGATTCGATATAAATCGATATATTTTTTCATTTTGCCCATCCCTAGACCAAAAAACCTGTTTCTCGAATACTTCGAAAACTGGCATTTTTTAAAAACGGTTTTAAAAAATCGGAAAAATGCTAAGAAATTTTAAGCATCTCGGTAACAAAAACATTGATATATCATACTTAAAGATCGAACTGTAAGTGCTTAAGATATAACTAAAAGTGTATAAACAAGATCCCTACGTTCGGCAAGAAAAATTTTTTTTTGAAACTTCCTTGCAAAATAAAGAGTGGTTAAATTTTAAGGGCCGATGTTGATTTTGAATAAAACACAAATTATTTAGGAAATTATTCAGGTATGTTCTAGGTTTAGACTCGAATTGAAAACGAAAAATTTTTTGAATCAGCATAAGTCATAAATTGGTGTTCTCAAATCCGCATGTTTTTGTGAATTCGAAGTTTTTGTTCGAAAAATCTTTTGTTGAACTAATGATCGCTCATTTGCTAACCGAAGCATGATAGCAATGTCTAATATTTTTTAAAAATCGTGAAAGCTGTAAAGAATCAAAAAAAAAAAAATCGCTAACATGGCTAAAATTCTCGAAAAATTGCAAACTTTTAAACAAACACTAAAATTTATTTGAAATCTCTAAATGGGTTAAAAAAAACAAAATGTCGGAAAATAACAAAAAAAAAAATTGCAAAAATAGCGAAAATTCGCGAAAAATTTTAATATTTCAAACCAGCCATAAAATTGATTTAAAGTCCCTAAAACTATAAGGAATGGCAAAAAATCGGGAAAAATTGCTAAATTCAAGGAAATTCGCAAAAATTTGCAAACAGCGGCATGATAGCAAAGTCAACTATTTATTATAAATAGTTAAAGCTGTAAAGAATCAGAAAACTTACACGACCAAATCGCGTTTATCGCGAACATGGCTAAAATTCGCGAAAAATTGCAAAGTTTAAACAAACCCAAATCTAAGAGATCGCTAAATCGATTAAAATAACAAATTGTCTGAAAATAACATAAAAATCGTTCAAAAAAATTTGGCATAATTACATCAATATCAATGAAAACGTCGACTTTAAATTTAGGGTTAGTAAGGGCCTATTGCGTTTTAGATAACGATATATTTTTGATTAAATTTGATTAAGAAGATTTTAAGCTAAAAGCAATATTAATTTTTTTGTTAAAAATGTTATCACATATTACAATAAAAGTCGATTCGGTTTACTTTCACCAACCCATATCTACTCTAATTGAAAACGAATAAAAACATGTGGATGTGAAATGCAGAACACCAATAATGCTAAACTAATCCACTTTCGAGTGGATTCGGATTCTAGAACACACCCGATTGTCATTTATTTTTATTATGATAATATTGGTATGGTTCAATTATGTATGAAACAAAATATCGTCCAATTGGTCCAAATTTTCGATGCCGCTTAGGCATAATTGAGGTTCTATGTCGTTAACGTGCCGAATTATCTCATCATTTAGCTCTTGGATTGTTGCTGGCTTATCGACGTACACCTTTTCTTTCAAGTAACCCCAAAGAAAGAAGTCCAACGGTGTCAAATCATTTAGTCGGCCAATTGACATGACCACCACGTGAGATAACACGGCCTTTGAATTTGTCGCGCAAAAGAACAATGTTTTCGTTAGCTGTTGAAACTACATATCGTCCACATCCATATCTTCCAATTCGGGCTATAAAAAGTTCGTTATCAACTCACGAAAGCGAACACCATTCACAGTAACTGCCTGACCGGCCTCATTTTGGAAAAAATACGGCCCGATGATGCCGCCAGCCCATATATCGCACCAAACAGTCACTCTCTGTGGCTGCATTGGTTTTTCGACAATCACATTTGGATTTTTATTCGCCCAAATGCGGCATTTCTGCTTATTGACGAATCCACTGAGGTGAAAATGTGCCTCCTCACTGAAGTTGATTTATCTTCTAAAGTGCGATTTGATTTGAACGCCCATTTTCATAAAAAGCCTGAATAACTTTAACGCGTTGCTCGATTGTCTGAAATTGAGAAATATCAAATGAAATGCAGAAAAAAACTTGACGTTTAAGGCCGTTTTACACTATCCCACAAAGTCTTTAGTAATTTACGAAAATTCAACCCTGTCATGATAAGTTGTTATTGTTTTTTGAAAATGTTCAAAGAATAATTAGATCAGGGAAGCATTTTTGTGTGGCATTAATAGTTAAAAGAAGTACATCATCAAAAAAATATTGAGAACTTAATCAAAATCGATTTTCATTAAAAAAAAATATTTCTTTTTTTCTGGAATCACTTTTGTTAATCATTACATGTAAGTGATTACCAAACAAACACGAAGTCAAACCTTTGATATGAAACGACTTTACCATTTGACATCAAACATAGTTCTCAAACGTTTTTCAATTGTTTGATTTTAACTTTAAAATTCAAATTGATAATGATTTGAAAATAAACATTTGACATCAAATGTTTTATCAATTTTATGTCAAATTGGTATAAAATGTTAAATTCAAATCAAAATACTAAAGCGAAAAATAAATGTAAACATTAAGAGCGGGTTTTTTACTTAGAGTTTAAACCAGAATCAATAGTAAGATTTGTTAATATTATAATAAAATTAATCTAGCCTTAATCTTCTGTGGCGTTTTTGAGTGAAAGATTAAAGCTTTTAGCATTGCCATATGAATTGACAGTACTTTTATGTATAAGTATGGCAGTTTAAAACAAATACCAAAAATTGTCATCAAATTACTGTTCTTAACGTGAAAAAGAAGAAGAAAAGGCGAGAATTTTGTATTGTGTTATATGTATAATATTATATATTTATAAATAGATATTTATTCTTATTTGACCTTTATTTTATAATTACTTTTAATTATTTAAGCTTGAGGGTGGAATATTTAATAAAACTTTAAATAAAAAAATATAAAAAATATTTCCTTTCATAAGCTGTTCGTACTTTTGAAAGTTCTGTCGCAAATTTAAACCGCCAACTTTGGGCGTTTAAACTTGGAAACAAAATGAATTAATCGACTACCCAAAAACGAATTTCAAAAATTAGTTCTAATTTAATCGCTGATCTTTATGTCACAAACTGGCTCTAAGAATATTGATTAGTTAAATTTTTACTTCGTGGTTAAATACTGAATCCCCAAAAATTACTTACCTTCGGTGAAGGGTATAAAAAGAGTAATTTTTGGGGATTCAGTATTTTGGTTATAACTTTTTTTGTATCTGAACCGATTTTTCCGAGTTTTTTATAGAATATGTTCTACTATGTTCTTTCCGATATTTTGGTATATAAGTCATATCCATAGGACGTATGGCAGCCCTTAAATTATAAAATGTGATTTTTTAGCCCATTTTTCAAATCGATATATCTCGATTCCTAGACGTGACCCAGTGAAACGCCGGGACACGTACAACTTCTTTTTACCGATATAACTTTCCCCGGTAGTTTGAACCCTTCCCGATTTTGACTGTCGCATAGTTTAATGAGTGCTATCCTATATTCATTTTGAAAAAGTAAGCGAAGTTTTTACTGGGATATATAAATATAAATATTCTGGGATATTTATTCATTCTAAGTCGATTTAGCCATGTCCGTTCACTTTCGAAAGACTCAAGAGAAAAGAATAATTTTTGTGTCAAATTGTTTCTAGTTCTTCTAAACAGATAAAAATCCAGCAAAATCGGAAAAGAGTTATGAAACAAAGTGTTGAACAAGCTTCCAAAAAAAAATTTATACCTGTGTCATTTTGAAAAAAAAATTAATGCCCCTTTTGCGGTTCTCCACTCAACTCAGTTTGGTCGTTTGATAGTCAACCCAACTTATGCACAACCAAACTCATTTTAGGTAATGTGATACTCAACTCTTTTTAGTTGAGTTTGCTATAAAGTTGCCAACATAAAATATCGATTTGCCAACTTTAAATATAACGTTTGACAAGTGAAAACTTTATAAAATTCAATAATATTTTAAGCTAAAAGTATTTTTAGTTGTTGCGTCGATTTATTTTATGATGATGAAAATGAAAACTCTTGTACAGATGTGCTACGTATCAGAAGAAAAATTCGTAATGATTTCAACGCTCTTGAACTTACCTAATGCCAAGTAACTAAATAATAATTTTAAATTTGTAGATTTAAAAGTAATTTCCGACTGAACTAGGAAGCGTTTTGTTATTTGCTGGATGAAATTAAAGATCATTTAAAAACACCTGTTTGTGTAGTGGCTATTCTCCTGTATTAAAGTTATGCGTTGCTCTTCCATTTTTCCCTGACGGGAGCTATCAAAAGTGCAGTGGTAACGATTTTAATATTGAGCTACTAATCTACAATGTCACATGCAATAGCTGGGTTTTTTCATTAGAATAACAATTGTAAATATGTATAGAAATAAATAAACAATTAATATAAAAACAAACACTAGAAGCGCAAATAAAAATTAAATTAATTTCCTGAACATATAAACATTTTTTAGAAATGCAATCCTTTTCAAAAATTTCCGGGGCAACTACATTCTATACAATTATTTAAGAACAAAGGTGCAATTCAAAATCTCTTTTCATATTTATACTTCGAAACTACTTCTTTAAAGCTAAAAAGTAGTATTAGCTACTTTGGATGTAATTAAGATGCCGTTTTTAAATTATGACTTCCATTTTTTTTTGCTGGGAAGCCTATCAAATTGTGCTTTAGTTGTAATTTTCAAAGATCTACGAATGTATTAAATGCAATGAAATTCTAATACACAGTATAACAAATCTTTTTACTTCCGGGTTTTCCATTGATATTTTTTTTTCTTTTAAAAATAAAAGTCAACTAAATCTGAAAACAACTCAACTACTTTTTAGCAGTTGTGTATTTATAACGTTTCTGTCGACCAAACTTTTACAAAGTTGAAAACGGCAATACCACGAAAAAACCAGATACACAACTGAAAAGCCAACTGCCAGTCGAGTTGAGAATGGCAATGCGAATTTACCAAAGACAACCAAACTGTTACAAAAGTGGAGAACCGCAATAGGGGCATAAGTAGGGATTAGGTGGCACAAAAGTTTTTAAAAAAAATCGATGAACAAATTAATTTATCAAAGAATAAAATAAACCAAAATTAAAGAAAAATTTTGTTTTTAATATAACATTTTTAAAACGTGAACAAAAATGTTTTTTTAATAAAAATTCGTATGATTAAAAAAATTTTTTCCAACTTTTTAAATTTGACTTCGGATGTTTTGTCAAAATACCACAGATATTATCGTTTTATATGAGTGGAAATAATCCTACTAATTTTTGTAAAGATCGGTCCACAATTTACTATAAGACCCTTAAAATAAAGCCGACTCTCGGAAAACACTTAAGTACTCATTAAAATGTAACAACTTGTACTGTTGTGGTAAAAATTAACCTGTCTTTGTTTTATTTGTTTAGAAATCATACTGCCAATTTCGTAAAGATTGTTTTATAATGCACCATAGGCCCAATTTAATAAAGCTGACTCTCGAAAATCACTTGAGTACGTCTTAAATCGTAATAAATAATACTGAAACAATAATGATTTGAAATCACGTGCTTTTAAAACCACACGTACATATGTATGATTTTAGTAGGCATATGTGATTGAAATCACTTGATTTGAGTTTGAGTGATTTTCAGAGCAGGCCTGATTGACTTAAAATTTATTCTGTCATACAGGGGTGTGCTGGAAATCGAAATCGTAAAATCCAAGAATTATAAAAGTCGGTTTTTAATAAGATTTCTGTAATAAAATAAGTTTATGACAAATATTTCTCTATTAAACAGAATGTTATAACAAAAACTATAAAAATTAGATTAAAAGTGTATTTAAAACAAGTTCCAAATTCTTGCGTTTTACGTTTTCGATTTCCAGGACCCACAACATTGTGTTTTATTTGTTGCTTTCGTTGGTCGATATGTCAAAAACACAAGTAACTTTTGGCATTCCTCTCTCTAATTTTGAAAAAAAGTAGCTGTGCTTTCAACGCCTCCTAAAAAATTAATTCGCCTTTTATTTGTTTATTTGATTAAACTACTTTTTGCAACTTCAAAAGTAGCCTGAGAAACGAACAACTCAAAATCCAAATTTGTTCGAAATTTTTAAAATAGATTGAATGTTTTCTGTTGTTTCTTTTCAAGATGATTTTAATTAATTTTACCGAAAATTCAATTAACAAAAACCAACAAACAATAGTTGTATTGCAAATATTGCCAAAGTGAATAGAAGATTTTTAAACAATACTGTTTTATAAACCTCTTGTTCTTAACAAATATTTCAGTTTCATAAAAGGTTTATAAAACAAGTTTTCTATGAAACTTGTGTTTAGCAAACCTCTTAGCAATCTAAAATATAAAGGCCTTTAGAATTTAAAAATTGTATTCAATTTACTGAATTATAAACATAATTTTCCCTATATTTACTACAATTTTCTTTATTCAATGTTTTGTTTTAAACTTTAAATATAAATAAATTTTCTGAAATGTTACAGCAAATTCTAGTTTAAAGAATAATAAAAACAAAATATATATAAAATGTAATAAACAAAAACTTCATATCTACTCTTAATCTCTGTAGCGGATTACCCGGCAAACAACAGCTCTCCCCTAATCATCCATGTCCACCACAACAACTAGAAGCTGGTGGTCATCATAGTCCTTCTTCGCCTATACCCCTGCATGGTGGAGGTAATTCGCCTTATAATGGTTCACAGGCTGGTGGTAGTAGCGGTGGTGTTTCGCCGAATTCAAATGCTGGCATTTCACCCAACAAATATAGACGGAGCATATCCTTTCCCGTTAAAGGAGGCACTTCACCCACACCTGGCTACACCTTAGATATAAATGCTGCTCAAGCTGCAGGAGTGCCAACGCTATCGATTGGAAATGGTAGCATAAGCGCTGGAGCAACTGGTGGTGGTGATGCACCCCCATTTTTAGGAGCTGGTCCTTATATGCCAAACGGTTTGGATATGCGTCCCTTGGATCACTGTCTAAATGATTTAGTGCGCGGCATGGGTGCTGTAGGAGCAGGAGGTGACAATAATGTTACTGCAGCTTCCATAATGGCTGAACGTATGCGCAACCAAAAGATCAGTGAACATCGTTTGGGCGAAATGGATGCTGTAGCTATTGCAGCAGGTAATGGTGCCACAGCATATTTAGATCCAAATATGAAATTAAATTCACCTTCACGTTCTTCACCGCATTCACAAGGTTCCGATCATACCGCACGCTTCTCACGCAAGGTCTTTGTGGGAGGTTTACCACCGGATATTGATGAAGATGAGATCACTAGTTCTTTTAGACGTTTCGGCCCTCTGGTTGTGGATTGGCCACACAAAGCCGAATCTAAATCGTATTTTCCACCAAAAGGTTATGCTTTTCTACTCTTCCAGGACGAGAATAGTGTACAGCAATTGATAGATTCGTGCATTACGGACGATGATAAATTGTATTTGTGTGTGTCATCGCCCACCATCAAAGACAAACCTGTACAGATACGTCCCTGGCGTTTAGCAGATGCTGATTATGTACTGGATGCCACCATGTCACTGGATCCACGCAAAACCGTTTTTGTGGGTGGTGTGCCACGTCCTCTTAAGGCCTTTGAATTGGCCATGATTATGGATAGACTATATGGTGGTGTTTGTTATGCCGGCATTGACACAGATCCCGAATTAAAATATCCCAAAGGTGCTGGTCGTGTGGCATTCTCCAATCAACAGAGCTATATAGCCGCTATATCGGCCCGTTTTGTTCAGCTACAACACGGCGATATAGACAAACGTGTTGAAGTCAAGCCCTATGTTTTGGATGATCAAATGTGCGATGAATGCGAAGGTCAAAGATGTGGCAGCAAATTTGCCCCCTTCTTTTGTGCTAATGTCACTTGTTTACAATACTATTGTGAACACTGCTGGTCAGTTATCCATTCGCGTCAAGGACGTGAATATCACAAGCCATTGGTTAAGGAGGGAGCTGATCGGCCACGTGCTGTGCCTTTTCGTTGGTGTTAACGGCGGCGTTGGTAGGTTGTTAAGACCTCAACGTAATCAAAAACTTGCAAATGCAAACATGCAATACATATAGAAAATATAAACCGAAACGAAAAAGCTTTCAACGTTTAAACTTCTTTTTTCTAGTATTTTTTTCTACTACCTTTACCCTAATATCCTTACAACTCTCTTTCAACTCTCCTTGCTTACCGTTTCATTTTTTTTATCGTTTTACAATAACGTAATTGTAGTTTTTAGAAGTTACTCTTTTTTACTTTTTTACACTTTATAATAATAGAATGTTAATGTTGTTTGTTTTGTAAAAAGAACTTGAACTTCTTTACTCTCAATACCTTAAAAATTTAATTAGACAGACAAATTTCTCTTGAAATAAAACACACAAATCAATAAATAGCTTAAAATATTGGTAGTCAATGAACAATATTATATTTATAAATTATTACATAAATATTAAAGATAATATTTTGTAAACCTTCTTTCAATAACTTCATTGGTTTTTTTACTTAAAAAATAAATAGAATTTTTATATGTTTATAGCATTTTTTAAAATTATTTTAATCTTAATTTATTGTTTTTACTACTTCTCCATTTTTCTTCTTAGCAGCTAAAAAATGTTTTTAGTTTTAAACATGAACTTTTGTAAATTAATTTTTTTTTAAATTATTTAAAATCTGGTTAAATTTTATAATATTTCTTTAATGTAGTTTTGAAAATTACTTTTGTTATTTAAAATTGTTTTTTTTTCTTCATTATAATAAATTGTTTTGAAAACAGGCAGCTGCTTTTCTCCGAGTTTTGAATTCAAAGTGAAAAGAATATTTAACATTAATTTTGTTTCATAAATTGATTTTTTTTTAGTTTTTTTACACTTTTTTTATTGGCATCACTTTTGTAGGATTTTTTTATTTTCATTTTTGTATTTTAATTTTTATATCGTATCCTAAAATGCAAAGGGCCTTATCTAACATTTTGAAAACTTTACAGGAGAAGCAACAACTATTAAAAATTATAAATTGATAAATCGCCGTAAACTGTTTCTAATTTATTTTTCTTGTAAAATCTACTAATTGTTTTGACAATTGACTGCCTGTTTGTAGAACATGAGCAAAAGACTCATTCGTTTAAGGAGCTGTTCTCACAACACAAGTGATTAAACGTGTAGTAAAATTTATACGAAAAGCACTCAGTTTTTTAAGTGTTTTTTTATATACATTTAACTAAGCATTCAATCACTTGTGTTGTGAAAACAGCACATAGCTTTCATGCAAAACAAAAACAAAATTAAAAAATTTGTGTTTGTGTTAAATGTCTTGCGCTCGTGTTCTACAAACTGACGGTGAGAATGTTGCATATTATGCAAAATTTTAATTTAAAATTTGTTATTCACATTTGTGTTGATGAAATACATCAGAATCAATTAAATCGTCAATTTTTAATTTTTGTTAATTAGGGTTTTTGCGTTTTAGGTAACGATATATAATAAACCTGTCTTTATACTTTTTCGTTTTTTTTCAATTGTACAGTATTTTTTCTTATACTTTTTTATTATTTAGTTTGTAGTAAATTTTTGATTCTGTTTTAGTCCTCGCATTTTATTTTTAAATATTCTTAAAGGTATATTCAATTCATTAATAGAGTTGTGATTAAATTAAATTTAAAGGAATTTGACATTTTCTCCTTTTTGTAAGAAGTTGGGTGGTCCTTTGTAGTGTTTGTTGTTAAAAAAAAAAAACTAAAGAGTTAAAAAACCTTTGTTATTCATAAAAGAAAACGATTCTAATTTTTTTCTCTTTTAATGTATTAAACAGAATATACCTTTATACATCCTAGTAGTCATTTCTACCTTAAATATATATTTTTTTTTACCAAATAGTAAAGAAACCTTGCACTTTTTTCATATATAATATCGTTTTTGTTTTTTTTAATATTGTTCCTAATTTTAAACACATTTTATATGTTAAACCTTAAATTAATTATTTTTATTTTGTATTTTAATAATGAGTTTTATTAATTTTATATGTGTTTTAGTTAAGATAACTTTAAAGCTTTTATTTTGTTGGCAAATATTATTTTTAAAGACACAGGGTTTGATGTTTTTTTTATTCCAAAGAAATAAAGATTATTAAATTAAATCAAATATGAATATAATATAACAACAAAATCTGATATCATATCGCGTCATTCAATATTGATCGAAATTGCAATAGAATTTTAAAGGAAATTCTAATCGATTACGAATACCGTAATTTGTACTAATGGCATGTTCATCGATTTCGAACGAGGACTTCGTTCGGAAAAAGATGAGCAAGCAGTTAATTTCTGGATTTATATACAGGCATGTTCTGAAAATCACAAAATTTCAAATCAATTATGATTTTAAAGTCACAATTATTATTTAAGGGTGTTTTGAAAACCACATAAGTTTAGACTTTGTTTAAAATAGTGGAAAAATAAGCATGTAATTTTAAATCGGCGGCCACTTAGCTGCACGTTTGAAAAACAAAATTATGCAAAAAGTTTTTTGTCCAGAACACCTTTCTTGTGATTTCAAATCACTTTTTGCAAAAAATGATTTTTAGAACATACCTGATAGGCCGAAACAAAGAAAAAAAAATAAAAAACAAAGCAGTGAGAATTCTTGTAACTACATTGAATTTTTTTTAATTTCTATCCGAAATACTGCTTTCATTCGAAAGAAACCATTTTCGAATAAAATTTCTAAGTACATACTTTTTGTTTAAATAACGAAAATTTTTTTTTAATACTTCTTAATCGGACTTCACAATCAGCCTTATTAAGAGATTCGTTTTCTGTCAAAACCATTTAAATTTAACGACAATGAGAAACACATAAGTTTTTCGTATTTATGTAGTTTACAACAATCATTATGTCAATTTATTAGAACGAATAGTTTACGACTACGGCACTCATACGTTTACTGCCGTATCCATTAAAAATAAAATAATTTTGAACCAATTTTTCATAATTTTTTTTTCTTAAAATACAATTGAACCGTTTATTTCAGAAACCCGTCAAGTGTGCCTTTTTTAAATATGAGTTGACGGGCTTCTGAAATAAACTTATCAATTCAAATCCACTATATTTTATTTATTTTTAAGACGGCAGTTTATCTTTAGTAAAGTCGCTTATTTCGAAATCCAATTTTAAATGCATGTTAAAACTTAAACTAAATTTGTAAACATAAAAATATTCTAGCATACAAGTAGTTTCACAAAATAGAAAATAGATTAAAAAAAAAAACAAATATTAGATAAAATTCGAAAGCGGTTTTCTTTCGAGTGAGAATTTTTTTTATCGAAAAAGTACATATTCGAAAAATGTGAAACTATTTTTCTGTATTTTTTGTTTGTTTTATTTGCCAACTTAATGCTATTAAAAGTTTTAGATATAAAAATATTTACATAAATACATACTTTAATTTGATTCGTAATGTGTGTTTATTGTGTGAGGTTAGAAAACCCCTATAAAATTAATTTTTATAACTTGTGACAAGAAAATATCAAACTTAAACGTGCAATAATTTGTTAATTATATTCATCTTGTTATTTTTTAAATTACTAAATTGTTAAAATATTTATTTAATGCATTTGTTTTTATTTTTAAACTTTTATTTTTAATTAAAAAAATGAATGTTTGTGTTCAGTATTAGTTATTTTTGTTTTTTTTATAATTTCATTTTAATTTATAAAGAATCTTGAATTCTTTTTTTAATAATAATTAAAAAAAAATTATAATTAACTCTTAGACATTTTTTATAAACATTTTTTTGTAAACATTTTTATATTCTATAATAAAAATTTAATTAAAAATGTATAACCAAAAAGAAAAATGTGTGCAATATTAACTAATTACAAAAAAAAGAAAAAAAAGAAAAACATTTAAAGCTTCAACTTTTTTTAAATTTTCAAAATACAAAAACTAATAACTCTTTTCAACTTAAAATATAAAACACAAAACGAAATAAAAAAATTAAAATTATACTTCAACAAAAATGTAGGTATAAACAAATATTTAAAAATAAACAAGAAATATGAGTAACAGGAATATGATATTTAACAGTGTTTTAAATTCATTTTTTTATAAATAATAAATTAAAAAAAAATGTAAATAAAAATATTAAACTTATCATAAAAGAAAAAAAAATATTAGCAAAGACATTTTTGAAACTTTTTAGACTTCTTTATATGAAAAAAAAATATAATAGTAAAATGTTTTATTACGTTTATTAAAACAAAATAATTGCTTCAAACATAAAAATTGGCAATAAATTTATAAAAAAGGATATATTTTTACCAAAAAAATAATTAAATAACAATTAGTAAAATTTTTCTAGAATTTTTATTAAATAAATATAAAACATTTAGTCAAAATCTTAAAATAATAATTAAGAAAGATACTTCAAATAGTGTGTTTAAACAAAAAAAATTAAAGTATTAGCAAAAAGTTGAAAGACCTTTTTTTGTTTACAGTATTTTTGTAATACATATCGTTTAAAACATTTATACCAAAAAGGTCTTTTTTTATAACTAAATAAAAAAAAAACATATATTTTTTTAAAAAAAACCAAATCTCTTAAAACTCAAAAACAAATTTTAACACACTATGTATATTAAAAAAAAATCATTTTTTAATATTAAAAAAAAATTTACAGAAAAATATATAAAAACTTTAACCGGGTAGAAAAATTCATTATAATTATTGTTTTTTTTATATATACATACATTAAATATACATATAAACAATTTTTTATACTTTTTTATATAATTTTTTCTACATGTAAAAAATAAATAAACAAAAAAAAAATATAAATAATTAAGTTTATACATAATCTTTAAAGAAAATCCCTTAACACCTTTAAAAATAATAATTAAAGTCTTATATTAAAAAAAAATTAAACAAGAACAAGAAAAACACGGAAATTTATCTTTGAGTTGGCAGATTCTTGCTTCAAACAAGTATATATACAACAAACCTGTGACATAAATCAGCTTCGATCGAAAGTGGAATTCCGTATCTCGCTTCTCTAATAAACGAAAATTTTATTTCATGAAGCTAAAACAAATTCGATCAGAATTGCAACTACGGAATGTATGATAGGTCTGATATATATGTACATATTAACTTTTATCAACTCTAATCTTAATCTAGAAGAAATACTTTCTTTTGTTCTTTAAAATTTGGAATTCGTTTTAATAAAATCCTTTGAAATCCGCGTTTTATTTTTATAAAATTAATAAAAGAGAATCTGATTTTAGTTTTATAGTAAATAAATTGATTTATTTTTTTTATACTTTTATATTGCAATTTCGTTTCTATATAAAAAATAAAATTTGTGTTTTTGTTATTTCTGTTTAAAAAATCTTTAAATATTTTTAGAATTGTTGTTTTTATTTTTATTCTAATTTATACTTTTATATAAATCAAGGAACATTACATAGTTATTTTTGTTATTAAAATAAAAACAATGTTGTTTTATTTCGAAGAAAAGATTAGTTTTTAAAAGGACTTAAACCATTTTCTCAATACCGAATTCGAGTGAAAATAAAATCGATCACAAAAATTATCCGGTTTTATCGGGTTTGTTCTAAAAATCACGTGATTTCAAATAAAATTGTGGTGTTCTGAAAGTCATACCGTTTTTTTGTTTTTCGAAGCGCTTTCAGCAATTACAAAATCACACCATTCACACACCCAAAGCGGAACACCAAAATATTACACGTGCGATTTTAAAAGGCACATCTTATTAGAAATCACGTAATTTGAGTTCAAAAGATTTTCAGATAATTAAACTAAAAATCTTTTTCGATTTACATTCCGCTCGAAAGTATGAAAAAAAGTATTATTCAAAGTTCTATTTAAGTTTTAGTGGTCAAATATGTATGCACATGATTGTATGTATTATGACAATCCAGCCATACAACATTAATAATCTTGAAATTTTTAATTAAAAATTTCAGAATTCTCTATTTAAAAATTAAACATGTATTTGTTTCAGTAAAAAAAACTGTTCGGAAATGCACTGCATCCGATGTCAGTAAGAGAGAGAAAAAAGGAGATGAAAAAATATATTGTTTTTTTTTACTTAAATTTTTTCTTTTCTATAAATTTACTACTTCTCACGACATAAAGTGCGTGTATTTGTGACGCGATTTTCGAAGACCTTATTAAGTGGACCTTAGAATTAACTATCGAAAATCGAAGTATTTAGTGTAGGTTACATGATCATACAAGTCGTACGTGTCATGATTAGTTGCTATTATTTTTTGAAAAATAATAATTAGATCAGGGAAGCAATTTCGTCAACCAGTGAATGTAACAAAAAAGAAGAAAGATTAGGAAATATTAAAAATCAATGAAATTTATGTTCAAAAATATTTACGTATATATTTTAAAGAAAAGTGAAAATAATAAAGCTAAATGATTAGTATTGGAGGGATAGGTTGATTGCAACGTTAGTTTTTTGCATTTTTTAAATTTTATGTAGTAAAATATTTCCCAAAATTCTGCCACCACGTCTTTCGAAAGCTTTACAAATCCGCCGGCAATCAACCTCTTGTTTTGCATTTTGTTGACCAATATATCGGTTGGTGCCTTATTAACGGAAATAAACCTGAATATTCGATTTATAGGAGAAACTACTTACATACATGTTCTGTTCCCTAGCAAAAATAAAGTGAGAAAATCTAAGGGAAATGTGAACAAATTACGAGGGAAAAAACTTTTCACGATAAGGGGAATTTTTTCACGTGAAACTTTTTTCACGTTATCATTCTCTTTTGAATGACCTTTTTTCATGGGAGCTCTTCATGATCGCAAATATGTGAAAAGGGGAAAAATTACGAGGGAAAAATTATTCACGATAGGGGTGATTGAGAATGATGAGAATATAAACTAATTTTCTTTTTGGGAAAATTATTGATGGTTTTGTTTCTTTAACAGTTCAACATTTTAAAATCTGCATGATTTTTTAGGTGCAAAACTCATATTAATACAATTTAAATTAAATTATTAGATTTGTGGGGTTGTTATTATAAACCTAATTCTCAACATTTAAAATGTTCTCAACTTAAAAGTTTGTAAACGATATTAAACGGGAATTTTCAGGCTGACTTCATTTATGATAGAAGCATGTTCACCAATATGCACATGATACTTTAAGTATTATACATATTTTAACCAGTAGTCATACAAGAACTTAAAAATGTATTGATAATATTTTAGATTAACTGAATGATCAGATTTACCTTTCCCTTAATAACGTAGGTTTTTAGTCAGCATTTTAAAGATAATTACCAAATTGGTTAAATGACGTTTTTGTGTTAGTGTTGTAATGTTGTATATAAATTTAAAATCCAAATTTATAAGATAAAATAAAAATTTAAAAACTAAATAATTTTAAAAAAAATGCATTTGTGGATATTTAAAGAAATATTTATAAATTTCGGATTAAATGGCATCCCTGGAATAAAATTAATAAAAACATTTGAGTCAAAAAATAAAAAGAAATTTAATTATTTTCAAAAATTAGGAAAATAACAGTTTTTATAACATAAACATGTGGAATTTTTGTGGGTTTTAAATTGCAAATTCGGTTGAATTTAAAGTTGTATTGAAAATAATCTAAACCCTTTTTTGCTACTTCCAGTTTATGCATTTGAATATTAAAACTGCACCTAAACATAAAAATGCCATTAAGTTATTAATGGTTATTAAGTTATAGTGATGGTGGTAAAAATTAGTTTTTGTGATCTAAAAACGGTTTGTACTTAATTATTATACATATGTATATAGTTTTATTAATCATCTCTTTATTGTTTTATTTTTTCATTAATGAATTGTAAAACAAAATTAAAATTGCAGCAATAAAAATTGCAGGTTTGAACGATGAAAACTAATTAAATCGGGTATGTTCTTTAAATCGAAATGAAGTGGATTAAAAATCGAACAAATTTTGAAAACGAGCCTGTAAAGAAAGTTCATAAAAATATCCCTTTTTATAAATTCCATAATATGAGTACCAATTATATTTACAAGAACAAATTCTCGTTCGATTTTAAATCCACTTAATTGCAATTTGTGGAACATGACCGATAACCTTGAAACTTAATTACGCTTTGTCGCATCCTGTGTTTATTATCATTACACATACTTTTCAACATGGTAGAATAAGTACAAGGTGTAATAGGTGTGTTCCACAAGATCGCGGGCAAGTTCGGACTAATGAGAGTAAAATGAAAATTACTCTCTAAATATGCCGAAACTACCCAAAATTGTTGGAACGCAAAAAACCATTTCTGCACTTCTTCAAATACTATTGCTGCTAGTTACCCATAAATGAATTCGAACACAAAAAACTTTAACTTTTTAAAACCGTTACTTTAAAAAAAATTTTTTTTTTTGTAACTAATTTCTTTGGTTTGAAAATAAATGCATTCTTTAAACAAAACATTTCCAAGAATTTAATCAGATATTTTACTTGATATATCCTGCGCAAAATTTTACAGTACATGATGTTTGTTTCTGACATTTGAAAACAGCACATTTCTACTTTTTAATGGTCAAAAAAAGTATTGAAATTACATTTTTTATGAATTCTTTCGGCTGCTGCCGTTGCTTGAACTTTCGTTAGTCCAAAATGGAGCAAATTTAAAAAATCTCCGAAAATCGGTAACGACCGTTACCCTTTCACTTACGCTTACATTTGTGTTTCTGACTTGAAATCGCAAGCAGAAGAGAACTAGAATTTTTGTTAAAAACTATAGCAGAACGCAATAAAAAGGCACGAGTTTCGGAACACCTTAACAGATCTGGCATTTGCGATTTTAAATAGTGCAATTGTCATAAGAAGGCTTATTATCTTAAAAATCAAGTATGCAAAATGAGTTGAGTTTGATGCAAAACAAAATCCATTTTTATAGAAGTGATTTTCTATGTGAATACAAGTCAGCATATGGAAAAATTTTGTATTTATTTGAAGCAAAGGATAAATATCTTAAAATATGTATTTCAATTGGATATTTGGAATTGAACTGGAATACTTTAAAGCGGCCCATACACTTGCAATATTATTGTATATGATATTCGCCATTTTATTTCCATTTTGTCCTATATTATGCAATAAGTCGCACTATGTTTTCATTCATTCAATAAAAAGATGAACATAACCTATAGAAATAACATAAACAGCATTGTACAATGTTGCCAACACATTTCACTTTCTTTTCGTTGTGCAAAAAAAATCAAAAGTATTTTGATTGTTTCCAATATATTGTGCCATCATCGTATATGACATACACATTGGCGATAAAATTGTACAATACGTAAAACTGAGCAATTTTATTGCAAGTGTATGAGCCGCTTAAGTCAACTCAGTCTTCTAAACGAATAATTTTTAAAAATTAGCTTCTAACCCAGATTCGTTTTCGATTCTTTATAAAATCAGGGTTTTCAAATATTTCAATTGAATATACAGTGCACTCGGGAAAACGTCAACACTCGTTTACGTCAACATCCCAAAACGTCAACCCTTTTTTTTACATTGTTTTCTCTAAAACGTCAACCCATCCATAAAGCTCTAAAACGTCAACTCTGAATAAAATAAAATTTCGAATTAAGCAGCAGTTAAAATACACACATTTGTACACACACACATTTATTTTATGAAATCAATTCAGAAATTGGGGATCCACCTTGTAAGTAGAGTAAAAAAAATTACAACTGTATGTCTGTATTGTCTTTTTATTTATGTTCAGTTGCTTTTTTGTGCAGACAATAAAACCAAGCGAAGCCGTCGAAATATTTAACAGGGCTTTGGATTGGGCTCAATGCGAGAATGTTGAGCAAAATGACTTAAATGTATTAAGACGTTTAAGAGAGAAGGCTCTCTTCCAAGTGTTGGATAGAAAAAAACAGCAGAAAAAAATAACAGATTTTTTTTAAATGCATATGTGTGCATGTAAAATTAAAAATATGATCTCATTTAAAATGTATTCTTTTAGTTCCAGTTGTCTTCTATGGTTTTAGTCAGGTTGAATGCCTTTTTTATTTCCTTTTTGAATTTGTTTATGTTTGGATTTAGTTTATAATTAATAAAAACGTTTAAAAGCACATTATCGATATGTTTTTTATATAAAAATTTTACATTCGTAAACGTCAACAATTTGTTAAACGTCAACACCCGCGGTTTTAATTAGTTGACGTTTTCCAGAGTGCACTGTATAATTTTTTTTAATATTCTAAGTAAGACTTAAAAGAAAATTTTGATTTTCTTCCGTAAAAAAATTTTTTTGACTTTTTTACTTATGATTTTGAAAAAAGATGTCTAAAAAGGACACAAATTTTATAGATGACATTCGGTTAAAATTATCGTTCTCTAAAAAAGAGTGCGTATGGCCACCTTAGATTATGGTTTGCCTGGGGGCTTATTCTGTATTGCAATGTTCAAGTCAGTTGATATTCTATAATTTTATTTGA
The DNA here is from genome assembly GCA_949318255.1 of Pollenia labialis. Lineage (NCBI taxonomy): Eukaryota > Metazoa > Arthropoda > Insecta > Diptera > Polleniidae > Pollenia > Pollenia labialis. Next base: position 148,332,287 of record OX439140.1, on the reverse strand, counting down.
AATCAGGGCAGCACTGTTCAAAAAATAACAAATAAATGTCAAATTTAACATTAAAAAAGTATTTTAAAAGGCACTCATCCCTAGCGTGAATAATTTTTCCCTCATAATATTTTCAATGTTCACGGGAAATAATTCCCCTTATCGTAAAGTTTTTCTCTCGTAATTTTTATACATTTACGTTAATATCATAGTGAGTATATTGCCCACCACTTTCCTCAAGCTATCTTCAAAATTATGTCTATAATCAAATATTATATAACGTCTTTGAATTTTAAAACCAGTGATGAGAAATTCTTCACTGGCACCACTTGTACTACTGCTCCTGCTCGTTTTTTAAGTTCGGCTTCACTTATAGAATAAATTACTACACAGGTCCTTGGGCGTTCTATTGACAACCGCGGCTGCCAGATTTGACATTTCATTCTCAAAGTGACAGAAATAATTAACTTATACTATCAATATTTCATATATTTTTCTGTTTGTTAGTTAGTTTGTTAGCTCAATCACGCGAAAATTGGTACTTTTTCTCTTTTTGATAAATTTGGTTTGCAGATTACATATGGTCAGGATTTAAATAAAGGGTCGTTTTTTAGGTATATAGTTGGTACCTTTTGAGGGGGGAAAACAGGATGAAATACAAACAGATTGCAGGCTGCATTAACATACAGTGTACTCTCTGGGCGCCTCAAATGATGAATGCTGGTACTCTTGGTACTCTTATACCCTAGGTACTTTTTCTCTTTTCGAAAAATTTGGCGTATATAGGATACTTTTTATGATATTATAACGGAAAATATTGGTACTTTTTCTCTCTTTGATAAATTTCGTATACAGATTGCATATGGTCCAGTGGCCTGAATATATATATTTAGACGGCCGTTGCATTACATATGGACAATTAAATGTCGGTTTCTCAAGAGCATCGAGTGCCCAAAATTTGTAAGTGAACGAAGTCACGACTAAAAGCTTTTTAATAATATGTATATTTACTTTTATTAGAAACGGAAACTAAAATTAACAATAATTTCAAAACATATTTCGAGTAAGTGTTGTTTTACAATGACGATTTACGTAAGTCCATTTAACGATTCGATGATTTTTTTTCTCAAAATTTAACAACTTTCAACCCATTTTATCTGGAAACTATACTGACAACCACTGCTTTTAGGCCGGGACTCACTATCCTACAAAATCGTACGATTCATTCACACGAAAATCTGACGAAATTCTTTCCGACATTTTTTACCTATGCTAATCCCGCGAAGCTCTACAATTGTCTGCAGGAGACCAGAGTCTCTGGCGGGTATCTAACCCGTAACCCCCGTACTTATAGTCTAGCTCACTACCAGCTAGCCTACCGGCGCACCTAAAAAAGTCTGCAAAATCTGCTGTCAATAACACACTTACCCACAAAAAAGATGCAAACTCAAAGGACTCAGCTTCTTTACAAGAAAAGTCCACTCTGATTGCATAGAATCTATTATTGTATTAACAATTTTATAAACCTTTGCAAGTCGAACAGACTTGTCAAACAAATCTGTCAATAAATTCATTTTTAAGCCACACTATCCTTCTGTATGAGCGCACACGATTTTTTTTGACAAATCGTACGACTGAGTAGGATAGTGTATCGCCAGCTTTAGTGTGATCTCTTCCCTTTTCGATTCAACATCCAATTTTGTAAAGTATTTATATTCTTTTAAATTTTTAAGACAGAAAATAAAGTTACTTTGTTTTTCTTTTTTTATAAAGAAAATCCCGAAACTTTGGTTGATTTGTATTTTAATTTTGTCTAAATCATATCTAAGAAAATTTTTATCTTTTATTTATTAACAATATACAAGTTTTAGTTTAATTTCAAAATCTTTTTTATTTATATAAATTGTCGCTCTCTCTCTCTTTCTCTTATAAAACAAATTCTCTTGTACATATATAAGATCTTCCCAGCGGGAAAATGTAATCAACAGGAATCGAGAATGTAATACATATCTTGTATAATATTTAATTCCAGAATTCATTATTCCTAACACGGAACATGTCCTAGGATTGTAATAAATTATTTTAATGCATCCTGCGAATGAATTAAATAATGCAAACTTTATGATCAAAATTGTAAAAGGCAGCAAAAAACACGAATAATAGTCACGAACAGAAACAATACATTCCTTGTTCTGCAAATGCGGGAATATACGTAGTAATCAATGCCAATTTATTTTGTCTAATAAAATTACCTTCTTGATTCCAATGAATGCATATTATTCTTTCAGAAATAATGCATTATTTTTTATGTTATTTATGTAATCAATTCCTCATTTTCCCGCTGGGACTAGTTAACTTCAATATTTTCTTATTCTTCCTGCAATAAATCTCAGAACTTTTTAATTAAAATTAAAAATCAATAAGCAAAGATATAAAAACGAATCTGTAATTTTATTAAAAACAAGACTTAAACCAAATCATTAATAAATAAATAAATTTATTAACAAAATGTTGTAAAAAGAATTTAAAAAAAATATATACGAATTAAATGAAAAAAAGTTAGTACAATTAGAAGTTTTTTTTTTTTTTTAATTTTAATTTTAAATTAATCATAAATAAACCAAAACAAAGTAATACCTTTAATCCAAAGCTTAAAAGTTTTTAAATTACAAAAAATATATAAAACGCCTTGAATACTAAATGACAAAACTTTACTTCAAATAAAAATCTAATAAATATAAAAAACAAAACAAATTGGCTTTTTTCAAATAATAAAGAAGCTATAAACAAATTAATAATAAAAAAAAATTCAACACTTAGCGAAGTACTTAACGATTTTTATAACAAATTTGCAGAAAATTTCGAAATTTTCATGACAAAAATTTAAATCATGAGTTTTAAAACAGCATTTAATTTACCTTTTTATCTTAAAACCAAAAGAAGAATTCAAATATTAAAAAAGGAAAACATTAAAAATATAAAAATTAAATAAACTGAAAAACAAATTATTTTTTGAAACTTTTCATAGCACAATTTTTGTAATAACTTTAATTAATTAAATAATTGAAGAAGAAGGAATAATTAATTGAAATATTTTAGTAGCTAGAAACCTGTTTTAATTAGTGAATTTAATTGGATGATAAACTGAAAAAAAATTTGGTACCTATTGCAAAAACTTTTTATTAAAATGTATTATTAAAAAAAAAAAAAACAAAAAACAAAAAAAATTAAATAAAATAAAATAACTAGAGTTGAAAAATTGGTAATAAGTTGATTTTTTTATACTTTTAACTAAGAAAATATGATTTTGGAAGATTCCACTTTATTGAAAAACGCCCCTTTTAATGACTAAACCAATTTTAAGGTTGCACACCGTGGTGTAGTACTGACAGGTTAGGTATTGTATAGGTAGGAAGATTTTTCATTCAATGGAGCTGCTGACCGCTGCTGTCAGTAAGAAATAATCAATTACCCTATGCTGTTTGTACTGATGTTTGTAACACCTTAACATGTTGATCCTAGAACCGAAATTAATAAATTAATACTGGTCCAAGAGCAAACCCACCTTCTACTATACCGATCGATTTAGAATTAGACTTAGATCTAACGTTGTCGTCGTCTTTACGTCACATAAACAATATAAAACAATATTAATATTATGCTTTAAGATGTCTTAGTTATTTACAACGTTAGAAAAAAAAAGTTTTAATTGTTATGTGATGAAAAACGATCGTTTTTAAAATTTTCGAATCAAATTGTTGTTTTCATTGTGAATCTGGCTTTTAACAAACGAAATTTTCTTTCGATGTCGATAAACAGGTAGTTATAAACAAACTAACAAAAGCTAACATTTTGGGTGCAAACTTTCGGTGCAATAATTTTGCTGAACTAGTTTTTTTTATAGGCGAGATTAATAAAATAATTGTGTGGTTTCACTCCGACAAGCTTTTCCGACTTCAATTACGAGATCGCTGCAAAGAGAATGTGAAAATGATAAAAAATATTTAAATAATTTAGTTGGGGGAAAACTTCAGCATTCGATACCGATTACAATGCAATTTATATAAACATTTCGAACGATATCGAATACCGTAATTTGTTCCCTTTGATTTTAAAGTATATTTCTTAGGAGAGAGTATAAAATGTATTCTAAAAAGAAAATATTTTTTTAAAGTAATTAAAAAAGAAAAGAAACCCGTAAAACAAAAAGAAAAATATTAAATATTCTTCAAGTAGTACCTTAATTAAAAGAATTTTTTTGTAACCTTTAAACCCTTTAAAAATAATAAAAAATTAAAAAATTTGTCATAAAACACATCCTTCCATATATAAAGAAAATTTATAAAAAAAATATTAATACCGTAATAACAAAAATAAAAACTCCCATAAATAAATGATTCCTTTAGCAAAATATTTTAAAATAAAATAGAACAAAAACAACAAATAATACTTTATCATAATTATATAAAAAATAATAATTATTAATTAGTACATACAAATTAGGGGTAATATTTTTTCATATGAATTTAAAAAAAATTTCTTAAAAACAAAAAAAAAAATTATTTATTTAAATAATTTATTTAAGTTTTTTTTACACAAAAAATAAAACAAATATTTTTATCAAAACAAATATTTATTAAGTAAATTTTGTAGTTTTTTTCATATTTTCTATAACAACTATAAAAAAAACATATTTTTTAAACAATATAGTTAAAAGAGAATATAAAGTTTACAATTATTAAAAAAAAGTAAGAATAAAAATATAAAAAAAAAATCCTTAATTAATTACAACAGCAATTAAAAAAATATATATTCTAACCTCCCTAAAAACTTAAAATAATTAATAAAAAAAATCAATAGTTTTTTGCTAAAAACAAAAACTCAATAAATAATTAATAAATTATGAAACAAAAAAAAAAAAAAAAAAAAATAACCATGAAATAGTTAAAACAAAATTATTATTTATTACTCAAATTAAAGACAGAGTTTTTAAAAACTAAATATATCAGTATAAAAAATCAATTAAAAAAATATATACTAAACAAATTTAAATAAAAATAAAACAACTTAAAACAAATTCAATAACAAGAAATTAGTTGCAAACTTTTATCGACATTATTATATTTCCAAATACAAAAACAAAAATTACAGTTTAAAATAAAGCAAAATTTATTATTAAAATGAAAAAAATCTTGAAAACTTTTGGTGCATCAAAATAAATACAGATGGAAAAAATATATACTAATAAAAAATATAATATTAAAAAAAGAGAATTCACTTAATAAATACATTTTTTCTGAATAAACATTTGACTTGGTATTTGCTTCTTGGAAAATCGATTTGTATCTTTAATTTTAAATTACACAATGCATGTGTACAAAAGGGGTTCATTCAGCGCTTTCTATCTTGAAATTTAAATAAATCAAAGTATGTATGCGACTTAAACAAAATAATTGCTCGTACAGAATGTCCTATGCCACACCTTAAGCCGGACAGTTGAAATCGCATGTCATTGGTGTACAAGATGTTGTCAATTATCGACCTATGTGATGGCCGGGGCCTGATTCTGGCAGTCGTGATCGATTACTTTCTCGATTCGAAAGCAATTTAATATCTAATTATTTCAGTCAATACTGAACGAATCGGAATTACTTTTTCAGTGTTGTAGAGCATTGATTTGATAATTTCGATTCGTTCAGTATCGACCAAAAAAAAAAATAGAAATAAAATTGCTTTGTTCAAATATTCAAATGGCTCATATTTTAATAACATGATTGCTACTTTATAGGCGAGAGCAAGGCGAATTCATAAAGGTGACATTTTCGAGTCATCTGTTTAATGTTTATTTCCTTGTGTGTATACTGAATGTCAAGCGTTGTTTACAGTTTATGAAAAAAATTTAATAAAATTTAAAATTTAATAAAAATTTAAATTCTTGAAAAAAAACCTATTTAAATGTTATAAAACAAAAAAGTGAACATAAAATTTAAACACAAGAATTTTAAAAGGCGTAAGGAATAAGTGGAGCCACAATAAATTTGCAATACAGGAAAAAATTTACCTTTTAAAGCAATTGTGTATATTTTATAAACAAATAATTTTGTCATTCAATCTAACTTTTTACAAAAACAAAATACATAGTATTTTTAAAAAAAAGAGGGATAGCTAGCATAGCTAGCATAGAATTCGCCTTGGCGAGAGGGAGGAGGGAAAAAGAAACGAGTACACAGATGCATGTACTGTCAGTACGCTTTGATTTTCATTCGTTGTTTAATTTGGTTCAAGGCGAATTTATAGCAGGTGATCTTATCTTGCTACAAAAGCAACAGCTGATTACTAACCTTGTGTAAAAATGATATACCGTTCATGTGGTTCTGGGGAATATTTACTGCATTTTATAAGTTTTGCTTAAAATTATGAAATTAGAAATTTTTTAAATTATTAAATTTCAAAACAAACAATTTAATAGTAAAAAGAAAATGAAATATTTGTTTAAATTGTTCACTACAGTGTTGTATTATTTTTGACACAACGTTAAAATACTTTACAGTGTTGTAAACGTTTTCAAAATAAGACCACCTTGTATAAATTCGCCTTGATTTGGTTTTTGTTTTCAATCACGCGATCACGACTGCCAAAATAAGGCCCCTGGCCAGCGTAGCTGGAGCTATCTAACCTCCGCTGCCTATGGAATATGAAGAGATCCGACAGGAGGTCGAATTTTACCAGAAGAAGTAAAAATTTCGCCCTTGAGTCGACTTTTTAAAATCTCTCTTTTATGAATTTTTAAAGAACAAAAAATTTGTTTTTTTTTTTAAATGTTCCTTTTTTTTCTTCAAAAATTCAACCAAATCTCTAAAACTACAGGGCAAATTTAAAAACAATTTAAGTACAGATTAAAGATATTCAGGTGTGTGATGAAAAACGATTTTGAAAACAAAACGATTTGATAACGATAATATTGTTTTTGGTATCGTTAAAAATGTAATTATAATACATTTTTCTCTGTTTTCCTGTATATATTCTTTTAGATTTCTTATTATAGTATGTTAATTGAACTGTATTTGGAACAAAAAGTTAAGACTTTACTCCAGAAATGGATTTTAAAATCGGTCAAAATTCATCACACCTGCTAAAAACGATAATTTTGAAAACGATCGTTTTTCATCACATACCTGAATACTGTTGCCGAGTTTCGGATTTATTTGTTAACTGAATATGGTCAATCGTTTTCAAGTAATTCCAATATATGTAGTGAAAGTGCCTTAATTTTAGGCAAAACGATATATCTCGAAAAGTAGAGCTGATAGAGAAAAATGAAGATACGATTTGAAATTAGCGACCTCAAATTAGTAAAAATTCTGTTCCGCAGTGTTATCTATTTGAAAGATTTTATATGTTCTTCCTTACTTCTGTTTTTTCGTACTTTTTGTCAAGAATTCTTCTTAAAGTCCAAAGTACATTTTTTTAACAAGGTTTTTTTTAAATGTGCTAAATTCCCATTTCATACTATTACAATGACAGTCATTTGTTTCTTGGCGTAGAGCTGGTGGAAGCATGTATGCGGCTATTTGCCAAATACCACTCGAAGTATTCGAAACGTTTCGTGGAAAATTCGAAATTTTAGAATAACTATGATTTTAATAATTTAAAATTGGTAACATTGTTAAAATTAAAATCATTCGAATTAATACAAAATGGTTTTATTTTGAAAACAGATACAACACTGTAAAATACTTTAACGTTGTGTCAAAATAATACAACACTGTTGTAAAAAATTCAAAAAAACATTTTATTTTGTTTTTTATTTTAAATCGTGTATTTTGAAATGTAATAATTTAAGTGAAAATTATAGAATTTATGAAAGTTTCCCCATAACCACCAGAACGGTAAACCAGTTTGTCATATGGTTAGTTATCAGCTGTTGCTTACGTAGCAAGCTAAGGTGACCTTTTGTGAATTCGCCTTGATTCGAAAGAAATAAAAGCTGTGTTCATTTATTAAAAATTTTATTTTTGTTTAAAAACAAAAACATTTTAGCTGTGTTCATTTACTAAAAATTGTTACAAATTTGTAACAATTGTTATTTGTAACATTTACTTGTAACAATTGTTACAAATTTGTAACAATTTTTAGTAAATGAACACAGCTAAAATGTTTTTGTTTTTAAACAAGAATAAAATTTTTGGATTTCAAATAATTCAAAATACAAATTCAATTTCAAGACACACAAATTGTAGCTTTGCGATTACATAATTCGTTTATTTCTACAACAGGGATTAATTTCACATTTTACTACATATTTTCTCCTACAGATCTGGTAGTATAGAAGGCATCTCACCAACATCGGTAGGTCCTAATTTAATAGCAGCCCTATCAAGCAGTGATGCCACATCGATAGGTACATGGCGCATGATAAAAGGTAAAGTTTCACAAACAATTGAAGATATAAAATCATCTAAAGGTAGTACGACAAATATTACTGCATTACAACCCCAATCATATCCGACTATTATAATCAAAGGTAAATATTTCAAAATTCGTTATAATTATGATTTCTTTTTGTGTTATCAATTTAATTTTGAATTTGATAAATAAGAAAAGTAATAAAAAGAAATTAAAAACCTAAACACATTTTAAAATTGAAAAATTTCAAAATTCTCTTAAAGACAACACACAAAATTTATAATTTCTTAGGAGGTGAAACGCAGCAGCAACAAACGGGTATTGAATTCGATTCGGATCAGGAAACAAAAACTTCGTTGAGTGAAGATTTATCAGTAGAACAAGACAGGCGTAGTAGTGCTGGCAGTAGTAAACATAGGAGATCTAGTAGGCTGGAGGACTCAGATTCGGAATTTGAAAACGAAATTTTGCTGGAAGGTGACTCGGAACATTCACGCTTACGTCGCGGTTTTGCCCATCTCAAGTCGAAGGTTAAGGCGAAACACGCTGCTCATCAAGCACAAAAAGCTACCCTTTCAACAGCAACAGTGGCAGCACCTACTACGTATGGTGGTAGCCATTCACAAGTGACATCTGTTAAAAAAGATATCAGTCCTAGCAGAAGTACAGGCTCATCTTCTTCTTCGGCTTCTTTAAGAGGTAACTTTTTAAGAAGACGCCGTAACAAGGAAGTAGAAGCAGCTGAATTGGCAACTCCCACCAATATGGCTTCGGCTGTAGCGGCTACTGTAGCAGCCAGTGGAGAAATGGCGGCTACAGTGCCAGTGGTGGTAAGTGGAAAACCTGCCAAGAAAACCAAGGGTATAACAGTGGGTAAAAAAGATATAGAAATTGAATCTGGTGTGGAAATGTTAGAGGACATGATACCACCACCGGTACCAATACATCCCTCAGACGAAACTTTACCTGATTCTATACCACCAAAACGTAATGACTTGGCTTTGCCGTTGCAAACTGAAAAAACCAATTCTCCTACCTACCGGGAGTATACATTGAAAAGTATTAAAATGCTATACGAGTGCAATGATCCCACTAATTCTACTCCCAATGAGTCTCATCTTTCATCAGAGGGTGCTGCATCTAATTCGAAAACGGATAATGAGGACAATAAACATTCCTATTGGGATTATTGGAATAAACTTGTTAATCTTGCCAAATACTTACCCGGTATTTCTATTTTGGGCTTAACTGCGATTTTCATTTTACCCATAAACGATTTTATACGCGGCGTTTTAACCTGTTTGCTTGGCATTACAATTGTTGATGGTGTTTGGAATTTTATACAAAATGTTATTGAACATTATACGATTCAGTTTAAACCTGAGAAGACTACGTTTCATATACCAGACTATAGTAAAATGACAATATGCGAAGTTCCGGCAGTGAAGGAGTATAAAACTGTAAAATCATATGGAGTAAGGGGTTACTAAATTTTTTTTTGGGGGTCAAAGACATTAATAAATTTTTCTTTTATATTTTTTAAGGGATGGATGAATGAAATTGATAGTTATGATCCAAATACCTTTAGTATTAACATGACTAGATCGGTTTATATTAAGCTGGATGGTAAGTAAATTCGTTAAACGGTTTTATTTTTCAAAGGCCTACTAACTTTTAAACAAAAACTATGTTTAATTTTTCAGGCACAGTGTTACATATATCCACTACTAATGCTCGCATACCAAAACGTGTCATGTGGAATGAATTGCCCATTAATCGTAAAACTATTATATTCACTACACATCGTAGCTACGATTTACTTGGCTGTCGTATCGAATTGCTACCTATTGGTCTTGCTAGAAAAAGGTAAAATAATTGTATTTCAGAAATTAAAAACAAAATACTGAAAAACCTTTAAATACAATTATAATCTCTAAGGCTCAAATTTACCGCCTAAATATTGTAACTCTATTAAAACTAGGATCGCCCGGTGGCAGAAATAAATAAATAAATAAAAACGTACACAAAATGCACTATTCACCTATCTTTGTACGTGTGTCTGCAAGATATATTAAAACGCTTTTCAAACACTTAAATTCCAAAAATTTAGAAAAATAAAATAAATTGTAGTATATTAGAAACTGGGAATTATTTCCTTCCGAAGGTTACTTTATATGTATAATATTCAACATTTTTTATTTTTCGAATTTATTCTATGAGCTAAATACATTCAATTCATAAAGTATCACTATCCAGTGTGACACAAAGACTGCTGACGAAGGCCGTAGCGGGCCAGAAAATGCATTCCATTCTGCTGGTGTCTAATAATTGTAAATTTTTCTGTACATAGAATATACCTCATTGCTTTCCAAAGGAAAGCAAAAGTAAAATGTAACAAGAAAATACAATATAATAGTCTGGTAGTGTATAAAGTAATTTCTGAAAAATTTAAGGAATAGGACTATTACAAAAAAGCTTTATAAAATACATAACTGAAATTTAGCTCATAGAATAAATACGAAAAATAAAAAATGTTGAATATAAATTGTATATTAAGGTATAAATTTCCTTGAAAAGTTATTAAAGTATAAAATAGAAACACAGATCTTCTTTGAAAGTCGTTAAAAAAGGTTTCGACTTTTATTTTCTTAAACAACGCTTTTGCGCGACTTTATTTTTCAAAATGTCTAATGGACAACTCCATAGACTGGTCCGATGTAATGCAAGCATGGACCATTTCATTGTTGAAAAGTGTTTGTAGTGAGACGACATGTCTTCGTTATTTAACAACATGTTTTCGTTTTTAAACGAAGTTATTGCCCCTATTGCGGGTCTCCGCTCAACACAGTTTGGTCGTGTAAAGGCCTCGTTACTTTTACGTAAATGTTGCGGTCTTGAAATGAAATGTTGGTAGTTACTACAAAAACGTGAACGTGTCATATGGTGTTGAGGTGTATGTGTGTACTCGTACATATGTATGTATGTACATTAGACTGTCCCAAGCTTGTATGGGGAATTTTTTTTTCGAATTCAGATATGAGTACCCTCCCAATTTTTTCCTTTTGATCCGAATAACCAAAATATGAAATATTATTGTGATCGGATAACGTTTACCAGTGTCGACTTGAAGTCAAAGTTTGAGATAAAGGCCAGTGTGAAAGCCATAGAATAATCTTGGAATTTAAAACCATCTTTTAATTTTACTTGTGTAATACACATTTATTTATTAAAAATATGTTAATATTCAGTGTTTTCTGAATCCTTTAACCACGCCCACTACAACCCCCCCCCCATGCTGGTACTGTACTGTTGCCCTGCCACAAGTCCTAAGTTCCTGCTTAAGACCATCTGGACATGGTAAGTGATATAATGTAGACAAAAATATATATATATATCTTTATTCATTAAATTTTCTTTTTAAAGTTTGTTTATTGCAGTCCGGATACATCTGTCTGTGTTCTTGTACACAACGTAGTAAATATTGCTTTTGCTCCTCTTCAGCTGTAATTAAGCCATGAAAATCCTTTACTAACTTAACCGCTCTTTCAGCAGTATCATTAACCGCTCTCAGTGCATTAACTTTCTCTTTACTTTGTTGAAATGATGCATTAGTTTGCAACGTAGTAAATATTGCTTTTGCTCCTCTTCAGCTGTAATTAAGCCATGAAAATCCTTTACTAACTTAACCGCTCTTTCAGCAGTATCATTAACCGCTCTCAGTGCATTAACTTTCTCTTTACTTTGTTGAAATGATGATGCATTAGTTTGCCACGTAGTGGGACATTCGCTTAGAAAACTGTCGTCGATTTTAAGCCGATTAAATAAGGATTTGCTTTTAAATGAAATAAAGTCTTCTATATTTTTGTCTAAAAATAAAAAGGGAAAACTGTTATCAATTGTATATTGAAGTATTTATTGAAAGAAATGAAATCTATTATTAGTATATGCAAGACTAACCGTAAAGTGAGCCGCAAAGTTCTTCTTTCGATGGGATGTAGCGTTTACCTGTTGCTAACGGAATTTCATTCCTTAAGTTAGCCACCATTTTCGCTTTAGTTTTTTGATCTACATCATCGTCAAATAGAGACAACATACATACTTCATCTGTCAAGTACCATAAATGCTGGCAAAACTTTTGCAACGTTGCTTTTGAAAGGCATTTGTCAATTTTTTCATAAGCTTTCAAAGCCTTCAAAAAACACATATCTTGGTAAGGTGCTTTTACAGCTAAAATACATTTTACCCAAGGTTTATTTTTAGACAAAAATATAGATGACTTTATTTCATTTAAAAGCAAATCCTTATTTAATCGGCTTAAAATCGACGACAGTTTTCTAAGCGAATGTCCCACTACGTGGCAAACTAATGCATCATTTCAACAAAGTAAAGAGAAAGTTAATGCACTGAGAGCGGTTAATGATACTGCTGAAAGAGCGGTTAAGTTAGTAAAGGATTTTCATGGCTTAATTACAGCTGAAGAGGAGCAAAAGCAATATTTACTACGTTGTGTACAAGAACACAGACAGATGTATCCGGACTGTAATAAACAAACTTTAAAAAGAAAATTTAATGAATAAAGATAATAAAATCTAACAGCCGTATTCATAAAAATTTTTTAATGGTTAATTAACCAAATATAAGGCAAAATTGCTAAAGTTGTATTCATAAACGAAAAATAGTCTATTAAACCTTTAATAAACTATTCATAAAGTAAGAAAATTTATTGTTCGATTTACCCTTCTTTAAACCAAAAATAAAATGACATTTTGATAAGTGTCTGCATTTTATGATAATATTTTTGTGAAATATGTTCAAAAATAATGAAAAAAGTGTTTTATTTATTAATATGGACATGTTAAATACATTTAACAAATTTTTTATTTTATTTTAGACAACCAATTTAAAGTTATATGGTTAATTATTAAAACATTTTTATATGATTTAAAAGAATATGTTCAGGGGCAAATGCAGATATTATCATTAATAACTTATTAAATTACTGAAACTAGTTGTTGTTTTGTTTAAACTAGCGAATTATTGTTCAAAAATATTAAAAAATATAGAATAAACCAATCATAATAATAGTGATGTTAATAAAAAGTAAACAAACTTTTTATTCGAATACTTTCTTATCGTATATTTAAAACAGGTTCAAACAAAAGTGTTTATGATACTTTTCGGCAAGATTTTGTTCAGAAACTAAAATTAAATGTAGTTTTATTTGATAAGAATAATTTTCAAGTTCTACAATTAAAAAAAAAACTATAAAAAAACAATTTAATATAGAATATCATGTGAACCGAATAGAAGTTTCATGCATCACTAGCAATAAAATTGCAGCAAAATATAAAGAAAGTTGCCATACTTAAACACAAAATCGTCACAAACTGTTAATAGTAATAAAACTGTTAATGTACGTTTATGAATACAAATTTTTATAGGAGGTTTATTAGACAAAAAGCGTTTGATAGTTATTACATGCTATAAGCTTAAAATAAGAACTTTTTATGAATATGGCTGTAAAACTTTAAAATTAATATATATATATTTTTTTTGTCTACATTATATCGCTTACCATGTCCAGATAGTCTTAAGCAGGAACTTAGGACTTGTGGCAGGGCAACAGTGCAGTACCAGCATGGGGGGGGGGGGTTGTAGTGGGCGTGGTTAGAGGATTCAGAAAACACTGAATATTAGCATATTTTTAATAAATAAATGTGTATTACACAAGTAAAATTAAAAGATGGTTTTAAATTCCAAGATTATTCTATGGCTTTCACACTGGCCTTTATCTCAAACTTTGACTTCAAGTCGACACTGGTAAACGTTATCCGATCACAATAATATTTCATATTTCGGATATTCGGATCAAAAGGAAAAAATTTGGAGGGTACTTATATCTGAATTCGAAAAAAAATTTCCTGGGACAGTCTAATGTACATATGTAAATCATTATTTGTTTTGATTTTGCTCACAGTCTTGTTCCAAAACAGGTTGCTAACATTCTTGATTAAAACGCCAATACATAACGATATCGGCGCTTTTGTACAAAACAATAAAATACTTTATACATACCTGTGGCATTTTGACAAAACATCTTAAGTCTAGATAAGATAGCAAAAAGCTTTTGAAAAAAACTCGCTGAAAAAATCATTTTGATTAAAATAATAAAAAAACCAAAATTAAAGAACAATTTCGTTTATCAGGCCTGTTCTGCAAATCACTTTTACTCAAATCACGTGATTTCAAATCGCATGGGCTAATAAAATCACACGTGTGATATTTTAGTGTCCCGTTTTTGTGTGTTTTGGTGTGATCTTTAATTGCCGAAAGCACACCGAGAAACAAAAACGGTATGACCTTCAGATAGGGTAGCCAGATATGGAATTGACAAAAAAAGTACATTGATGAAAAAAAGCAGTACATTTAAGAAAAAAAGTAGATTTATTTTTTTTAAAAAAACGTTTAAAAAATTCATTAAATAACATAAAATAACAATTTATTCAATAAAGAACATAAAAATGAGATCGTAAATATTATTTACCTTTAAGAAAAAAAAGTATTTTTTTTAATAAAGTTTTGAAAAGTCATTAAATAACATAATTGTTATTTTTTCAATAAAGAACATAAAAATGAGATCGTAAATAAGAATAAGTAATAACTTAAAATTTGTCAGGTCTTTTCAAATTCAATTCTTTTTTTTTTTTTTTAATAAAATAAATTTGAAATATTTTTTAATACAGTGGCCGACAAATGTCTACATACGACTACATTGAAGATGTAATTCATTATCAAGAAAGTTAACAATATAATACCAAATTGCTATCAAACAAGTTCTTTTGTAAAAAGTGCTGTTTAGATAATTTATCAAGCCTTAATTAAAGCTTAATGGCGCTCAGATTGATTAAATATTAAATCTACTACGAGAAAAAATTTAATTTTTTTAAATACTGTAAAATAATCGGCATTTTTTGACCTTCAATTCTTTTCACCACAAATTTTTTTGTAAGCAATGACAATGTTTAATTATTTTCATATTTCATTACTATCTCATCACTTCTTTCTTTTGGCCACAAATTTTTTGAAAGAAAGGATTTTATTGTTTATTAATTTAAGTAACCCTAAGTGTATATTAATTAGATATAAAAATAATTAAACAAAAAAATAGTACAAAAAGAAGTACAAAAGGCTAAAAAAGTACTTTAGCGTACTTTTTTAGGTGTTATGCAGAAAGCAGTACATTGATGAAAAAAAAGTACGTGTACTGCTGAAAAAAAGTACGTCTGGCAAGCCTACCTTCAGAACACCACAAAATCACACGTGTGATTTTCAAAAACATGTGATTTGAAATCACGTGATTTTCAGAACAGGCCCCAAACAACATTTTTTCAACATTTTGAATTTGACTTAAGATGTTTTGTCATAATGCCACAGATATATGGGCATTTCCATTTTTACGTGTCGTGATATTTGTACCACAAAATGTAAAAAAATTAAATGAAGAAGTCAAATTTGTAAAAAGGGTTTTTATATATACAAAGTAATGAAGCAGCACTATATTCAGAAAATAATGACAGTAATCGACGCTAAGGATTTGCAGATATAAGCAAAAATCTGCCCTGGCGTGACGTTAAAAAAACGGAAGTGGATTTTGACTTGCATTACAAAATTGAATAAGACTGCGAACTGAGCAAGATGTTTTGTATAAAACCTTTTTTAGTAAACTTTGGACTAATACAGATTTATTTTTCAAGCTATAAAATGTATAAATCTTTGCTGGTTTTAACGTAAATATGGGAATTTTCAGCGAAAAGGCCTACTTTTTTTAATGTAACGCCAGATTGCAAATAAGGTGGTATTTTCGGACCATGTTGTTGTATACAATTTTTTGAGAAACAATTTAAAATACTTCTGGCGTTACGTTACAAAAAGTAGACTTTTCGCTGGAAATGCCCATATACATATTTACATATACAGCACTAAAATTGCTTTGAAAAATAAAATTTGTTATCTAGTTTTCATTACGCCTGAGCATCTAGGTTGGGAGTTATGGGCCTTAAGCCTATAGTACACGGAATGTAAAAAGCTACATGCGCATGAGGTGCTGACGTAATTTTGACGACACTACAAAGCCATAATAGCAAGTTTGTGTTGTGTGATGACGACAAAATTACGTCAGAACTTCATGCGCATGTAGCTTTTTACATTCCGTGTACTAACCAAATTTTTTTTTATAATTTTTTATTGTAAACTTAATTTAATTTCCCAAAGATGCTAACCAAAGGTTAGCGAAATAATGAGAGAAATAAATAAATATTGTTGATTCAAAACGTTTATTAGAAAAGAATAAAATAGTATATATACAAAAAGTTAAGACAGAAGCTTATTTAAAATTAAGGATATTAGCATAAAGAGTAATGCGAAAAACATGCAGAGTTGTATTCTGGGGATATAATCCAACACTCCCTCTCAAATCTGCATATCCTTCGATATAATAACAAATTCCAAAAATTTCATTTCAATCCAAATTTCACATGTTTAGCCTTGGTTAAATTCTTAGTAAATATATCTGCAGTCATACTATCCGTTGATATATAACGTATTTCAATCTGATTCGATTTTACAACTTCCCTTACGTGTCGATATTTGACATCTATGTGCTTAGATCTTCCATGAAGTACGGGATTCTTTGCCAAGTGTTGAGCTCCAAGATTGTCGCCATATATAACCATAGGTGTGTCACCAGGATAACAATTTATTTCACCCAGTAGTCGTTTTAAATAAACTGCTTCCTTAGCTGCCATAGATAAAGCAACAAACTCCGCTTCAGTGCTACTGAGTGATATATTTGACTGTTTCTTGCTTTCCCAGCTGAAAGCACAACCTGCCATAAAAAATGAGTAACCGGTATATGACTTCCTATCTTCTTCGCAACTAGCCCAATCAGCATCCACGAATCCTTCTGTTGGTTTGCATGTTCTGTAGTACCGTAATTTCAAATCTTTTGTTGCAGACAGATAACGTAGCAAATGTTTAACTGCTTGCTCGTGTTCACTATGTGGATCTTGATTCTTCTGTGCAAGCTTACCAACGGAGTGCAAAATATCTGGCCTAGTACTTATTGCCAAATACATCAATGTTCCAATTATAGATTGGTACCACTTTGGGTCGACACGTTCACAATTTTCAGTCTTACATGAGATTTGAAAGCCTGGATCAAGTGGGGTAGATGCTGGTCTGCAATTTTCCATACCATATTCTTTAAGACGATTCATTATATATTGCTTTTAAACAATTCAAAATAATTATAAAAAAAGGACAATTAAAACTAAATAAATATATATTTAATATAATAAGGTTAAGTCGAATATTCGGAACTATGCGCAGATTTTTTTCTATTTGCATTGTTTAAAATGTATACAAATATTTATTTGATAATAAAATAGATAATCGAATCAACTGTTTTATGTTTTGGCTCATGTGTTTACAGCTTTAAATTCAATTTTTATTTAATTTTGTAAATTATGATTTTTGCGTTAAAATATTGTTAAAACTTGTGTTGTAAATGTAAAAAATTATAGAAAAGAAAATAAAAAGTGGAAATACAGTAAACATACAAATGTACATATGAAATAAATGCCATCGTTGTATAACTTGCATTTGTTGTTTATAACGGGTCTTCCATCTAACGTTTTTTTTCCAACTAGTGCTTATTTCGTGAATGCTAACACTTAGCTCATGTCTGATTTGACAGATAATTAGTTTTATCCTTCTGCTGAACGAATATGGTTGTGTATACGCTTAAACAAAGCTGGGGAATATGCGTTTTCGCTTCGCTAAGTGGGCCTGTGATCGACTTACAGAAGATGCCGATTTTGCCAAAAAAAATCATCTTTTCATTTTGATCTTGGCGGATATGTAAACAATCAAAATTGTCGCATTTGAGGCACAGAAAACCCGCACGCATACATTGAAAAGCCGTTGCACCCAAACTGAGTCACTGTTTGGTGCGAATTTTGGTCCAGAGGCATAATTGGGCAATTTCTGCTGTTACAGTCAATGGCGATCGTTATCGGGCCATGTTGTTCACAAAAATTGAAGAGGAGGATATTGGCAACATTTGGTTTCAACAAGACGGCGCTACGTGCCACACAGCCGAAGCTACACTCGATGATTCGTGCGCTGTTTTTGAAGATCGCATTATCAGCCACAGAGCTGATTTCGTTCGGTTTGACACCGTTGGACTATTATTTGTGGGGTGCCGTCAAAGCCATTGGTGAAATACAGCTGCACACAATCGATAATGTGCTTAAAAATTGGACCGAGCGTGTAGGCTACTGCATGGCCAGCCGAGGCAGCAATTTGAATGAAATTATTTTCCATTATTAACCGGAAGAATTGTACTTTCAAATTTAATTGGTTCCGAGATTCATAATGTTAGCAAAAAAATAGATATTGACTTGATAGACTTGGTAATGTAACGATTCATATGAGTTATTTTATAGGAACGGGGCTACCTAATATAGTCGGCCGTGCTCGTCGGTGGGCGTGTGTTTTGTTCCCAAATGTATTATAATATTTAAATCAATTACCAAAGACTTTACTTTAGGTAGCTAAAATTATACACAAACTGATCTACACAAACAAACAAAAACAAAAAAATAAGTAAAGAAGTGGTTGATAATCGATATGTAGCTTGTGATGGATTTTGCTACATATTTCCTAAGCCCTCCCTCCATGCTGACAGGAGTTGAAGTAGTTCGTCAGCCCAAACATAAAAAAATAATCACTGAGATGATTACCACATACCTTTTGTTGTAATGTTGAATTTAAATACAACTCTGTTTTTGCAACACTTTTATCCTTTTGGTAACCCTTGCATTATTTTAAGTTTTCTTTCTTTCTTCTTTCTTTTGAAATATATTGAACCGTTTTATTTTTAATTAATGTACTTAGCTTTAAGTCAGTCGTAATAAATTACTTGACAAAGAAACATCGTTATTTAATTAACCTGGGGAATTTCAATACCTTTACCTTCACCTTTCGTAATTAATAACGACTATTCAATATTTCATGGTAAGATCATAATGTCAACAACTAATTTTTATTACCGGTATAAAACACAAAAACAATATGAATTAAAATTATTTTAAGTAAGCAAAATTAATAATTAATCTATTAAAACCAATAGTCACCTAACGATATATATATTGATCAATTTTTTTTTTTTTTGATATTTTAATGCTTAAAAGAAAATAAATTAAATTTAATAACGAAGTGTGTAATTGGGAATAAATATGGGAAATCTAAATGCAATAGGAATATATACAATATTATCCGCAGATAAATCAAAAACTATTGTTGTGGCACCACTAGTTACGAAAGTTAAGTGCAACTATATATTTCACTATTAAAAAATCTTATTGCATTTATTTAGTTAAAGTCAGTATGTAGTGAGTTTTTTTCTATAATGGTGAATTTGAAATAACATACATATATCATAACTTACGGTTTATAAGTCCATCGATGTCAGCCGGCGCCGTATGACAGTAGATTGGTACATTGTTAAGCTAAATTATAAGCAGTATGATTTATGTACACGGAACTGTGAAAGTTAGGTGTTTATGTGTAAATGAGGTGGATTATGTTAAATACTAAAATTTATAATAATTCATCTTTAATATAATCCACCATTTTGGGTCTGAATTGTTAAGTGTGGTAGCGTAATGTAATCTTGTTTAATTTGACATTATGTATGGTAAAATCTTACGCAAACAAATAAATTTTATCTTAGGTGACCATGTACATTTTTGATTTAAAAAAAAACTATTTGAATTAACGGAAAACTTAACAGTTTACAAAAAAAACAAATAACAGAATAGGGTTGCCAAAAACAATAATTTAGAAATCGGAATTTATCAGTAAAACATAAAATTGAGGACTTAATACATTAATAAAATTATATAACCCGGATATTATCAAACACTATTGCATACATTTTGGAAATTGGGGAGATCTAATTAAATGAAAATTTTCCCTTTTCCTCTTCTCCTCCAATTTGGTTTTGTTCCAAATCACCAAAGGAACATAAAAAAAACTAGAGTATTTAATTCTCTTCTTTTTTCCCTAGTTGCCAATTTAAAAACGCTGGTCACCTTATAAATGTTTTCCCTTGATTTGTGTACCCTAGTAATGAGACCGAGGATGTTCTTCCCTTTCAGGGAAAAAATAAAATTAAATATTAACTGCTCCTGATTCGTCCCTTGATGGTAGAGGGCTCCAATGTAGGGACTCAATACTTGCAAAATATAATTCCCACAATTAATCACGTAATTTCGTCGTCCAGTTGGTAAAAATAACAACAACCAACTGACGCGGATAGGTTGCCTCCAATACTTATAAAGCGATATTAATTTCTGCAACACAAAATAATCCGTATGATCACATTTACTATTGAATATTAATCACGATTCTTACCCAGAAATAAGTATGTATAAAACAAGGACGATAAAGGAAAATCCTATTTAGAATCCAAAAATGAATATATTCCAAGCACGATTTTCAATTTTAGTTAAACGAAATTACAATAAAACTTCTCCGTTTATAATATTTTTAATAATGATAAAAAATTTTCCGATTTTGAATTTTCTAAAAAAACCCAAAAGTCAAGGCTACCTTTATTATAATATAATATTTTACTTTAAAATCAAAATACACCCAAATAAAATTATTAGTAAACCTTTAAACGAAACTTGTTTTATTTTCTGGAAAACTCGTCACATCACAGTAACGGATACTATTTTTAGTTCTTCAAACAAAGATATAGATTTTTTTTAATTACCATTTGACTCAAGGCAATTCTGCACTGATTTTGATCTTCAATCCAAATGAAAAGAAGTGCCTTTATTTCTTTCATGTTATTAGCTAACTAATGACTGTTAATTTGGGCCTTATAATCTTATTAATTTTAAATTTTTTTTTTTTTTTTAGACACTTTAATCGCAAATATCCCATACAACTCATAATAAAAGATTTCAAGTCCGCAGCCACAGTAGAAGATGAAGATGTCGATGCTAAACATGTAAAACATAGATTTAGTCGGCATCGCAATAAGCATGAAAAGTCCGAAATGCGTGAAGTATCGGAAAATAGTAACAAAATTAATGAAACCGAAACTCAAACTCAAGAATCTGGAGGTGATATCGATTTTGGAGTCATTATACTAAATGCAGATGTAGGTTAACAAGTCAGAAACAAAAATAAAATAATTTTTTAACACATTTTACTAGTTGCAGAAATTACAGGATGACGTAAATCCAGATGAGGATTTAAATAACATAACCGTACCATGTGGTGATGAAGTTCGAATATTATTATTTGCCAGATGTGCTAGGGAAAAAGAGGATTGGTAATTTATATTGAATTTTATCTTATATAAAATAATCTGATTTGAAAAAATTTCAATTATTTTAAAAGGTATCGACGTTTTGTGGCTGCTAGCAGCGGTGATGTCCATGATCAAGATTTACATTTAAGTAATGTGAAATTGATCAACTCTAAGGATTTACAAGCAGCTGCTACAAAAGCAGCTCAATTATTAACTAATCCAAAGGTTGGTCGGGTTTCTTTTGTATATTAAAAAAAAAAGACGAAGTCGAAAGATACTTAAAAAAGAGAGAAAAAGAATACAGAAAGAACTCTTTAAATTTTATTTGGTTGCTATATTTAGTAAGGGTTTACTTTAATTGAAAATACACAATAACCAAATAAGACAGATGGTTGGTTTACTGTGTATGTTTTTCAATTCAAAGAAAACTTTTTGGAAATAAAAAAAATCATCAAACGAATGTTAAAAAAATGAATAGAAAGATTTCGGATTGAAATCCACAAGAATTTCCACAATAAAATAATTTAAATAATTGAGTGCAGAGTCGAAAAAATTCAAATTATAAAGCGTCATCGAGCAATACGCCATTCAAAAAATTTCAAATTACCTTTAATCAAATAACATGGATTCTGTTTAAATTATCAAGAGATTTATATCAACATTTGAAAAGCTGCTTTCGGCGTGGAAGCCGAATAGACCGACTTTGTTTGTCTGCTTTTTGTGCATTTTACGTTTTATCTCGCATTGGCTTATGGCAGTCGTATTACTGCACCATATACAATCCTTTTTAAACCTCACATTTTTAACGTGTTTGTGCTCAGACGTTTCACTGGTTAAGGCCAAAATACTCTATAGCGGACTAGACTTGTGGATTAGGCTCCAAAAATTGTAGTTAGTCAAAAGCTGAGTTTAATTCAAAATAAAAATTTATACTAATTGTGATTATTATTGGATAACTTGTAACCGTAATCAACGAATATTTGGGAAAAAGTAGTCTTATTTTAATATTAACTTTAAATGTTAAATTAAAATAATCTAATTAGTTATTACCAGGGCCAGGACTTTTATGCAGCTAAAATTGCGTTTTATGCGCATAAAAAAAGCACTAAAAATAGAAATATATGCGCTAAAAATTTAAAAAATATGCAGTTAAAGTTATCTTAAATTTTTTATTAGTGATGAAAAAAAACATAAAAATAACAAGAAAAAAAAATAGAATGAACAACGTTAAAATTCAGTCTCATAAACGTAAGTAAGGCACAATAACGACAAAAGTAGAAGTTTAAATAAAGTAAAACACAAATATATGAAGAAACAGTAAGACAATCATATAAATTAAGTCATTTGTAAAGGCCCAACTATAATATACGCAAGCTGGCTTGAGCCACTGTGCAAGTGTCAAACTATATTGAACTTAAAAAAAGTTTTTCTTAAATATTTTGAAACTGTCATTTGCTTAGGGTTAGGTTAGGTTAAGAAGGGTTATGTGACCAAGGGCACACTTCCACTCGGAGACCAGTACGGTCCATTGTGAATCCCTTCAACATATAGAATAATAAAAAAAGTCGAAAAAGAGAAAAGTAAAGAAAAGAAGTAAGAGGTCGATATAATCCAGAAAATAAGAAAGTTAGTCGGTACCACGAAGAACAATTTCCCTCTCTACAGTCCGCTCAACAGAAGCAACCGCACAGTTTCCCTGACAAACCCCAGTAGATCATGAAACCCCAGTTCGTCGTGAAACCTATCTCCTGGCCACTTCTGTCTGAGACCCTGCTTCTTAGGACAATGGCACAGTACATGCTCGATCGTCTCCAGCTCCTCTGAATCCTCGCACAATCTGCAGCAGCCCGGTATGGTGTCCCATCTGCCCGTAAAAGTCCTCACGGGACAATGACCCGTCAAGAACCCTATAAGCGTTCTAAGACCACCTGGTTGCCCCCGCGTCCAATCTGGGCCATAGTGCCCTAGACACCATGCAATCTGCTCTGTCTCCCCAGGATCGGTTAACGTCATCACGGAATTTTCTCGTATCACACCATAGTAGTAACATGGGGGAGGCTTTACCCCCCTGTCCCTTACCACTAAATCCAGATTCGAACTCCCTCTCGCGAATTCGTCCGCTACCTCTTTTCTCTCAACCATGCAGTGTCCAGGTACCCAACACAGCCTTACATTGAATGCCCCCATGAGATTCCTAAGAGCATTCCTACACCGAGCGACCAGGCACGATCGCACCGTATAATCCGTATAATAAAAGTTCCGCCTGACAATCGACGTAAATTGCCACCACAGAACCGCCCACGATGTGATCCAGTATCACCTCCGTCGACCTCCAAAACGATAGCATCTCAGCCTGGAAGACACTGCACTTATCAGGGAGTCTGAATGACCTTTTTACCTTGGTGTCATTTGCTTAAAGACTATAGTACACGGACAGCAAAAAGCCACATGCGCATGTAGTTCTGACGTAATTTTGACGACACTTTTTTTAAAATGCCTTTAGAGATATTTTGACCCTACATTTTTTCAAAATAAAAGTTTACTGCCTGTTTTTCAAAGCAAAATCAAACGGAAGTGATAGGTGCATGATTAAATGCTGATAGTTCCCCTGTGGTATAAACAATTTAAATTAAATTAAATTTTAAGTCCTTAATTTTTGTTTAAACTTTATCAAGCTTGCTACGAATTTGTGAACATAAGTTACCCTCCACAAAATACATCTTATTTATGGCAATATCAATTAACTTAAATTCACCATTGTTGAATCAGCAACACGCGAAGGTGCTTTACAAAATAGTTTTCCCTTTAGAAATCAATAAATAAATTTCATGGAAGTTGTCTTTTATCTCTTCTGCAGAAGGGTTCATGGCAAAATAATGCAATTAAAACAATTTTTTTTTTTTCAAAATATGCAACATCAGCAATAAATGCAAAAATATGCATTCAAAGCAAAATATGCACTAACAAATCAATGCGATTTAACTGCAAATTTCTTGATTCGCAAAGATATTTTGTGCATGGTAATCTCCGACTGGCGAGAACAAATATGCATTTGCATTAAAATCCGGGCCTTGGTTATTACATTATAATTTAAAACACTAAATTTTAATAATACGTGTGTCTATTTTGTCATAATGTTTTTTGATTTCATGTAGTATAAAACTTAATTATATTTTTTTGTTCTATATTAGCCAAAAGAAAATACTACTGGTTCTGGAAAGTCTTCAATATCTGAACCACAAAGAGAATCTGCTTCATCGATTAATTTTGAAGATTTAGTTGATGTAAGTTTTATTGATTAAAAAAAAATCTATCTTAAAAATCCGTTTTTTAGCTTTCTCCTGCTGTTCCTGAAAAAGAAGAACCAGAACGTGATGATGAATCTATAGAATTTATGCCTGATGATGCTGAAACAATTGAAGGACTTTTAATGTTAGCTAGTGCTGCGAGAAATGATGCAAACTATATTAAATTCATGGCTTTATATCAGGTAAGGTTATAGAGAATGAAACTCAATTCCCTTAATTAATCTATTGCAAATCACTATCAGCTAGGGTTTGAAATAGCGAAATCGTCAAAATTACAGCCTTATGCCTTAATAAAAAATTCGAACTTATGCCCAACTTAACTTTGGCATTTCATGCAGTTATTTGTAGTACATGCGTTTTCCAAAAAATATTACTTAAGCTATGTTCACCCCTATTAGATAAATATTTGATAGCCTACACGTAACCATTAGGTTTATAAAAAAAAAATTAATTTGTAAAACGTAAAACATGATTGAACAATTATCATCTTACTAAATAGTTTAGTAAATCAATAGAAATTGTTTAAAATGAAGCTAACGTGTTTTTCGTTAACTAGGCACGCTTTTTTATATTTTTTTTAAATATTTGTAAGGCATGAACAACTTTATTCATAAACATTAGTGTGTCCCAAAAAAAAATTTTTTTTGGCTGGCCTTTTTTGAGTTTTCTTCATAACTTTGTCAAAAACCACGATTTTCTTTACTTTTAAGGAAATCTTCACTTTTAAGAAATAGGCAACCAGTGAAATGCGCATGGGAATAGCTTATCCCATCAACAATTAACGAAACGTTGTTAATTAATTTTTTGACTCCCAAGGAAAACTTTGGTTTTTATTTGTTTGTTGGGTGTGAGTAATAATATCATAAACTGGGTATTAATAAATTATTGATCTTTCAAACTGTGTTGTTAGTTTGTTTCATTTTCATAAAAATTGTAAAAGTTATAAAGCGTTATTTACAAAATTTATGGAAAAATTACGAAAATCTGTTATGTAGGGTGCCTAAATGAGCAAATGCATTGCAAAAACTTATAGCCTTTGTACACCAAAGTAAAGCTTGGACACTTTTCTTTTAAATTATTTCCTTAAAAGTGAAGTAAATCGTACTGTTTGACACAGTTATAAAGAAAACTCAAAAAAGGCCGGCAAACCAGGTTTTTTTCAAAAATTCGTCTTGAGCGACCTCTAAACCTCTTCCGAAAAATCTGAAAAAAATCTCAAAAATACTTTACCCTATAAGCTTTTAAATTATGCTTGAGCATTATTTGTGTATATGAAAATGCACACAATCAGGGCGCCGACGAAAATTCGCCGGACTTTTCAAACTTTAAATAGATTTAATTTTAATTCTTACGAAAAATTCTTTTTTAAAAAGTAGCTTTTATTTAATTGCGCTAAAAAGTAAGAAATAAATTAAAAGTAAAAAACCTTTTTAAAAAACTAGCTTCTATTTGAATGCGTTACAAGAAAAAAAAATTTTTTGCTTTAAAACTTTTATGTAGGAGAAAAAAAAATAAACATGTGTCGGCGTTTTGAAAGATCACATCGGAATTTTATTTTGGAGGCGGTCATAGTTTCCCAGCTTTGGCTTGCTCTTGCAGCATATCGGTATATAAAACTATGTTTTCTTAACATCTGAGGTGTAGGATATCCTACATATATATGTATGTTCAGCAACTTTGTAGAAAATGGCAACCATTTTTGTGTAACATATTAATTGTCTACTGCCCCTCATAACGGCATTTTTGGCTTTATTCAAACAAATCGTAAAAAAACACCATGAAAAAGGGGGAGGACGGGGTGAAAAGTTCTACAAAAATGGATATGTAATTGGATACCATATATCCAAATCGGTTTTAAAATGATTTTATATAGAATTACTATATAGTCCAGGCTTAGTTTAGATTTGCCAGTGAAGTCTAGATGCTATTAACTGCAAGATAAGTCTTTTGCTTTCTATATATCGACGCCAAGTAAGTCATCTATTCAAATATATACCAAGGTATATAACACGAAGCCACTATAACACGAAGCCACTTGCGGGTTTACTAACAATAGCTGTATAATCCGGAAAAACCTTGACAACTTTTGTTTATTAAAATTTATTTATTTTAAATTTTATAGATAATTAATTTTTATTAAAATCTTTTTATTTTATTTATTTTTAAATTTTATTCATAATTAATTTTTATTAAAATATTTTTATTTTACACTAATTAGAATTGTGGTCATTTTGTTGAACTATTTATGGTTTTTAATCCAAATTTTTAATATTTCAATCAGGCTTAAGTTCATCAAATTTAATTTTCATTAAATTATTTTTATGAAGAAAGGATTTTCACAACATGAAAATTAATTAAAATTGTTATTGATAATCATTCATTCTTGACTGACCTGAGATTCGAACCCAGGCGGCTGGTTACCATGACATGTTTCGATCACAACCACTTGATCTCCTCAGATGGATTTGCCGTCTTACACTCGCAGCCATCGACGACTACTGACGTCAATACTCAAACATCAATCCTTAAACCAAATTGTATTTTAACCTTTGGTAGATCGAAATTTGCTTTTTTGAATGATCATCCATTTTAATTGATTTTACATGTTTTTCCTAACTTCTGTTTTTTTCCGTACTTATGTCAAGAATTCTTCTTGAAGTCCAAAGTACATTTTTTCCTTTCTTCATAAAAATAATTTAATGAAAATTAAATTTGATGAACTTAAGCCTGATTAACAAATTTTTATTTTATTTATTTTTAAATTTATAAAAGAACTTGTTTTTCTTTTGAGCTCGAGGTCCTGGTTTTATTGTTAATAATTCTAATTTATTTTGCCAATATTTCGTTTTTCATTGAAAAACATCTTCTGGGCTTTAATAAAGAAAAAAATTATTAATATACAAAAATTTTTTCACAAATTAAGTCTAATTATGTTGTGTCAACATCGTCTAATTATGAACTCTTTTTTTTAATTTGTTATTCAGTTCAGTTCATTTCATTTATTATTTTTTTATATTTTGTTTTTTTTTAGAAAGCTTGTAGACAATCAAAGATTCCAGTTTATAAAGGGCAAATATTTCATGATCCTCTAGACAAAAAAAGCGTATGTTTTTATTATTTTGTTTTAATAATTGTTTAATTTAATCATTTACATCAGTTCGTATCGAATTTAATCAGAATTATAGCCACCCTAGTTTAATAAATTCCATATTAATTGCAGAACAAACGCACGGCCCGTGTTGAAAATGAACTTTGGAAAGGCATCGATCAGTCCTTGTTCTTGGGCCCATCTGGCAGTGTGGTATGGGCTAATGTTTTAATTGGCCGCTTGCTGTACAGCACCTTACAAAATGAACAAATTATGGATAAAATTCAGGACATCTTGCAAAAGAAATTAAATTCCATTAAGGTAATTTTGTAACATATTGTTAGGTTATATAAATTACTCATTTCATGATTTTGCTATTAGCTTCCCAGTTTTATGGAGGATGTTGTCATTAAAAACATCAATCTTGGTCATACTCCGCCCTTAATTCATCGTGTTTCACAGCCTATGCTAGACGAACGTGGCGTTTGGCTTGATATGGATGTGACTTATGAGGGTCATTGTCATATAACTGTTACGACAAAAATGAATTTGTTACGCCTTAAACGTCCAATGCGTAATCCGTTATTTGTAGATTCTAAAACAGATGCCACCATTACAAATCCCCATATTGCTGCTTCTTTGAAAGATGAGCTGTTGGCTGCCAATAAAGCGTCCCGTGGTGGTGGGGCTGGTGTTGGTGTTAACGAGGCAGAATTATTAATAGAAAGTGCCCTGACGGGAAGTGCTATATTTGATAGTGATGCTGAAAGTACTGGCAGTTCGAGTACTGAATCTGATAGTCCTATTGCTGGTACAATGGGGGATAATCCAAATAGTGTTAGTGAAGGGTGAGCTAAGGAGACTTCATTTATTTTTTTAAATTTTTTGAAAATATTTTTTATTTAAGAGCCACCAATCCCGGCAATGCAAGACGCATATTTAAATTTGTTGATCGTATTGCTACTTCCAACTTTTTCCAATCAGCTACGGAATTGTCCTTCGTACAAAAAGCCATGGAGAATATGAGTACAACCATAACATTAGGGATAGATTTAAGAGGTTTAGTTTCACGTGTGACAATAAATATACCACCACCGCCTTCAGACAGAATATGGCTAGCGTAAGTATTTTTGTTAGTTTGAAAAAAAGCTTTTAAAATATTTTTTTTTAATTTATATTTTTGTAATTACAGTTTTCGTGCCCCACCGCGCCTATGGCTTACTGCACGTCCGACAGTAGGTGACAAGTCTGTAGATTGGAGCATTGTTACAAATGTCATTGAGGGCAAATTATGTGAGGCTGTTAACAAATACTTAGTGTATCCCAATATGGTCGATCTAACTGTACCATTTTTGGGAAAATCTGCATCTTCCGAATCATAAGAATTGAAAAACTGAAACATATTTTTGTATTTATTTACGCTGTTAGTCTATATGTTTGCCGTCTTTTTAAGAACAAAATTCACTATTTATCTTTCTTAAATATTATGAATTATATAAAATAATTTATGTAAATTTCTTTATTACAAAAGAAAAAAAAACAAAGTTATTTATTAGCTTATTTTTCTATTAAATTATAGTCTTAAAGAAACAACAAAAATAGTTAAACTATTTTAAACAATTTTATTTCCTAAATATTCCCTTTTTAAGTATTAAACAACTAATAATAACAATTTATATACATACATACCTGTATTTATATTTAAAATCGCAAACAACAGAAAAGACAAAATTAAATTATAATTTAAAAGAAGTATACTTCTATAAACATTCTTTTTTTTAGTAAATATATTTTTATACAATTATATTTATTATAAATAACTATATCATTTAATTTTATATACCGTAAAAAGAAAACTAACTTATTTATACTTATTTTAATTTTTTTATACCAATTACACACAATTATACACTAACATATATTATTGTCACACTACAAGGTGTAACAAGTCTATTTTTTTCATAAGTTTTATACCCGCACCACAATAGTGAGGAGGGATTATATGTTTTTGCATCTTAAAATGTTGGTCCTAAACCAAACATTCACCCTTATTCCATTTAACGTGGTGGTCATCGTCATGAATTTAATATCAATTTCTATCCACGTCGTTATCAATTCGATACAAAACTTGTATTCTATAACAGCAATCTAACGATGTCTATTGTTTATCGTTTTTTTTAAAGCACATCTGTAATAAGTTTTTATTAAAAATATGCAATTTGATGTTCATTTCTTAATTATGTTGTGCTCTCAAAGAGGAAAGCTTGATTTATTCTAAAATCACCCTTGCTAATGTCATACGATGATAATTGCCCTTTTCGCCCCGCATAAGTCCACAGTAAAATACAGACTCTGGACAACGATTGCCAAAAAGTTATGCGAAAATAGCGAATATTCGCGAAATTTTTTAATATTTCAAACAAGCCATTAAATTGATTAAAATTCCCCAAAAATATAAGAATGGCAAAAATTGGAATTTGGAATTTGCAAAAATTTCCTAATTGTGTTATGATAGCAAGTTTAATATTTATTTAAAATCGTTAAAGCTGCAAAGAATCACACGAAAAAATCGCTTCTATCGCGAAAATAGGTAAAATTCGCGAAAAATTTTAAAATTGGAAAATTTGTAAAAATTCGTGGAAAGTTGTAATATTTCAAATAAGCAATAAAATTTATTAAAAATTCGATAAAAATGGCAAAATTAGCGGAAATTCGCAAAAATAAATATATTTATTTAAAATCGTTTAATCTGTAAAGAAACAGAAAACTTACAGGCAAATTTGCTTCTATCGCGAACATGACTAAAATTCGCGAATTTTAGCTATTCCTTATAGATTAAGGGACTTTTATAAATTTTTTGGCTTGTTTGGAATATTTAACATTTTCGCGAATTTTTGCAATTTTCCCGAAGCTTTGTTCCAATTTTTCTATTTTTTTTTAATTTAACATTTTTATTATTCAAAAATTTATCGATGCCAACGTTGCGTACTGCATACCAAAAATACATCGACGCTTATCGATAAAACTTGATATTGACAATGGGCATACCGATTTGCAACGATCGACACAAAACGATATCGTTTCGTATTGACGACCCACAATGGAATAAGCTTGATAAAGTATGTATACCAATCGACTAACAATTACTTTTTGAGTCGGTCTAACGATATCTGTCCGTCCGGCTGGCTGTCTATTTGGGAGACAAGTTGATGAAATTTGATAATTGGTTCTAATTGTCACAAGGGCCAAGTCTCGAAAATGATGAGAATCGGTCCATAATTTCACATACCACCATATAAGCTTCTTTATATATAATATATATTTTATTGCAATCTCTATCCTCTTGCCAAATTTTATTGGAATTGATCCATATTTCACCATAGCTCCCATACAAATACTACTATCGAAAACAGCTTTTAATGCTATGACTTTCTGAGCTACCTAAATTAAAGCGGCAAGCGGTTTTTTAAACATGAAAATTCTATTGCAAATACAAACTCAATAAAACAAACCGCCATAGGGATCTGCCAAATAAGATTTGCCAGCCGGGTGGTGTCTAATTCGCATTCAGAAGGTTTGTTTCGTATTAATTGTATGCAAATGAGAAGTTTTGACATACAAAAAACGTTTGTCGCTCTTATTTAGGTAGCTCAGTTTCTTATGGCGATAATAACTTACAATAGCTACTATGCCATGACAAAATGTTGTGTTGGTACGTCCAAAAATGGGCATAATTCCATATAAAAGCCCTTTCTAAAATCATGGACAAATCTCATATAGATGAATATATCTTAATAAAATACGGCACAAAGAACTTTAACATGAATCTTAACCTCATACCATAATTTTGTTTTACCACGTTTATCATTGGCCATGGGACCAAAATGGGGTGCAATCTCGAAATTTGTCTTTATATACTGTGGTGTAGGGTATCAAAAAGGGCTTGATCGACTATACTTTCTTTCCTGTTTTGTTTCATTTTAATAATGACAGTGATAATTTTTTTTTAATTTCTTATAACTTTACTATAATTAAAAAAAACATTTTTTGCCAATGGCATCATTACAAAATAAACTTAAATATTCCAACTGATATCATTAAAAAAAAAATAAAAATCAAGAACTTATTTTTGTTTAAGATTATGTATTTAAAACAATTAAAAAACTATAAAATATTTAATAAAATAAAATTTAAAAATATTGTTTGTTGGAAGGTTATAAGAAACGGCATAATATAAATAGCAATATTGTCAGATCATTATCGATTTTGCGCATATGCCAAAAAGTCGTTTTGGTTTACATGATTTTTTTTGGAAAATATACCCGATAGAATTTTCACCACTTATTCTGTATTAAAGAAAAATGTTAATTTTTGTGAACGTTCATGAACGAACTTCGAAGTTAATAATATTTTATTGAAAGTGAAACCTATTTTTTTGTGACGCATGCGTCACTTA
This sequence comes from Pollenia labialis, assembly GCA_949318255.1. Lineage (NCBI taxonomy): Eukaryota > Metazoa > Arthropoda > Insecta > Diptera > Polleniidae > Pollenia > Pollenia labialis. Next base: position 148,299,663 of record OX439140.1, on the reverse strand, counting down.
TCTAAATTTATTTAAAAAAAGCTTTTTGTGCTGCATATGTATTAAGGTGGGTCACTAATAATGAAAAAAAATAAAAGTTCTTGAATCATATTCTAAAAGCATTTTTTTTGTCTTACGTTAAAACAAATAAAATTTGCAAAAAAGTACATAAAAAAGTCGCATCTCGATCCCGCGCTGGAGCTTCTAAGAATTAAGTATATTTGAAAAACTTCCATTATTTAAATTTAAATCTTTCATTTACTAAGAACAATTGTGATTTTTAGTTGAATTGTTAATTTTAAGTTTGATATTTTTAGTTAGGCTTGAGTTCATCAAATTTAATTTTCATTAAATTATTTTTACCGAAGGAAGGAATTTTACAACTTGGAATTTTTATTAAAATTTATTGATAATTTTCTTGGCTGAGCTGGGGCTCGAACTCGGGTGGTTTTTACACGTTTCAAGAATCACCACATTCCTTCATTAGATTTTTTACTATCAATTATTATTAATTAAAGCTGAAAAGATTAAACTTGAAAAAACTAAAACAGGTTCCTATACAACATAAAACAATAAAATCATTTTTTCGTCACAAAATCTTGATTACTGTCGTATCAAAAATAACTGGGCCTGTATTTAACCTTCTCATGACTTTTTTTTATTGTTGTTATATTCTTGATTTAACAAAATTGAAGATCAAAGCTCGGGCTCTTACTCTAAAAATAAATAAATAAATAATATTTTACAGAGGTCTAATGGAGACAAAAATACAAACATATTTACGCTTTTAGAAGTTGATACGAGAAAAAAATGTTTGACCCACCCTAATATGTATCTTTACTTACTGCTGTGTATTTAGTTGGTGACATTTTATTTTGCTTTAACTACTTTTATTCACTACTAGTGGTGAATAAGGGTATACTTAGTTTGGCATGCCGTGTGAAACTTATTTTATATTCATCTCAGACTCCATTAAGCAAAAGGCTCTAAGAAAAAATTAAAAGTCAGCTTTTTCATTAAATTGCATAAACACAAGTGTCCACAATTTTTGGAATCTTTCGACTAACATAAGCGATGTTATTGACAAAAAAACAAACGGCCCTATCTACAAAAGATTATATGATACACGCCAAAAGGCCTAACTAACAGTTTGCATAATACATATGCAACATTGTTAATTGTTAAGCAACGGTTTAACAAGGAAAATAAAAACTTAGTAAAACTTAATTACATTAAATATTTTCTTTCTTCTCCTGTAAAATTTAAAAAAAGATTAGATAGGGCCTTTTGCGTTTTAGGTGACGATATATACTCTGGCTTCATGAGTAATTCTAAAAGGGACATCGTTAGGGTATAAAAAGAGTAATTTTTGGGATTTAGTATTTTGATTATAGCTCAGCCATTTTTAGCCGATTTGACAGATTTATATACCGACGTGATTAAGAAGAAATTTACCATTTACTTGGGTTATAAAACTTGGACTTGGGAAGATCTTTAGTTCCCGAAAATGGGTTTTTAAAAATTAAATAAAAATTTTAATCATAACTTTGTATCTGAACCAATTTTTACGAGTTTTTTAGAAAATATTTTCTACTAAAGATTTCTGATCTTTTGATATGTAAGGGATAACCATAGTTCATATGACAGTCATTTTTTTGATATGTTTTGTACGGGAGGTACCACTCCTACTTCTCCAAACCCGCCCAAATTTTGTGGGATACTGTATATTGATAACCTAAATGTGTGTACCTAATTTAGAAACTTTGGCTCTTGCCGTTCTCCAGATATACAGAAAAAAGTAATAAAAATACAACAACAAGGGATTTTTGGAAAAAATTAGAGGTATGTACTCGTGATTTTTTTTGCTCATATTACAGCCATTTTTCAACCGATCTGGCTGAATTTCAAAAGCAAAATTATAATAAGAATACCTGACAGAAATATACACCAACTAATCCCCCATAACTTCTGGGGGCTTTGGAAAACCCAGTCGGATTTGAACTTCCCTTCTCATATATACTTTATAGGGTCTAATATCAATATTGTACAAACGGATTTATTTCATATGAAATAAGACCGCAAAAATTAGGGTATTATTTCATTTCTGTTTGGGGTGTTATTTCATTTCGTTGGAAATTTATTTCATTTTCGAAATTGCATATGAAATACGGTCCCACACTTTGGGGTGTTATTCGATTATTTTTTTGGGGGCTTATATTTTGGGGTGTTATTTCATGCCGCCCATATTCTTATGCCAAAGTTTATTAAAAAAATACCAGTTGTAGAACCAAAAAGCTAAAGAAAAATACCAAATTTCTGGAATTTCTTTTTGGGACACACGAGCAAAAGTCGATCACTACTCGCACACTTGGGGAGTGAAAGATGACAGCAGAGCCACTAATAAAAAATGTAAGTCACATAATGTTGCCACTGATGCATATTTAGTTGGTCATAACGAAGAAGTTTATAGAGACGGTAACGAAAAATAAGGACAACGTATTTCACTGCCTTAAGAACATTTTTTATTTATTTTTTGTGCATTTTTTTTTTTTTTGCTTAATAGACCTTCTCATCAGATTCTGTTTTTCTGTTTGTTTTTCGAACTTTTTAAACGATTATTTAAAAAGTGAAGATTTCAATATTGTTTTTTAATCCAAATTTTTAATATTTTTAATCAGGCTTAAGTTCATCAAATTAAATTTTCATTAAATTATTTTCATGAAGAAAGGAATTTTACAACATGAAAATTAATTAAAATTGTTATTGATAATCATTCATTCTTGACTGACCTGAGATTCGAACCCAGGCGTCTGGTTACCATGACATGTTTCGATCGCAACCACCCGATCTCCTCAGCTGGATTTGCCGTCCTACACTCGCAGCCATCGACGACTGCTGACGTCAATAGTCAAATATCAATCCTTAAACCAAATTGTATTTTAAACCTTTGGTAGATCGAAATTTGCTTCTGTGAATGATTATCCATTTTTTAATTGATTTTACATGTTTTCCTAACTTCTGTTTTTTCCGTACTTATGTCAAGAAAGAATTCTTCTTGAAGTCCAAAGTACATTTTTTTGTCTTTTTCATTTTGTCTTTCTTTTTCTTGTTGACCTTTTTCAGCACAACTTGAAGGACAAATGTACACATAGAGCTCGTGCCTTAGCTTTAACAATAATTAGAATTGTGGTTATTTTGTTGAACTATTTATGGTTTTTAATCCAAATTTTTAATATTTTTAATCAGGCTTAAGTTCATCAAATTTAATTTTCATTAAATTATTTTCATGAAGAAAGGAATTTTACAACATGAAAATTAATTAAAATTGTTATTGATAATCATTCATTCTTGACTGACCTGAGATTCGAACCCAGGCGTCTGGTTACCATGACATGTTTCGATCGCAACCACCCGATCTCCTCAGATGGATTTGCCGTCCTACACTCGCAGCCATCAACGACTGCTGACGTCAATAGTCAAATATCAATCCTTAAACCAAATTGTATTTTAAACCTTTGGTAGATCGAAATTTGCTTCTTTGAATGATTATCCATTTTTTAATTGATTTTACATGTTTTCCTAACTTCTGTTTTTTCCGTACTTATGTCAAGAAAGAATTCTTCTTGAAGTCCAAAGTACATTTTTTTGTCTTTTTCATTTTGTCTTTCTTTTTCTTGTTGACCTTTTTCAGCACAACTTGAAGGACAAATGTACACATAGAGCTCGTGCCTTAGCTTTAACAATAATTAGAATTGTGGTTATTTTGTTGAACTATTTATGGTTTTTAATCCAAATTTTTAATCAGGCTTAAGTTCATCAAATTTAATTTTCATTAAATTATTTTCATGAAGAAAGGAATTTTACAACATGAAAATTAATTAAAATTGTTATTGATAATCATTCATTCTTGACTGACCTGAGATTCGAACCCAGGCGGCTGGTTAAAATGCCATCATCGATCGCAACCACTCGATCTCCTCAGATGGATTTGCCGTCTTACACTCGCAGCTATTTTCATACGAAAATAAAGCTAGCGAAACGGTCAAAAATATGTTTTCAGATAATGAGACTAGCTCCGAAAGCGGCAACTAAAGTTTAATATATGGGGAATTTCATGTCAAGTGACCCAATTTTGAAATCGATGTCTTCCGATTTGGATGAAATTTGCACCAAGGTTAGTCCTATTGGAAAGTAGTTTAGACACAATTTTCAACAAGATCGGTCTAAGAGTTTCTGAGTTAGAGGGGGTCAAAGTTTGACATTTTGGCCAAACAAGTTTTCATTCTTATACATGTAACTTATTACCTATTGGTGTTAGCGAAATTTGTCCCAAGTAGCTTCGATAGCTATTTGATGAAAGACTGGGTATTTGAACATTTGCAAACTTAAACACTTCATCAGCTACAACAAATTAAATGTAAAAAAAATTAGGATATAAAAGGATTTAATGTGATTAAGATTAAACTTTATAAAATTATTTATCTTTTTATTATTATTATTATTATTTTTTAATTTAATTGTTATTACAAATACATATATAAAAAAAAAGAATTATTTGTCAACATGTCTACAGAAAAAAACTGATTTTATTCCTGGGATTAACGTATTGTTGGCAGTGCAGTATCAGAATTCAGTATAAAATGTCAAACTTTGACCCCCTGTAACTCAGAAACTTTTTGACCGATCTTGTTGAAAATTTGTGTCTTAACTACTTTCCAATAGGACTAACATTGGTGCAAATTTCATCCAAATCAAAAGACATCGATTTCAAAATTGGGTCACTTGACATGAAATCTCCCATTTTTTTCAAATGAACCATTATGAATCGCTTATAAAAGTTGTAACTAAGAAAGTTTTAAAATGTGTAACTTTCGAACGTAATAAAATGTTTATGTTTACGTCTATTTGTTTAAAAGTTAGAGGGGTGACAAAAAAGTACTAAAATTCGGGTTTTACCCGGTTATTCCCTAAAAGGGCCACTTATCTTTCTTAGTAACAACGATAAGTATTACATTTCTTATCTGTCTCTTTTAGTTTTCGAGATATGATTGAGGTTAAGCACTTTAGTGGAACCTTTAGTATAGATTAAGGTACTGTGGTAATTAATTAATTTGGGTTCAAATTCTTAATAAAACATTTGAAATGATGTTTTTAAAATCTTGATGATTCACATTTCCATTAAATAAGTTAAATCTATTTAGGGGTGGTTAACCTTTTTCGCTAAAGTGAAATAATATAAAAAAAAAGATTCTTAACTTTTCTTCAACTTCAATGACTTTTATTGGAATTAATGACTTCAATTAAGATTGAAAAGTTTATATTCCAAATGCCTTTCTTTCTTTCAACTTACCTTTTGGATTATTGGCAATTGTTTGTTAAATTTTATTTTTTTTTAACATTTAATTCTTTTTCATTCTTATCATTTTGATTTCCTGTAGAAATGCAAATTTTAAGATAAAATATTGAAACAAATAAAGAAAACTGCTAATTTTGTTAGGTATATAATCGGGAGTATTTTCAGACAAATCAACACATCACTGGAAACATTCATTTAATAAACATGGTAAATTAAAAACTTAATTCTTTGTTTTTAACAGTTAAGCAAATGAAATTAATTAAATTTTAACAATTTTATATTTTTTTAGAATTCTTTGCAATTATTTTTCATTGCTGCTGGCCTCTCCCTAATATCCTGGGCATCTTCGGCAGGTATTGTGAGTCGTGAGTACTTACCTCCCGTTGATACCACTCAACGCTTCTTTCACGTTCCTTCGTATTATAAACCGGATTACAATCATTATAAGCCACAATATTATCCATCCTATCAACCCAATTATTATCATAATCAATACCTAAACGGTGGCGTTGGTGGCTACCAGCAACAGGGTCTTGGTACATCCGTGGGAATAACTGGATTGGGCGGTTATTATCCTAATATTAATTTGGCTTTGTTGGGTGGCGCTAAACCAAAGCCAAGAGTGGATGTTATTGATACTGTTTACGATACCAATGGAGGTTATGTTTATGGCAAAAAGAAGTAAATGGAAATGGATTGAAAATGGTATACGAGATTGGCAAAATATTTTATTTTTAAATAAAATCGTAGTTTAAGTTTGAGATAATAATAAAAATATATGAAATGCTTTACAGAAAATTGTGTTTTATTTCAACTTTTTCTTTAAAATTATATGAATATTAAGTTTTCTTGCTCGACCAATTAAGGCAGAAACAATATATTAATCCGTTGTTGAACTTTTAATGAATTTTTGCAGCATATTTCAGTTAAAAAAACCTTTTTGCACCATTTTTTAAGCGTATAGTGCATATTTCAAAAAGTTACCAATTGTAAAAAAAATATAACCAAATTTAAAATGCCATTGAGAAATTCATTAAAGTTTATTTAAAGTTGCATTGTAATACAAAGGTTATTTGCACTTTATAGTAAAATAATAATTACAATACAAGAAATGCATATCCAAATTTAAAAAAAAATTATTTACTAACACCCCTACAAGAACAATGACAGTCATTTGATGCATCATCTGATGGGCTTTGCTGATGTGTTTATACATCAGAAGCTTCTATCATTTTATTACGGGCAACATGAAAAAACTGATGTAAACATTCGTGTACGTGTGACATTTTTTCCCACTCATACTTGTGAACATGAATATATACCCTGTAGTAAATTAAATAGACAGTTGCAGAAAACACTAACTATAAGTTAACTATTTTTCAACTGACTACAAATTGGTTTAATTCACATGCAGATATCAAACAAACATATTGCATAGAGGCACAAGAAAACACAAATAAAAGCAAAATAAGTAAAACAAGCATGCCATGAAGTCAAATGAAAAAAATATATACAAATTTATTAAAATAATTAAAAATTAAAACGATTCAAATCTGTTTATGTACTAGAAATTATGTAGCGTATTTATTTCAGCACTATTATACATTATCATTTAAAGCAATTTGATGCAAAATGTTCTTAAATATTTATTTCTATGTATATAAAAATATGCATGTTTGTTCAAAGGAATATATATTTTTTTGGCAAAATTTTTTCAAATTTAAATAATTTATTATAAACCGACTATATTATTAATTAACTACAAATAGGTTGAATAATAAGTAGTTAGTAGTCAGTTTAAAAGTCATGCAAAGATGGCCAATTGACTACTGCCTATGACATGCCTATGTATATATAATGAGTCGTCGACAAGGAAAATAGTCACTTAATCAACTAGATGTGGTTATAAAAAAACCAGTTTAAAATTACTTAAAAATGTGTTTGACTTTCTACAGGGTATATTCTGGTATATTTATATACCACCCAGCGGTAAAACTCAGAAGACCTTCTTACTTCAGGCCTTTTAAAAGGCCTGCTTAAAAATTGTTTTGATTAAATTCCTATTCTTATCTAACTGCTAAAGAATGCCTTATAGAAGGCCTCGGCTATTTGGTGTAAAAGATAAGATAGAGAAGGAGTAACATTTTTTGCATTTTTTTTTTTGCACAAGCAAAAGCAAAACAATTATTTTTTTGTACCCGTTGCCATTCTTATGTACCTGCTAAAGAAGCGAGAGCGGAAGGCCTTCTCCGCAATGACAACGTGTGTAAAAAAGATATGAGTATGGAATGGTGCGAGAAGGCCTTGTATATCCAAAAGAAGGAGTACAGAGGCCTTCTAGAAGGCATCCGTACCCCTTCTTTTTCCCGCTGGGCAGAATTTAATACAAAATTGCGAGTGTGTTAGTTTATAAGTTTTGTATGTGTTAGTTTACATCAGCAATTTCTTGTAGAGACACTTGCCACAATTTTAAATTAGGTGTGGTCAACAAGATCTCGGGCTAATGAGGTTAAAATGAAAATTACTCTCTAAATTTGCCGAAATTGCCCAAAATTGCTGGAACGCAAAAAAACATTTTTTCACTTCTTCAAACACTAATGCTGCTTACTTTTCAAATTAAGATCTATTTAAGTGATTTAAGACGCTTAAAAGTCATAACATTATGGAATCAAAACATTTGCATCATTGTAATTTTTTATATTTTGTTGTTTTTTTTATTTAAAGATTAAGGCCCTAATTTTGTAAAACACAACGAAACGACAAAGAATTACATTGAAAGCAAAAACAAATTCATAAATATTTTGTAATTTTGTTGTTGCCTCTAACAGAAATTCACATTGGTTTTTAAGATTTCATACGCCTCATTGCTTCTGGCGATGAAAATTTTAAAACGGTAAATAAATTTTTATACAAAGCAACAACAAAATTACAAAATATTTATGAATTTGTTGTTGCTTTCAATGTAATACTTTGGCGTGCGTTGTGTTTTACAAAATTAGGGCCTAAGGGAAATATGTATGCAATAACGTTTTAACCACTTTAATTTTTTCCCTGTAAATTTCCTGAATTATTTATCAGTTTCATATGTAAACAAAAACAGCTGGTTGTTTTTTCTTGTCCGAACTTACCTTTAATCGCTAATCTCTAACCCAAAAAGTTGCTTTAAGTATTACATTATCATTGCGGTTTCCTTTTTTTTTAATACATTTACATATGTTAATATTTAAATATATAAAAACCTGTGTTTTATTTCAACATTTGAATTCGGATAAAAACCAATAACTCTATTTTCAAGAATACATTCTTAAAATCGATCTTAAAAGAAGAATTTTATTAAGATTAATTCTTGATTTAAGATTTCTAATAAGAACAAAACCCAGAATTCGATCTTAAAACGAGAATTTATTCAAGAATACAATCTTAAATGCGATCTTAAAAAAAATAAAGATTTTTTTCTTGAATTAAGAATTTTTGCAAAGTTATTTTCGGGAATACAAAATTTATCATTAAAACGATTTCCGTATTTCCGTGCTAAATTCCCAGTTTTTCATATTTGATAAATACACTGAAATTTATTGTTGAGGGAAAGCTAGCTAGGCCAGATCTTCAGGAAACCTTTTCAAAAGATTTTAGAAAAGTTAAAAATATTATGCAAATAAAACCCTAAAGCGAATAAGAATTTTAAACACTCAAAGGCATACCTGTAACAAAATCAAAGCTTAAACAAAGCACCAACAATAAACAGTGAGTTTATCTTTTCTTACATTCCCCTACAATTCTTTACGACTCGAATTGTAGTTGTGTGGGTAAAATCAAAAAAAAAAATTAAAAAACAAATTGCTTCATTCTATTGCATTTAACAGACTATTAAGATTGAGATTGTTGGTTTTGAATGTAAAATCTTGATTTTAGCACGCTTTTCTCCCTTAGTGTACATTAAATATAGTGTATATTAAAGTAATAACGAGAATCTTCATTAAAAGTTTTTATTTATTTGAGAATTTTTTCGTAAAAAAATTTTTTTATTTTCCCTAAAAAATTCAGTATGTTGAAAGTTAATAAATTGAATATTTTTTAATATGCTAGTTATAATTAACAAAAATGGAAAATTGCTTTCCGCTTTTTAGCTGTTATTGGCAGGACTGTCAAATGTGGCGATTTCTTAATCCTTTTGTCGATGGAAATTTACGTTTGGCGATAAAGCGATTATTTTGGCGAAATTTAAAATGATTAGCGATATGGGAAATGCATTTTATGTAAATATTTTCTAATTTACATATGGGGGATTTCATGTCATTTTAAGGTTTTAGAAACACTTAAACACAAATAATAGGAAAAAAATTTAAAATATACATTTTGAAAAATTGAAAAACCTTCGTCTAGAGTTAGAAATTATTTTTTTTATACATAAGCCACTCGCATCCCAAAAAGCAACCAAGGCTAACTTAAAGGAAAAGAATAAAAAGAATAAAAAAAAATAAAAACAAACAATTTAAAAATAAAATTTTTAAAAACAAAAAATTTTGTTTTTAAAAGATTGATCAAATAGCTATCGAAGCTACTTGGGACAAATTTTGCTAACACCAAGAGGTAATAAGTTACATGGATGAGAAAGAACACCTTTATGGCCAAAATGTCAAAATTTGAAACCATCTAACTCAGAAACTTTTTGGCCAATCTTGCTGAAAATTTATGTCTCAACTACTCTCCAATAGGTGCTAATTTCATCCAAATCGGAAGACATCGATTTCAAAATTGGGTGACTTGACATGAAATCCCCCATATATGTATCTAAAATATTATAAAAACTTTTTCTCTCGTTTGTAAATGTTATTTCAAATTTTTAATTCTTATTATAAAGAACTTTTTCAAAATTGTTCTATTTGATATATTTTGTGCACCATTGTAAAATATTATGGCGAATATAAAGAAATTCGCCTTTCGTAACGTACATTCAATGGGGAAAAAGTATAAGACTGACAGTCAAAATGTTTTTTTACCAAATAATTATGTTAAAAGCATTAAATAAATATACATACCGACAAGTTATAAACAGTAAAATTTCAAAATTCTTAAAACTTACAGCCATTTCTTAAAAAAAAATTACATAAATTTTGAAAGCTTTAGTTAGGCTTGAGGTCATCAAATTTAATTTTTATTAAATTATTTTTACTGAAGCAACCAAATTTTTACAACTTGGAATTTAGAGGTTAGAACTCAAAGAATTCTGATCAAAGAATGTGATGATTCTTGAAACATGTGAATTCAACCCAGGTTCGAGCCCCAGCTCATCCAAGAAAATTATCAATAAAAAACAAATTTTAATTAAAATTCCAAGTTGTAAAAATTCCTCTCTTCAGTAAAAATAATTTAATGAAAATTAAATTTGTGAGCTCAAGCCTAACTAAAAATATCAATATTAAAATTAACAGTTCAACTAAAAATCACTATTGTTCTTAATCCCATAAATTTAAAAATTATATTAATATCTCTATAACTATAAATCGGCTAAGGCAAAAAAGTTAAGAACACTTTTCTTCTCTGTTTGCTTAGCGACTATAATAAAAAATACACCATTTGAAAGGTATTTACCAGAGTTCAGAGAAAGTCATATATGATCGCTCATATTCAACCATTCTTGAATTTTTTACATAAATGAAAAATGTAAAATATGTAACTTTTTTCACAGTCATTAATGAATTGTTAATATTTCGCCAAATTCATTCATGTGTTTGAGGAAAAACCCAATTTTGCCTTTCTTCAGCCATGTAAAATGAGGAAAAAAAAGTTTTAAAAACGATCCTCACTAGCAATGTTGTTGTTGCTCGACAGTTTGCATGACTACAGCTCGAAATGCCTGTTTGTGTATTTGTTTGTGGAAAATATTTTTGGCAAAGGCAACAAGCCAAAGTGTCTGTTGCATTCTTTGTAGGAAAAAAAAATTGGAAAAAATTAAAAGAACTGCACATATCGTCATCTTAAATGCAGAATAACATAACATTTCATAAGTTTACATGCAAATCAAAAAACTTTGTAAAATGTTAATTATTTGAGATTTAAAATCAATTTAAATATTTCAGATAAAAATGCGATAACCCATATATTTTTGAAGTAAAAATATAATTTTTATTATTTTTTAAGATGTGTTATTATATATTAATTTGTATTTTTTAGAAACAAAAAGACATCGTAAAAGTAAGTATATTAGTATTAAGTGAAACAAACATATAAAATATTAAATAATTAAATACTTGTGTTTAATTACCAGAAAAATAGAATATATATATGATAATCGCGCGATTAATATGTAGCATCATAAGGATTGCGTTGACATGGTAAAATAAGTTTGCTTTTCTGATGCAGCGCAGGCAGTAATGCATTTAACAATGTGGAGAACTTATATTGTTATAGATATTATGACATACCTATTATGTATAATTTTTTTATTGATTTTAATTACTAATAAGTAGTGGTTTAAACTAAAATATGTACTTCATTAAATTTAGCTATGAATTGATTTTAAACATACATCTTTTTCATTCTAATCTAAACGTATTTTGATCTCCATAAAATTAATTATCTTAATGAATTTTTTTTTTACAATGAACAAATTTTGCAAATAAATTTTTGACTCACATTCATTCGTACATATTTGGCTCCAGTTCACGAATTATTTCAAAATAACTCTGCATCATATACTTTCAACGCTAATGCAACAAGTTTATTTTAATTAGGTAATTTCTGAAAAATATAAAGAAGAAGGAAAGAGTAGTCCAACTAAGAGTAGTTGTTGATAGCAGCTCCGGCATTAAGTAAACGTAAATATTGGACAAAGTAGTACTTCTCCAAAGAAAGATATTATTAGAATTTAATAAAGCTGAAGAATTAACAAAATATAGCTAAACAGTCTATATTCCACTACTTAATAAAAAATTAAAAAATGTGTTTATTCTAAAAATTTATAAAAATTGTCTTTTTTAAGGATATTGATGAAGGGCCACTTGGAAGAATGCAATTCGAACACAAGAAACCCCGAAAATTTTAAATTAACTAATAAAAAATATTTCTTTTGTATTATAAACTTTATATTTTATGGTCCCATACAGATTTATTATAGGAATTTGAATGTGAATTTTTTTAAATTTTTCATATCTGACAAATTCACATATGAATTTTTTTGTTTGCTCATTTTTCATGAATGAGGAAATTCAAAATATTTTTTTTCCTCACCCTCATGAATGAGAAAATGCAGTACAAATTAAAATTTTTCACGCTCGCTCATGACTGAAAAATGAACGAACGTTTCGGTACTCTGGTATTTACACCATTTGAAAGGTGTGTATTAAAATCTATTCAATATTTTTAGAGTTATAAGCGTTCAAATTTGATACTAACACATATGCAAAACACATAAATAAAAATTTTGTTTTTTCCAATTAAGAAATAATAAAAAAATAGGGTGGTCGATTATTCGACATTTTCAAGAAACCGGTTTACGAATATTTCGAATATATAAATCGGCACAGGCAAACCAGACACGTGGAACATAAAATATTAACCGGAGGTTGGTCCGTCGCCAAATCGATCCAATAAGAAGGACAAAATTAATGCTCGACACATGTAAATTCATATGTATACACTTAGGGCCATTATTACAATTTGCCAATAGTTAAAAGTCGGATTTTGTTGGACCGATAAATAGCTTTGCATTATTACAACTTCCATTTTTTATTGCTGTTATTTTCAATAATAATAATATTTAATAGATGAAAAAATATAATGCAAATCTATTTATCGGTCCGACAAAATCCGACTTTTAACTATTGGCAAGTTGTAATAATGGCCCTTATACATTATATATTTTCATCTCTTAAAAAAAAAATAAAAACATGGAAGAACATGTAAAATCAATTAAAATAGATAATCATTCAAAGCAAATTTCGATCTAAAATTTACTGCTCTTAAAATCAAGAAATACTACGCTCATTTTAAAGAAATAATTGAAAAATCTCCATTGATTAAAACTTTATTTGTTTTCGATTTCAGAACATGGCGTTTTTAATATAAAAATCACAAATGGCAATATTTTCTTAGCAAAAATTTAAAAAAAATTATTTGGTTGCTGTTTTGAAAGGAATTTTTTTTTTTCAATAAATTATAAAAAACTTCCGTTCATTGGTAACAAATAATCAAAAAATCGTAGTACACAGTACAAATTATTCGAGCTCGTTAATAATTGGATCAAGAAAAACTTTATTCGTGCGTATTATTACTTTACAAAAAAGTAACCGAAATGAAAAAAATATTCACATTTCCACATTGAAAAAAATAAACAATTTTGGTTAGAAATAACCAAAAACGGCAGCAAAACTGGAGTAAGATTAGGATTAACATAAAAAAATGTGTGATCTCATTCTGTCGACGCTTCGCCGTTATTATCTCAGTTGTAGACACAGTATTATGTTAACATGACATTTTAAGCTATTTTTGCGGTATTGGCATTTTTGGTTTTTGTGGTATATTTTTAACAATTTTTAGGGGATATAAGTTTTAAATGCCCGTTAAACAATATTTTAGATCATATTTCCTGTTTCCCTGAGAAACACAGAGCATACAGAGATGATAAAAGAGACATATGAAAAATGCCAAAATCATTTGATTCGCAAAAAAGGCAGCTTTCAAAGAAAAATACAGAAAAAAACACCTTTAAAATGTCGTAAAAAGTTTGCAAGCAAATGAAGTAAAATCATACAAACCAAACTATTATCTTACTTTACGTTTATATTTATAACAAAAGTTTTGTTTAAACCGATGAATTTACATTTGAAGGATTCGAAAGATCTGCTATTAAGTCTTATCGTCATAATGTCCAAAATAAATATTTTGCAATTGCTTAAAAAAAAGACTGTTGTGTTTCAAAGAAAATAAAAATTTTAATGCTATGTTCATTGATTCGTCATAAAGGTACAGTAAAAATCTAAATTATAACCGGTTGCCCACAGCAGTCATATACATACAGTATTCCACGGATAATTACCTCGACAAAAATGCCAAACTTGTTGGGTAATTATGCGGGGTAAGCATTTAAACGAATACGCTTAACTACCTCGTTGACGTAATTATAAGAATACGTTTAAAAATCTCAGTGAGGTAATTAAACGTATTTTTTTACTACACTCACAATATTATTACAGTAACGGACTGCAGTTAATTTAAGAAATATTCCGTTCAGTCATTTTTAAATAAATAAACATTTAAAATTCCAAGCAAATTTATTTTTAACTGATTCTAACAATTATTCAAAAAACTAAGTGCACATTAATACGGATTTTCAGTTGCAGTTAATATTGTCCGTTGATTGAGTTAAATTCTTCTTTATGTTAAAGTAAATGAAAATGTAATTTAAAGCAACGAAAAGTTCATTTAATTTTTACTGTCAAAAATTCAACCGCGAATTCCGTAAAAACAAATAAAAATGCAGTTACCCTTTTTTAGGGTAATTTTGGGCCGCAAAAGGTAGCAAGGTAATTTTATTTAAAATACGGTAATATAAAGAAATTTGCATTTTTGGTATAAATATACGTACTTACATATGTAGGGTTTAAAGTTTTAACATTTGAGAGGTGCTTTCAATTTAACATAGATAAATATTATAACAAAAAAATTAATAACATTATGTTTCTATAAATGTTTTCGTGACACCGATAAGTGCAAAATAAGGAAAATTAAATTACCCTTGTATATTATTAATTTTATATTTAACTTTTTGTTTGTAAAAATCAACAATTCCTTAACATATGAAATGGCCGCAATATTATTAATGTATCTATAATTTTCGGATTATTTTAAGTACGAATCAAATTCAAAATTTTTTTACTACCTTTTTCATAAAAAATACTATCATTTGGTTAAAAATGTATTTTAAGACAAAAATTTACATTCAAATTTTTCTTAAAACACATTTAAAATTTAAATTTATGGTTTATAAATAATGCTCTAATGAGCTGTCAACAATTGAAACAATCAATCGCCTGTCATTTGGAAACAGCACAATAATGTTTTGATTAAAAATCTTTGCGTACGGTAATTTCTTCTCAAAAAACGGTAATTTTTAGAGAGCCGTAAGGTAATGAAAAAATAAAAGTTAACATCACTGACTCAGTACAACAAAAGTAAAACAAACGTCTGTAACTGGCCCTACAAGAAGACTACCGGTCATTTTACTAGTTATATGACCGGTAGTGTTGACCAATATAGTGTTATAGTAATAGTAATTTTTTTAGTTTTGGTTATGCATTTCTTGTAGGGTGGGTAAGTAAATAAAAATATTCTCCCTCTCTCGCTTATAAGAAAAGCAAGCGGACAGGTGTCTGCCTGGTATTTTTTAGAAATTCGGCTCTTTTGTGGAGTAAACGAAAATTTAATAAAATATTTAATTGTTTTTACTGAATATGGTGTTGAATTTTTGACAGTAAAAATTAAATGAACTTTTTGTTAAAAATAAATGAAAAATAGGTAGACCGGTTTTTAATTGAATTTTACGTACAGAATATTGTGAGTGTAGATATCGCAACTTTGATGTATGAAAAAAGTGTAGACATTGGAATTTTAACATGTATCAGTTAAATCTAAAGAGATAGCAATTAAAAGCAATGGGATTTGCTGTCTTAAATTTTATCTGTAATGCTTTTTGGGATGTCCTGTCATATCCTACTAACAAAAGCGTACTATACATTCAAACTTATGATCATGGAAACAGTAAATATGCAATTGAATGGTTTTTCTTGAGCGGCCAATAAAGGCGGAAACAATATGTTTTTCCGTTTTAGACCTTTTTATGAATATTGGTATCGGTTTGTTTGTGGATAATTTGCATATTTTAGCTATTGCTGCTTTTTTTGCACGCATATTTCACGTTTTTTAAGCATATTTTAATACATGTTCAGCAAATAAAATATTTCTAAAATTATGGTTATCAGATGAATTGTCAGTTGCTTTAATTTCGCCATCTACATTTAATTTTTACTCCACAATTTTAAGCCAAAGCAAGTTTTCGCTAAGAAGATAAATGTTATTCCAAACTGTTATGTTTTATATATGTATGTATATGCAAAAATTAGGAAAAAAAGCAATTATATAAATTTGTTCTGATACATAGAAATCTAGACGCATAGTTTAGTAAGCCGATCGAATCATTCATCGTTATCTGGCTGGTTGTCTGTCCATGTAAACCTTGTGCGAAAAGAAAAGTAGCTGTTTTTAGATTATTTGATAAAATTTGGTAAATACGTTTTAATTGTCATAATAACGAAACCTATGTTAATTGTAAGAATCGCATTATAATATCACATAGTCCCCATGCAAACTTCTTTCTTTATGTCCATAAACCATTTTGTTTTGGCCCAAAATATCTTACTGCAAATAAAATATGGTTGAGTCGGTTCAGATTTAATCATACAGCTTCTATTCAAATATCAATCCCAAAAATATTCAAGCTATTTCATATTTTCAAATGTTACTTTAATTTAAAATTTAGCGACATTTCCTTTAATCCCTTTAAGACAACATATCTTATATATTTGGTGTATCTAGATAATATTCAGCACAAATAACTCTTATATGAAGACATATTTACCTTATAAAATAACTTTATTCTGGTGAGCCCTGAAGAAAGTTTATTTTAATGCAAATATTAATTTGTGGAATATTTTTTGGCCGTATTTTTTTTAAATGTTTAGTGCATATTTTCAAATTATTAACATGTAATCTTGGTTGTATTACTTACTGTGTTGTTGCCAAATAGTACTGAGGCAATTAAACGAATGAAATTAAGGTGTAATTTTGTTTTGGGAGTTTAATTTTTAAGGCAATTACCCAAATTGGGTAATTAAGCGTACGGCAATTAAACGTGGATTTTTGTTTGAAAAAAGGAAGAAAAAAACGTGAAAGGCATTTAAGCTTGGGGTAATTAACCGGGTTATACTGTATATTTCTTGTAATTACCCTGCGGGAAATTTGTGTCAATTGGTCCAACAGACTTGTCCTGGGATTTGTGAAAATAGAACAAGAACAAAAAGAAGGAACTCATGACCTGTGAAAGTAGTACCAATAATTTAACTGGTTTATAAAGAACAAAAAGGAAGAAAAGGTAATGAAATACAGTACAGTCTTAACCGGTGGTGTGACACATTTTTTGGGACTTTTTAATATTTGGTTCTTGAATCTAATTCTAGGACTTGTTTTATTGAAAAAATACTACATTGTATTAACTGACACTAAATACGTTCATTGAGAATAGATGTATGACTGGTCAAATGGTGTCAATTGACCTCCTCCAATGACAACCCCATGTAAAAGTGATAGGTCTTATTCATATAAAGTGTTAGAACTAGAACCGGTCTCTACCACAAAAGACCTATTACGGGACTACTTTGGTGTCAGTTAGCTTCCCTCTAGGATATTTTAAGACATATGACTTTACAACTTTACGACTACCTTGTGAATACCCCAATTATATATTTTTTTTAATAAATTTCAAACCATTTCGATTAAGGGTTTTATTAACTAATTAATTATTTATTAACTAAATGTGATCTTTAAAATTTATACATTTTATAACTGATATGCTAAAATATGATATTATAAAATTCAATAAAAAATTTTACATTTTATTTGCATCAATATATTACAAACTAATCAAACATTTTTTTTAGCAAAATTTTTAGTTCATCAAAAGTAAAACAACTTAAAAGTAACAAAAAAATAAAGAAATAATAAGAAATTTAACAATAAAATAATGATTAATAAATTGTTTTTTTTTTGTTTTTGTTTTACAAACTACACTTGACTTCAAAATATCTTAAATTGGTTCTGATAGTCTTCGATATCATTTCGTATTCATTTTTACATTTAAACTTATGAAAAGAAATTATAATATAAAAATAAAATATATTTAATTAAACATTATGTAAAAAAAACTTGTGATGTTTAAAGTGGAAAAATTGTTATAATACAAAACGAGAGTTTTAGTAAAAATAATAACAAAACAAATTCACTAAAACTTAGTTAAAATTTAAAAAAAGTTGAAAAACTTAATAAAAAAAAAATTAGTTCATTTTTCATATGTTTACAAACATTTACGAAACAAATTAAAATTGGAATGTCTTTTTCGTTATCAAAATAATTTTTATTAGAAAAACACAATTAATTTAAAAAAAAGACTTTTTGTTTTCTAAATCTAATAAAATTATAAAAAAATATTTACGAAATGTTACAACTTAATAAAAATTATGTTTATCATAAACGAGTCCTTTACAAATAATTCAAGTTTAATTTATTTTTTATTTTCTTTTGATTTTTGTTTAATATTTTTTTATATGCATGTAAATGGTCCTGGTTCTTTCTGCGACTAAGTAATTGTTACAAAAAAATAAAAAAAAGCAGATTTAATAAGGAAGATTTATGTTTACAGTCTCATTCCATGATATTTGGCAAAGGATTTGCAGAGGCAAAATGCCAAGAAAATGGCCAAAAGATGTACAAGACCAACGCCGAATAAAACGGCAATAATTATTTCACGATGGGATATGATCCATTCAGTAAAGACATCATAGCAGCCCTAAAATAATAGTTAAAAAAAACAAAGAAATAATGTAGTTTAAAGTATACGAATTTCTAAATATGACATTTATAAATTGAGATCAGTTAAGTGAAAAGGTGACTTTTTTTGTAGTGAAAAAGTGACCTTTTAGTGAAAAAGTGACAGTATTAGTGAAAAAGTGACTTTTTTTTTTAGTGAAAAAGTGACTTTTTTACTTTTTTTTTTTAGTAAAAAAGTGACCGTTTTAGTGAAAAAGTTACTTTTTTTTTATTGAAAAATTAACTTTATATTGAAAAAGTGACTTTTTGTAGTAAAAAGTTGACTTTTTTTTTTTTAGTGAAAAAGTGACTTTTAAGTAAAAAAAGAAACTTTTTTTTTTTTTTTTTTAGTGAACAAGTGACTTTTTTATTTTCGTTAAAAAGTGACAATTTTTTTTAGTGAAAAAGTGACAGTTTTAGTGAAAAAGTGACTTTTTTAGTGAAAAAGTGACTTTTAAGTAAAAAAGTAACTTTATTTTTTTGTTAGTGAACAAGTGACTTTTTTATTTTCGTTAAAAAGTGACTATTTTTACTTTTTTTAGTGAAAAATTAACTTTATAGTGAAAAGTGCCTTTTTGTAGTACAAAGTTGACTTTTTTAGTGATAAAGTGCCTTTTTGTAGTAAAAAGTTGACTTTTTTAGTGAAAAAGTGACTGTTTAGTGAAAAAGTGACTTTTAAGTAAAAAAAATAACTTTATTACTTTTTTATAGTAAAAAGGTAACTTTCTTAGTGAAAAAGTTAATTTTTAGTGAAAAAGTTAATTTTTAGTGAAAAATTTACTTTTTAGTGAAAAGGTGACTTTTTTAGTGAAAAATTTACTTTTTTAGTGAAAGTGACTTTAGTAAATTTTTTTTTGCACCGACCTTCATATAAAAGCTATTTGATTCGTTAGGATTTGTCACACAATTCTCATCTTCGGGTATTAAATTTGTAATATCCTTTAGTCTGCAACAGGCTTCTGGCATAGTACGATTACCTTTTCCATTCAACCAACCCGATGATGTTTCGAAATCACGATAATCAACAACCCCACAACATCCAAAGGTGCTCATCATTTGGTTCCACATTAATGTCACCGCATCGGTATGTTCAGCAGTTGTATAGTATTTGGTAATCGTTGACTGTAAAAAGCCTTTGCTTTCATTGCGAGCCTTAAAGGAAAACAAATTTATTAAAAAAAAATATATATAAATTAAGAAAAAATATTATTCATTTTAAATTACAACAATTACCGTTTCTTTGTAAAATGCCGCCAAGCCACCAGCAACGATTTCAGCAATCAACAGCAAAATCATAAAAACGCCATACTGAAAACATAAAAAGAGGAAAATTATTTAACTTTAAATGAAAATACTTGTACTTAAATGTATTTGGGCTAAAAGTACATATTTGAAATTTCGGTTAAAATATTTAGCCTACACGCAAAATTATGTTAAAATTCAAATGTTTGTTTTCTCAATTTTAATTACTTTTTATTCTAGGTATTAAATACAAAACTTTTTTTAAAACAAAATGGCATAATCTCAAGTAATATTTAATAGACCAAAGCAGTGTTAAAATAGAAACGCATAACTGTAAAAATCAAGCCACAAATAAGTTCCATTGACAATTGAACTCATTTTTATGTTTCTAACTTTCAGTATTCACGTAATTTACAACTGGCATTACTGTCTGCATAAAAAAACTTAGAAAAGTACTGAGAAAATGAAACCGAACATGTATCGCATAATTTTATGGGCTTGGCATCATGTGCTCCTAGTAAACATCATATTCGCCAATGTTCACATCAACACCACATCCAGACAGACAGACAGACGGACGGACGGACGGACGCACAAATAAACCACCGCACTAACAATTGCTGCAGACATTAAACATAAATCAAAACAGGTGAATCTTATAAAAATAACAAAAACAACAATGAACAACATACAATGAATTGCTACCGCATTGTTGGTGGCGATGTGATGAAAAGAGCGTACTTTTGCATGCACTGAGAGAAGTTTTGTACATATTTGAATAGAGTAAGTGGAGAACAGTATAGTCGCTGCAGTACAATCTTACGAATAGCGCTGTGGTGGAACATAACACCAATCAGGAATAAAAAATTAAATAAAATTATAATTTGACACTTAACAAACAAATTGATGAAATAAATAACCACAATATGGATAACATTGACCATATTATTGTTAATTCTGACCTTAATATGGTTATTTTTGACCAAAATATTGTTAATTTTGACCATATTATGTTTGATTTTGGGAAATTTGTTGTTGATTTTAACCATACTATGGTCATATTTAAACATAATTTGGTAACCTGCAAACATAAACATTGTAAAAATCTAACTATAGTATGTTGCTCTTAGAATGTGCTTACCTCCAACCATATTTTTTTCTACGTTTAAGGAGCGATATTTAATGTTTATTTTCGAACACTGCTGCAAACATTATTTATAATCTTTTTCAATTTAAATAAAAACTGTACGTTAAAAGGGACTTTCTGCCTTGCTGTGCAACTTTTGAGGTGCGCACCTTTTCAGTGTATTTGTTTGTTGGATTTTATAAACGAACTATGCATTTGCTCTTTCGCAAGACTATTAACACCAAACACTGAACACCGCTAATGCGATTCAACAGATTGTTAGTAAACAAAAACGATACAATGACCGTTAATTTGAAAGCATACAAATTAAAAAGAACCGAAGCAAATCATTTTATGTCTGTGTGTCTGTACATTTCGCATTCATTCATACCGACAAAGATTGGCATATTCATAAATATCTGCGAGTTTGTGGATCTTTGGATGGCATATTCAGGAAAACATAAATTTGCCAATGGAGGGTATAAATAACAGAGCAGTAGATGCCAATTTGTTTAAATATTTTGGCAAAATAAATTGAAGGTTTTTTTAATAAGAATTTATGACTTTGGTTACCTTTTTTTTGAAAATAGATTTTATTGTGATCATGCTTCATTAACGCTATTGAAAAAATAAAATAGTGCGTTTTTGCTGAGCAAATAAGGTCTTACATACAAAGTAGTTCATCTAAAGGTCCCAAAACTCTTTTATTTTATGACCTTAACGCTGGGTTTAATTTTTCATCGATATTGTGTTATAAAACTATTTTGGTATTTGGAATCAAATGTGTTTGCCTTACAAATATTTTTGTTAGTATATACATACATATTTACTTTGTCATTGATAATTTTGATGTGTTTGTATGCATTTTAACTGAGTTAGTTTGTTTGGCGATTTTGTTTGATATGGTTCGTTAAGAGAGTCAAACATTATTAAACAACTAAAACATATACAATAATAGTCTATTTATTAACACAACCTCTAGCCATGTTTAAAAAACGAGCACGTGTTCTCAATATCAACTAAAAAATGTATCTTGAATTGAAATAAAAAAAAAACAAGAAACTTATAGATACAAATCTCTGCATATGAACCGAACAACCTACCATAATCGTATAAAAAACGCAATTGTTTGATTTAAAACGAAACGAACAACCCGTCTAATTGACTTTTAAATGAGCGCACTATGGGAAGCTAGCAGATATTTATTAATTCCGATGTGACCCAACCGTTCACGTAGAAAAAAATATGCTAGGAGGTAACCATACTATGGTTGAATTTTAACAATGTTTATGTTTGCAGGTTACCATATTATGTTAAAATATGACCATAGAATGGTTAAAATCAAAAAATATTCTCCCGAAATCAACCATAATATGGTCAAAATTAACAATATTTTTGTCAAAACGTACCATAATAATGGTAAAAACTAATCATATAATGTTCAAAATTAACCATTAATATTGTCAAAATTAACCATAATATGGTCAAAAATGTCCAGAATTTTGACAAAAGTAACCATATTATGGTCAGAATTACCAATAATATGGTCAATGTTATCCATATTAGGGTTATTTATTTCATAAATTTTTTCAATTTGTTTATTAAGTGCCAAATTATAATTTTATTTAATTTTTTATTCCTGATTGGTGTTATGTTCCACTTTAAAAACATCCCCATTGATTCCTATTCCAGCCTGTGACAACGTCAATAGCCATATTTTCTGTTCTGATAGTTTATTCTACGTAAATTTATGTTTTTTAATCAACAATAAAAATAAAATGAATGAGAATTTTAAGCAAACCAAGCAACTATTGTAAAATGCAAACGAACAGAATGTTGTTTCTTTTAAAACATATTATTTTAAATTTAAAATTAAACATGCAATGTTTTAAAATGTTGTAATTTCGAACATATTATTGTTATTTAATATTAACCATAACATGTTTAGAGGCAACCATAATATGGTTATAGCTTTGCGATGGATTAATTTAACCATAATATGATTGCCGTGATTATAATATGGTTAAGGTGAACATAATATGTTTAAGTGTATAGTTGAAGCTTTATTTTATTAAAACATTATATTGTTAAATTCAACCATATTTGAATTTTCAAGGCAGGTAAACACTTTATTATTAAATAGAAACAAAATATTTTAAATTTTGAAAAAGTTTTTTTTTAAAACAACAAAAGTTTGTTTGTTGCCATTGCTGGGACCATAATATGTCTTTTTAACCATACTTCAACCATGTTTTTTCTCTGCGTGTTTCTAAACAAAAGTATTGGAAAATCAAAGTTAATTTGCTTAAAGGTTCATGTAGAGAAAACACATTTTTCGATATGGTTAAAAAAAACAAAAAAAAACTATCTTAAAAAACTATCTGAAAATTTTTTAAACATATTATTGTTACCTTTGACCATAATAAGGTTAAATTAGTCCTTCATGAAGAAGCCACAATAATATACATAATGGCTGCTCTAAACATGTTATGACTAATTTATTTTATCACTTCGTTTGTTTAATAATAATATAAATGTGCTGTTTTCACAACACAAGTAACTGAACGTGTAGTAAAATTTATATGGAAAACACTAAAAAAACTGAGTGCTTTTCATATAAATTTAACTACACGTTCAATCACTTGTGTTGTGAAAACAGCACATTAACGAACAATGTTGCATAATAACAGTAATCAGCCCAATTATGAATAAAAATATGAATATGTTTAACACTTATAATTCTATGGCTGTTTATTAACAGGGAAACCAGAAATATGCTCTAAAAAACGAGTTTTATGCGCATTAAATATGCAGTAAAAACCTGAAAATATGCCCTGAAAATTGTTGAAAATATGCCCTAAAAAATTCAAAAATTGCTCATTTGAAAACAAAATAGTCAACATGTTATGAGATTTTTTGTCTCTAAGAGATTTTAAGGACATTCGCTAGTTGTTTAACATTTAAAAGAAAGTTAAAGCTTTAATTTAATTAGCAGTAAACTATTTTTGTATCGAATTTAATCTAAATGTGTAAATTCGATAATCCGGACTCCACTAATCCGGAATATTCGGTAATCCGGACAGAATTTCGCAGCTCATTGCGAATTCTATAATCCGGATTAATTGCAACTCTATAGTTCGGATTGAATAACACCCGTTTTAATTTATTTTTTTATTCAAATCACAGCAGTATGTAGGTATGTATGTTAATGTGTACACATTTTTTTTTTTGTATTTTAACTGAACTACAAGACTACAACTTGTACTTTGCGCACAAGGGTAAGATGGACAGACAACCAGTCAGACGGACGGATGGACATCGTTAGATCACTTAAACAAGAGATACTGAGTCGATTGGTATACTAAACGATTGATCCAGGTTCTAGACATCGTTAAAAACGTATATAATTATTTTTTTCTTAATTTTATCTTGTACATAATAAAATTTTAAAGTTTAAAATAACATTTATCTTTGAAGACAACCTGCTTTGCACCACAATTATTGAGTAAAAATTAAATGCAACTGGCGAAATTAAAGCAACACGTTGGAAATACAGATAGATTTTTAAAATTAAAAAGCCAGAATTTCACAAAAAAAACTTTTTTTATTTGCTGCGAAAGCTCTTGTTCTTGAACATGTATTAAAATATGACTCAAAAAGGCAACATATGCGCTACAAACTTAAAATATGCTTTTTTAACTTAATTTTTCCAAAAAATGCTGCAAGCGGTAAAATATTAAAAAAAATGCAATAACAAATCGATGCCAAAATTCATAAAAAGTTCTAAAATGGATAAATATACATATTGTTCCTGCCTTCATTGGTCTCACAAGGAAAAACATGCAATTGCATATTTATGGTTTCCCTCCCTGTTTATTAACAATAACAAACTGTTTCCTCTATTTGAAGAGCCAACATATTATGGTTGAAAAAAATAAATATAAGTGGTTCATATATGCATTAAAGTTAATATTATATATGACTGCGGCTTCTTGATGGAGTACTAATTTAACATTAATATATTTACCATAATATGTTTAAAAATTGTTTATTAAACATAGTTTTGTGAGTACATACAAAAATGTGTTTTCTTTGAACGTAAGAGCCGCTCCACCGCTATAATTTACAAAAATAATTTTATGAATCTAATATCTATTTCTTGAAATTTTCATAAATTTTTAGTGTTAAGGCAAATAAGTTGGTCTGGTGCAGAGAAAACGTTAACTTTTGTTTTTGATTACAATTTTAAAGTAATTTCAAAAAAGTATTTTAAATACGGTGGAGTTACCGCGTATTTCGATATTTATTTCGATTCGAACGATATAATTTGCGAGTTCATGCGTTATGATTTTTCGTACTATAACTTTTCATTAAATTTTCCATTTGTTCATTAATACAACTCTGCTATTGTTTCAAACGAATATCCTTTAATGAAATTTCCTCGGACACGATTTTTTAACAATCTGCCTATTTAAATTGCAAGCCAATATTAAGGTGAGATCTTAACAAACAGGTAAAATCATATGCACCACGTGATCCAGAAAAATTAAGCGTCAACAAATGGCAAAGAACTAAAAGTTGATTGGGTATTTTTCTTGTACACGCAGATTAATCTCTGGTTGGCCGCGATATTCAGCGATCTGTTAATTTTTAAGACTTTTCAGAACCACCACAAGATCTTAAAAAAAATAAGTCTTTAACCCGACAACTTTTAAATATCGATTTAGGTTTAAATGCGGGAAATACAAAAAGTCATATATCAAACCTGGTGGCTACGAGTTCGAACAATTTGTACTGTATGGAAAATTTAACGAAAAGTTATTGTTCGTATTGTTGCTTGGAAAGGGATTTTTTTGTTTTTCATAAAGTTAAGCGTATTTTTTTAGAGTGTCACAATTTTGAGTTGACATCACTGCTTTGTTTGAGCACCCATTTAACAGTTAAAAGTTGCTTTTTGTTTAGTTTGCTTTGAAATTTCATTATAAATCGACTTAAACCAAAGCAACGCAAGTAATTTGTTGAAAATATTAATAAAAATAATGATACATGGTACTGGCTTTAATTAAGTTTATTTTTGTTCATTTATCCAAATATTGTAAAAGCGGAATGGCAAATTCGAAGAACAATAGATCGTTTTGGGAAAACATTTACTGTTACTAATAATGTGCATCCCGTGAGACGCAAAACAGTGCGCACTGAAGAAGGTGCAGCCGCTGTACAGGAATGCATTGAAGATGATCCTAATTAATCAATTCGTCTCCGTTCTCAGCAACTGGGGTTGTGTTCTTCCACTAAATGAAAGATTTAACGAAGGGATTTTGGCTTACAAGCTTTCAAGATTAAACTTGTGCAGGAAATTAAAGCCAAACGACCATCGTATGAGCCGCCAGTTCGGGGAATTGGCTGAAGCACAATTTGATATTGATTTTGAATTTCCATTCAAAATTTTATTTACCGATGGAAATCACACAAAGATCGTGTGATTTAGCACCATATGTTAACTCACTTGTCTTTGTCGATAAACCACAAACATTGAACACCTGGACATCAACATTCGAAGAGTAATCGGCGAAATACGGCCGCAAATGCTGCGAAAAGTTGTTAAAAATTTTTGTTTTAGATTGCGCCTTCTATGCGCCAGCCGCGGCGGCCACATGGCAGAGCCCATATTAAAACATTAATTTCATAAAATTTTCTTTCCAATAAACATGTGTCACTGCATAAAAAACACTCTTAAAAAATCCAGGGCTGTGGAGTCGTCTAAAAATAGTTCTAACTCCGACTCCAACCGCTTAAATTTTTTTACTTCGAATCCGACACCAGCAGCCGTATTCTGTAATTCGCTTAGCTAAATCTAAATCTCGATCGCTAAAATGCCTTAGAGAATACAAAATTGAAAAATTTTAGCGATGAAATTAAAAGCTAAAATTGCGGCGAATTAAATTTGTATGGCAATGCCAAATTTAGCAATGCACGTTACAGTATTGCATTCGTAGCCAAAAATCGCTAAATCAACTTTTTAGATTGTAAGCGATAGAGATTTAGCTTAAGCGAATTACAGACTATGGCTACTGCTCTTATACTGATGCTAAATGTATTTTAGACTGATCCTTATTTGACTTTAAGCTCTTTTTTTATATAGAGTACTTTTTTAATGGTTAAATATAGCAGGAACCTTATTCTGTAAAAATTTCAAATCGATATTTTAAATATTGCATCGCCAATTTCGAAGAATTTTTATTTTAGGAAATATTTTGATTTTTTTTTGCCGGAAACTTTTTGGGTCGGAGTCGCGAGTTTTTGTGGGTTCTTCGACACCGACTCGGGTAAAGAACCCTCAACTCCCAGTCTTCAACTCTGACTGTGCAGCCCTGAAAAAACTTCCGTTTATTCTAAACAAAAAGTCCGAAAATAACACAGTAAAATTATTCGATCTTGTAAACGGGTTAATAATGGCGTTTTCTTTTAACAATGCAATACAAAAAAGCATCTGTTGTGTCTGTTGGCTTTGAATTGTTGTAGTCTTGCTACTACCTGTAATTGAATTTACCTTGCGCTAATTGTACTTTATTGTTTTATGCCGAAATGTGTGTTCTTTTGTAAACGCAAAATTAGAAACACTTCTTAAAAATAAGGGGAGCATTTAAAAATGTTGCCAAGTCACATGTAACACTTATGCATAATTTTTTTTAGAAAAGAAAACGCCATAAGTTTCGTAACTGTTTGAATTGTTCACCTCTTAACTGAAAGGGCAACACTGTTCAAGTCAACAGGCGACGGTTTGGTTTGGAGTGCGCTTTTAAAAAAATGTTGAAATCCTTATGTTGCAGCTTTGAAATGCTTTCTTATTAAATTTTTCTTTTAAAACTCGACTATTTTTTCACTTTCGTATTCAACCGTTCAACAGTGTTGTACAAATACCGTGTTATTTGAGGGAATGTTGTATTTTTGATACCGTTTTAGTAAAATGCAGTGCTGAGGGAGGGTCAACTGTAACTTAAACATACTAAATAAATATCTTTTAAATTTATGTATATAATTACTTAATTAAAGATTTTTTCCTAACATTTTAGCAATCCTGAGCCATAGTGCCAAGTAATTACGCTGCATATATGGTTAAAAGCTAAACATTTTTCCAAATATAAATTACAATAACCTGCTAATGCAGTTTCGAATAAAGTATTGCATAATTATTGTCTTGAAGTAAAAAAAAATTAACAATCCAAAGCAAATATAAATAAAAATTTAGTTTTGGTTGTTTGTTTGCTATAAATTTTTTGTGTTTTGTTGCAGCAATCTTTTTTTAAATGTTCCAACTGTTTTCAGTAAACACGCCACGGTAATCAACACCCTAAAACGAAATGTAAACCTCAACTGCCAAGAGTTTTATTTTGATTTTATTTTTTGGTTTAAAAGCCCATTTAAACTTTTAGTTTCTTGTTTAATTCTTTTTTTTCTTTAGTTTTTCTGGTTTGAATGAAATCGAGATGTCATGTGTCAAATGTGTTTGATACACATGACGATGCTGAAGCTGATGATTTTTATTATTTTATTGAGCAATATCACATTTAATTACATTTTATCTGCGGCTTACAATTTTATTACAGTTTCAGTTTCCGTTTTTTTCTTTTGGTATTATGAGTCTACTTTTCAACAAATGAAAAATGTGTTCAAGTTTAAATGTAAATAAAATTTAATAATTTATTTATTTAATTAAAGCAAAAATGTTTACTTAAATGAACATTTTCTTTTGAAAGATGAGTGATCATAATAAAAATTTCCCTTTTTATATTGTGTTGGGATTTCGTTTGAAAAATAAAATTTATTTAAAAAATATTGCAAACGTATTTTTTTTAAGCAAATAATGAAATTTTTTTGAGAAGGTTAGTCTAATATTAAGCACACCTTTAATTAAATGAGAAATTTCATAGCCAAAACAAAAACTTGGATTTAAAATGTTAAACTAATACTCTGTAATAACCGTTTCACACTCATAGTGCCGGTTCACACACGTAAATTTTGACTCGTCAAGTCTTGAGGTTTTAGGAGAGAGGGGAAAAGAAATGGCATTCTCTCTCTCTCAAAATAATTTTTGCAAGATGGCGTCGCTTTTTAGGCTGTACCACAGGACTGCCAGTTTAGGGGTTTTGATCCCAAATTAGGGGTTTTCTTGTTGCTAAAAGGGACAGAAAATTTTATTTGGGGTTTGTGGTTTTTATTGGGGATATTAAAAAAAAACTTAGGATTTTTTGGGGAAATAAAAAATATGAGCTTAATTTTTCTATAAAAGATAACTAAGTTTAATGCACACATAGTATATGTCACATACACATTTAAGTGGCTATTTTTGCAACATCACTTGATATCAATAAGCATCGGACATTTAATATGAAGTTTGATGACGATTGGGTAAATTCGAATTTAACAAACTATTTTTTCGAACAAGAAAATACATGTGCTAAAATTTCTAACCAAAAGTAATTTTTTGAACAAAACGTAAATTTTCAGCAAAAAAAAATGTATCCTTAGAAAAAAGGACCTTTTCAGGACAAAAATAACCTTTCAAACAAAGGACACTTTTGCAACAAAAAGTTTATTTTTTCCAGAAAGTTTCATTTGGATGAAATACCTGTTTCAAGAAAAATTTAATTTTAGCAATAAAAAAATAAATATATTTTTGGACAAATTCTTTCTAAAAAAGCACAATTTTTTTTTTATCAAAAACTGTAGAAACTTATTAAAAAATTACCTTTTATAACAAAAACCTATTATTGGATACAAATAATTTTTAACTACCTTTTTGAACAAATTTTTAAACACAAATTACACTGCGGAACAGTCATTTTGCCGTCTGGAATTTTATTGCAAATTTTTTCTAATTTGAGGTCGCTGATCTTAAATCTAAACTCCATTTTTCTCTACCAGCTCTACTTTTCTAGATATAACATTATATCCAAAATTAAGGCACTATTACTACATATATTGGCATAACTTGAAAACGGTTGATGATATTCAGTTTAAAAAATCCGAAACTTATCTTTATGCCGTGCTTACATTATTTTTTGAATTTTCCCAGTAGTTCTCTGAAACTAAAATTGAAATTTAAAAAAAAAAAAACAAATTTTTGTTCTTTAAAATTCATTTAAAATGCGACAAAAAAACACAGTTTAAGTCTAAAAACATTTAGCTGAACATATTTTGAATGAAATTACGTTTATTTCATTGTAATCAGTGCACAACTTTTGATTTAATTCACAATTTACTCAGTAGAGGAAACTGAATATCGATTACTTACAGAAGAACCTTTTGAAACAAAAAAAAAAAAAAAAAAAAAAAAAAACAAATACAGTATCAGCCATGTCACAAAGTACAATTCCGTTCGAAATGATTTCATTCGGAATCGAATAAAACATATTTGTTTATTAATAAAAAGTGTATTTTGATAGTTTTTTCTTTCAGATACAGAAAACTCCCATTCCGTTCACGAAAATAAAAATGGTTTCATTCCGAAAATTGTTTTTGTCATTTTTTGAAGCACAAAAATACGAAAAGAATTCCGTTTCCGAACGGAATTTTACTCTGTGACATGGCTGTATATTTCGCTTATAATTTCTATTTGCACCTCTTTGGCGCTTGAAACAAAAAAGCTAAGAAAAAGTACCAATTTAAACAAAAAGTACTTTTGTAAAAAAACCTTGTGGTACTTTTTGCTTAGAAGAATGCAAGTGAAACATTTAAACAAATACATTTTTCACTCAAAATAACGTCACGAGTGCCCTCGTTTGGACATTTTTTTCTACCAGCATTGAGATAGTTAAACAAGTGAGCATTTGGTTGTTGCCGTTACAGATGTTCATTTTTTTGAAATTATTTATTATTTCACTTTTTCATAGTTTTTTTTGTTAATTTATGCCTAAACATTCAGATTGCCCATTGAGTTCAGGGTTCGCATATTAAAATATATATCTAAACAAATAAAAAAAATATTTATATCTTTTTTTCATTGTTTTTTCTGTTTCATTTTTAGATTCTGGTACACTTATGGGGTCACATGTAAAAAACAATAAAAATTTATAAAACACAAAAAAAGGCGAAGAAAAGTTTTATTATCATTTTGGATGTTGTAACATGATATGCAACAATACATATTTCATATTATTATGATTTAATAGGCGGAGATTGAATTTTGTTTAAAATAGAAATATAACAATTTGGTGATAAATATGTCAAAAAATGGAATGCATATTTAATTAGTTTTATTTAAAAAAAATTATGTAGATATTTTATTTAACCTTAAATGTCAAAGAGATAATAAATTAGCTTCAACAATGTTGACGACTGTTTATTTATGTACCTACATAGGGACTGTGTTGGTTACTAAACTAGTTTTCTGCCTATTTACCATCAAATAAGCACTTCCTTATTGACTTAAAACAATGCATAAGGAAATATGTTTAAACAAAAGAAATTAATTAATTTAAACTTCTTTAAACTCGGTCCCTCTTTAATATCTGTCCCTCTCTATGTCTTTCTTTCTCTTTTACTTCGATATTACTTGGTACAGTAGTTTTGACTTAGCTGCACAATCTCCTTTGCACAATTTTTTGTGCAGGTAAATCAAAAATGCAGTTATCTTAAATGCATTTACCTGCCTTAATGTGCAGGTACACAATTGTGGTTACCTGCACAAAAGTGCAGCTAAAGTAAAGTGTTTGATTTAAAAGTAGAATAAAAAAATTATTTTTTTTAATACATAAATTTATATTTTATTAAAATTTTATTTCAACCCAGGAGCTTACTGGGAATCTCACAAAGAGTCTTTTTGATCGTCGACGAGCTCATTTTTTAATTGTAGACGATTCCTAGCACGGGAGAAACTGTTACACGTGCTGATTCGTATGAGAGATTCTTCCATAACGCGGCGAAAAACGCTTATATTAATCGTAAATGGAATCGTTTATGATGTATATTGAGATTATCTAACGAGTCTTTCAAAAAGCATGCTAAGAGTCGTATGAGGCTCATGTAGGTATTATTTTACAACTCGTGAAATACTCAGCCGTATGACTAAGCTACCTAAATAAGGGCATCAGGCGTATTTTTCATGCCAAAACTTCTAATTTTCATACAATTTCTATAAAACAAACCTTAAGGTCGCGAAATCAACACCATCCTGTCGGAAAATTCTTTTTTGCAGATCCTTAGGCCAGTTTGTTTTATTAAAATTGTATTGGCAATAGCATTTTCATACTTCAAAAACTGTCTTATTTGGGTAGCTCAGTAATTGTTATACGACTCTTACAGAGAGTCCCAAAAAATAAATAAATTAAAAAAAGATTTAGATGTTTTTGTTACTCGTCAGATAATCACCAGAAGATTCTTTTAGGAGTTGTATATTAAACATAATCGTCTAACAAACAACCTATGCTAGCTGGGAAATAACATATCATTTTATTTTGTATGTATGTATGTTTATTTAATATAAAAGAAGCATTAACAATAACAATGAGAATTCACAAAGAACAAAACAAAAAAAAACAAAATAATTGCGATTTATATTTTTATAAACAGCTTAAATTGGATATTTATGTGAAAAAGTGGCCACCATATATTTTTATGCGTGCATCTAACTTTGATGTTTTGTATGAAAATATTTTAAAGCTGCCCAAAAATATGAAAAATGTGCAGGTATACAAAATGCACGTAAACAAGGATTTTGAAGAATAATTCCAGAAAATATTTATTTTGGGCAGTTAAGTCAAAGTGCAGCTAACTTTGATTTTTTGTATGAAAATAATTTTAAAATGCCAAAAATTTTGTGCATTTATCTTAAATGTGCAGGTATAGAAAGTGCACTTAAAAAAGGAATTTGTATGGAATTAGAAAGAATAATTCCAAAAATTATAAATTTTGTGCAGTTAAGTCAAAAGTGCACGTAAACAAAAGGCAGGTAAGTCAAAACTACTGTATAGCTAAAGTAGCCAAATAACTTTTCTTTTTATTTCAAATAATATAAAAATACTTCATAATTATGAACATTGCATACAAATTATTTTAAAAAACTTTAGCTTTTGTTGAAAATAAAAGTCATTTAAATTAAAATGCATAATCGAGAGAAAACCCCTTAACAAATACTTGGACTTACAGGTATTTATAAACGAGTACACTTGTAAAATGCAATAGACAACACTTAACATGTTGACACCTTAAACACTTTCTCTCTTAGTAAAATATAAATAAATACAAATAATGTTAAACAAAAATTCAACCATCACAAGAAAGATGAGTACGTTCACGTTATGGTATATTGTCCATAACGTAAACTTATTCACCCATTGGAGACAGGTACAGAAAGTTTTTGCTATAATTTTCTATACAATTTTTTTTTCTTATTTTTAATCAGTGTTTAAAATGCTACCATTACTACCAAATCCATTGCTACACCTATAACAACTGATTTAAGAAATATTATGTAGCATGAAAATGTTTTTTCTGGTCCGCAAAGTGTTGAGAAGTTTCAAGGTTGCCGAGCTAAAGGCAACCAGGCTGCTCACAGGTTGCGGGTACTGACACGGCCGTAAGATGCCGTAAGAGTGCCCTTTACAAAAAAGTCTTTAAGTGATAATAGTCAATTTTAATTTCATCAATTTCAATTATTTTTGTAGTTGATTGTTTCCTTGAATTTTGAACGGTTTGCTACGTATGGACCTAAACAAGCGGAAAAAGGTAAAAAATCGACTTTGTTTCAAAGTGTGAATCAAAATTCCGAAGGGTTTTCAAGATATGAGCCTGAGAAAATTATCACTTTTTCACATCTTTAAGGGCCCATAAAAAAAGTCAATGACTTTGGGTAAAACTGGGAGACATGGGACTTTTTTTTTTGGTCCTTTATGGTTATTTTTTTTGTGTTGCTCTGTGTTATAATTTGAAAAAAATCAACGAAGAAGGTGTGGCGTAAAAACTAGCGCTATCTTGGAAAAATTATTTTTATTAATATAAAATCTTTCTTATTCGACTTTATTATTAAAATGTACATTTATTAATTTGTTAAAGCTTGGTCTTTTTATTATGTAAAAATATTAATTTTATTATTTGTTTTTATTAAAGTAAAATTATTATTTTTGTATAAAAAAAAACTCAAAATGAAACAAATTAATATAAATTTAAATAATAAAGATCGAATAAGAAAACAATTATATTAATAAAATTTATTTTTGTAATTTTATTTTAGTGTTTATTAAATTCTTTAATTGAATTCTTTTACTACAATTTTAATTTGCTCCTTTTTCACAAATTTAGTTTCTTTCCCACACAATTTGCTTCTATTTTTTTTTCTTTTTTGCTTCTTTTGTTTATTTGACAACCAGATTTGACGTTTTATGTAAGTGCCGGTTCACACACGTCAAGTTTGTCTCGTCAAGTCTTAAGTTTTTAGGAGAG
The DNA here is from genome assembly GCA_949318255.1 of Pollenia labialis. Taxonomy (NCBI): domain Eukaryota; kingdom Metazoa; phylum Arthropoda; class Insecta; order Diptera; family Polleniidae; genus Pollenia; species Pollenia labialis. The sequence continues at coordinate 148,264,882 of OX439140.1, read as the reverse complement.
AGGGGAAAAGAAATGGCCTTCTATTTTCCCTTCTCTCCTAAATGCTCAAGACTTGACGAGTCAAACTTGACGTGTGTGAACCAGCACTAAGCAATTATTGTCAACGAAAATGGACTAACAATTATTGCAACATAAATTGCCGGCAATAAATATGTAAAAAAAATTGCTGTCTACATTAAAGATAAAATAATTTTGACATTTACTGCAATATATGTCGCAATAATTATCTCTGGTATAGACGGCAACACAAAATATTTGTACACACTTGACATTTTGTCATGTTTGCCAAGCAATTTGTGTGGCCTATTTTGCCCTCAGGTAAGGCATAAGCCCAACAACCGAAAATGAAAGATATAAGTGAATCTCTTGTACCGTTTGAAATTCAAATGATTCGAGAATTATTCGAAAAAAGAACGCTAACATTAAAATGTTTTGTAGTTGTTTAAATATTATTGATAGTGCTGAATATTAAAAAATGAAAGTCGAAATGAATAATAATAAAACATAAACTGCCAATCAAGGCGAATGCATGCAGGGGACCGCATCAGATAGAGAATTATGCTAGCTGTCCCTTTTTCTTAATGTCAAACTCCATTGAAAAAAAATTGACAGCCAGCCAAACGTTCTATGCAAAGCTCTCTCTTTGGTCACCAGTATGAATTCGATTTGCTACCAATAGAGCAGTAGTTTTAAAAACAAATCATTTGCTACTTCCTCACAAAATCACATAAAAACTTACAGCCGTATTCATAATGAAAATTTGGCATAAAGTTAGCACAAAGTTTATTCATAATGCACTTACCAGACTCTAGTTAACGATTTGCTAAGCTCTTGTTAACGAGCTGCCAAACGTTTGCTAACTTTTGAAAAACAGCTGTTTAATGTTAAACATTTTTTTTTGTTTTTTTAATTTACTTTTTTATTTTTTATTTACTATCTTTTTTTTATTTTATTTTAATTTTAAAATTTTTATCAAAGTTATTTTCGGGAATACAAAATTTATTATTAATACGATTTCCGTATGACGTGCTAAATTCCAAGTTTTTCATATTTGAAAATACACTGAAATTTATTGTTGAGGGAAAGCTAGCTTCTATGCGCACTTCACTGTTTGCTTAGGCCAGCTCATCAGGAAACCTTTTCCAAAGATTTTAGAAAGGCCAAAAATATTATACAAATAAAACCCTAAAGCGAATAAGAATTATAAACACTCAAGGTCTTACTTGTAACGATATCAAAGCCAAAACAAAACACCAACAATAAACAGTGAGTTTATCTTTTCTTACATTCCCCTACAATTGGTTGGGTTCTTTCCGACTCGAATTGTAGTTGTAAGTGGGTAAAAAGAAAAAACAAAATAAAAAAACAAACTGCTTCATTCTACTTTCTTCGTAAGAAAACAACAAAAAAACCAATTTGCCAATTCAGTTTTTTTGCACGGGCACATGCAAGTATGTATATTATCAAAGTTATTTTCGGGAATACAAAATTTATTATTAATACGATTTCCGTATGACGTGCTAAATTCCCAGTTTTTCATATTTGATAAATACACTGAAATATCGTTACAAGAAAGACCTTGAGTGTTTATAATTCTTATTCGCTTTAGGGTTTTATTTGTATAATATTTTTGGCCTTTCTAAAATCTTTGGAAAAGGTTTCCTGATGAGCTGGCCTAAGCAACCAGTGAAATGCGCATAGAAGCTAGCTTTCCCTCAACAATAAATTTAAGTGTATTTATCAAATACGAAATACTGGGAATTTAGCACGTCATACGGAAATCGTATTAAAATTTTTATATGTGGAGGAAAAAATAAAAAAAATACAAAACCAGCGATGATTAATGCAAAACGTGTTGCATTTTTGAGTTAGATAATGTGGCATCATTAAACTTCAGAGTCGATTTTTTAAAAGTTAGCAGATGGACAAAATTTGTTATGAATAAACTCTATGCTTACAAGCTGCTAGGCTTAATCGGCATTCTAGTTAGCAGCTCATTGTACGTAGTGTACAAACAGTGACTTATTTTTTGTTATGAATACGGCTGTTAGTTTTTATATTCTTTAGCGAAGGTAATTTCTACAATATATATTCTTGGCCCTTATGAGTAGCGAAGTTGATTTAAAGATGTCCATATCTCCGTTGATACCTATCATTATATCACATAAGTATAGTCCGGAATTGTTTACTAGTGAAATTCAGCCAGATCGGTCCATAAATGAAATTTAAAAACTCTGTCACTCTTTAAATTTTATTTTTCTGCTACGACTACAATTGTAGTAGTAACTACCCAGCAAATAAAATTGGACCACCTGACCCATTTTGATAAAATGGACTACTCCATGGACTGGTCCGATGTAATGCAAGCATGGACCATGTCATTGTTAAAAAGTGTTTGTAGTGAGACGACATGTCTTCGTTTTTTAACGACGTGCTTTCGTTTTTAAACGACTTCAAAACTAATCCTCTTGAGTATACCATGGAGTAGTTTTAAAACTACTCCTTAGTGGTCCAAAGGTGGGTTATATGATCCTCTCCTAGGACATCGTAATGTTAAATATACCAGGTTTTTTCAATACGTTTGGGTTACTTTTGGACTAGTCCTGGTCCTTTGTGGACTACTCTTTACACGCGTGTTTGGACTGGTCCTATTATTTGCAGGGTAGAACAGGGGTTTCCATTTCTTGTGCATACCACTACAAACACATATTTTTATGCTCTTCAATTCAGTCGTCGGTGTGACTCCGACAAGTGTACATGTTTAGCGGATGCTATATTATTTTGTTTCAGCTTACACTCAAAAATATTGTGCGGTCAAAAATGCTTTTGGTAACATCCAATGCCTTGCGTGCAATATTTAGAGTCTAAATTTTAAGACTTAAATGCAGAGTAATGTAACATTTCTATTTAATTTTAACATAATTTAAATTGTTGAAAATATTTAACAGCAAAGCTAACGTAAATTTTATTAAGTAACTTTTTTTAACAATTATATTTACTGCAACGTTTAAGCAAACGGTATGTGTTTTGTTTGTGAAAAAAAAATTCTTTGATACCTGTAAAAGGGTCCCTTTTGCTTTCTTTAAAAAGACGTACCTTATTATACCGTGTTCAGATATACCTTTTTTATTGAGTCAATATTCGGTTAATTGACATAATTATCTTTCTGTTCACACATACACAATTTAGCTTACTCAATTTATATTACTACTACATACAACATTTAACGTAAACAAAAATGTACATGCATAAGCAAAATGTAAACAAGTTTTGACATCTTTAAGGAATAAACATCTGGCTTTTGCGACGACCTAATGGATGTGCATTTGTTTTGTTGTAATTTCAGTTTCCAAATGTCAAAACACTGTTTAGTAAGTTGTGTTTTGCTTAATAAACACACTTGTTACAGTGTCGCATTTTAATTTTACTCAATATTTATAACAATTTCGTATTAATTGAGCAATAACTAAATTGCAATTTTATATGGATAATTGAGCTCAATAATGTCGTTTATTGCGTAAAACTCAATTAAGGTGCATATCTGAACACGGTATAAATGCAGAAATTATTAAGAAAACAAATAGCCAAAAGAATTTGTTGGTATTTTGCTTGTGAAAATATTTTGGTTTCTGTACCAATCGCGTCGGTGGGTTTTTTCTTTCTTTGAAAACACTTTTCTTAAGTAAGTAGAAATATTTAAAAAACAAGTAAAAAAGTCTTGGTTTGCTACAATTTATGTGTAAATAACCTGTACACATAAAAGCAAATGTGACAGAGTTAAAATGTTTGGGTAAGAAGATGTGTTTTATTGATGTATTAATGAAACTTTATTGTTTCGCACTATTTTTATTGCTTACTTTTTTATGCTACAATTATTTGACCGAGCCCAAAGAGTTAAGGCTCAGTAAGTCTTTACTTTCTGTTCTGTTACGAACCAGCGGATTTGTTTTTGTTATTAAAAAACCTGTGAAATTGATTAGTTGTTCTGTTCTCTTGCGGTTCAGTTTGATAAATAATAAAAAATACATTAATTAAATTTAATTTCTTCAAATTTATGTGCATAAAAGTTATTGAAATAAAACAACGGATGGCGCAAAACTAATAAATTTGTCATAAATGGCTAATAAGTTGCTACAGAAAAAGTAACTTTTACAATTTTGAAACAGAACGGCACGGAACAGAACAGAAACAGAAAGTAAAGACTAATTCGGCCTTTAACATTACTAATTTATGGTAACTATTTAACGTAACTTTGACCTGTTATAATGACTTTATACATTTTTGCAGGCAAACTCATGTGTGCATTTGGTATTTTCTAAAAAGTTATACCATCAGCTAGACCAAAAATGTATGCACAGATGCTTGAAGTATGAGCAACCCAACACCGTGAATACCATTTCTATATTACTTACCACTATGAATACCCTAACTATTTACTAAAATAACTAAAATAAGTTATAATTCTCATATTGAATTGAAAAAATGGTTATTAGAAGAGGAAATTAATGAACCAAAATCAGTTCCCAAACTGAAAATTGAGATTTCAAGTTTAGTAATATTGGAAATTGTTAAGAAAGGAGGACCATTGTGGGATGGTGTTTTTATCAAGCAATTGCTGAAGAAAATTTGGGAAAGGCTTAATTATAATACTAAATGTATAGAGTCTCTTCCCCTGTCCAGTCAAACGGTAGGCCGTCGTACTGTTCAATTAGGAACTTGTGTAGAATCTGCAATTAGGGAAAAAGTAGTTAATTGAGAATTTTTTTAAATTTTTTTAGACGAAAGCACTGACATAAATGATCTGTGTGAACTTGTAATTTGTATTCGATGCGTAGACAGCGAATACACTATTTTTGAGTCAATGTTTACTTTAGAATCATTTTATGGAAATGTAACTGGCACGTTGTTGTATGATGTTGTCAGAGAAAAGCTTTTTTCCATTTTGAACATAAACAAATCTGCTGGCGTCTGCACAGATGGAGCCAATGTAATGTTGGGCAAATATAATGGACTTATAGGCCAATTAAAAAAACACGAATTTGCAGTTCATAATTTTCACTGCATAATTCATCAGACCGCTCTTGCATCGAAATTCATAAATGATACCCCAGCTATGAAGACAGCAGAGGATATAATAAATAAAATTCGAAGCGGACATCAAGCGCTTATCCACCGAAAATTTTTAACCTTTTTAAAAAACAAAAAATCTGTGAATTGTGACCTGAAAATGTTTACAGAAGTTCGGTGGCCAAGTCGCGGTGATTGCCTGAATAGACTTTATGATTTAAGAGAAGAAGTTCTTCAGTTTCTAGAAACTGAGAAAATAGAAAAAGTTTTAGTCCAGTGTTTAAAAGACAATAATTTTATTTTAGACTAAGCTTTTTCGGCAGATACGACAAGTATGTTAAATGAACTTAATTTGGAATTGCAAGGAAAGGAACGCAATATATGCGACTTGTCAAAAATCATTCACAATTTTAAAACAAAACTTTTTCTAATTTTTTCCCAAATTCAAAGTGGTGATTTTTCCAACTTTCCAAAAGCTTCACTTGTTTACAGAAATCTCGAAATCGACAAAAGATATGAATATGCCGAAATATTTGAAACACTTTTCAATAATTTTCAAGACAGGTTTCAAGATTTTGTAATTTTACAACCGCTACGAATTTGATATTCAATCAGAACTAATCATACTACGAAGCGAAGTAAATGCCCCAGACGAAAATAATATTGTAGAGTTCTGGAAAGATTTGGATGGCGAGTTCTATCCTGAACTAAAAAAAATTCATTGAGGTGCCTCTCTTTATTCGGCACTACTTACCTATGCGAACAAATTTTTTCGGATTTAAAATTTATTTGTTCCAAGCAACGTAATAAATTAAGTTCATCCCATTTGAAAAGCATTCTACTATTACAAAACTGCCATAAAAGTATAAATTTAGAAGATTTTATTTTATAACTTGTTTAACACAAGGGAAACAAATTAAAAATTTTTTGTGTTGCTAGAAAATTTGTAGCAGTTCTTTACCAATTCAATGTCGCTGATTTTAAAACTGCACTTTTTTTCTATCAGCTGTGATTTGCGTGCAATATTTATTTTTTATGAATTTTTAAAACATAAAAATCTTTAATTTTTTACAATTTTTGATTTAGAGTCAAAAAGCTTCCAAATAAAAAAAGTGTAGTTTTAAAATCAGCGACATTGTATTCGTAAAGAATTGCTTCAAATTTTTTATCAACACAAACAATTTTTAATTTTGTACCTTTGTATTATACAACTTATAAAATATATTACTAACATTTTATTTCGGCTGTAAATAAATGCATTCTCTCAATTTGCTTACTCTCTGGTACTCACTAATACACAACCAAAAAAATTTTGGAAATCCCTGAACTAGAATGAGTAAAGAGGCCTAATATATGGCCTTATTTTTTACACAGGTTGTCATTGGGCGCAAGCCCTTCCACACTCACTTTAAGAACAATTTCGATCGCTTCCCAAAGAAGACAGTTAGGAAGTTGAATAAAAATAAAAAATAAATAAAAATGAATAACTTCCTTTCAACTTCTCTTCTTAAAGAAGAGAGTAGCGAATGTGTACAGAACATTTTGGTAGGTCTTTCAAAAAGAAGTTTATGCCTTCTAGAAGGCAAACTTCTGTTTGCAGGAATCCATACGAAATCAATCATTTAGAAAAGAATTTAAAAAAGCTTCAAACAGGCCTGCCACTTGCGGTCCTTCCAATATTTACCGGTCATTTGTTTTTAAGTCTTTTTACATTTTTTTAACTTTTTATTGTTTCTGATACTTTTAGTTTTTTTAAATACTCTTTTAAACCAGAAAATAGTATCAACATTTATATTATAAAATTTTCTTAAAAAAAGAATAAAAAGCATATTTTCAGTACTCACCGTTGACAGTAAACATCTAGATTCACGTATGGCCCCGCAATAGCCCAGGAAACTCATTAAAAACATAATGCCACCAATGGCTATCAGCACATATGCCATTTGTTCGATGACTTGAGGTTGGGTAAATTTCTGTTAAAAAAAATTAGAATTTTATTTTTTTAAATACAGAAACATTGATTCAAACATAATGTTTGGTTAATTCTAAGAAAATTGTACACAGATGCATCTTTCACACTCAATCTAGTAAAATTTTATACTTTTCCCTTCGTTCTATTTTTCCAATTTGAATTCTAAGTAATGGAGCAGTCATTAGTTCGGTATTATTGTGTTTCTGTAACAAAGTTAAACTTTGACCAACTAATTTACCAGCAAATGCTTCACAAATACTTGTATGCCACCAATGCAAAAGACTCAGATACATTTTTAATATTATTTTATTTTTGATATTTTACTTTTTGTCTTTTCTCTTGGTATTTGGTTTTTCGTTCCACTAGATCTGTATCATACAGTACACGCAATATGTTTTCATACAAACACGGGTATATAATAAATATATACTAATGGCATAAGGAATTGCACTTTTCGTCCCATATAAATCAACAGTGTTGATAGTGCCCTTTAAAATGGGTGAATTCGGTTTATTTATGGGGCTTTTTTATAACGGCGCAGCTTGCCAAAAAGAGCAACAAAGCAACGCGAAAATTTTTTATATATAAGGCAAGCTATTAAATTGATTAAAAGTCCCTTGCACTACAAGGAATGGCAAAAATTCGATAAAAACAATTTTAAATTAGCGGAAATTCGCAAAAATTTGCAAACAGCAGCATGAAGGCAGAGTCTAGTATTTATTAAAGATTTTTAAAGCTGTAAAGAATCAGAAAACTTACAGAAATAATCATTGCTATCGCAAACATGGCTTAAATTCGCGAATAATCGCAAACTTGGAAAGAAACCCTCAAATTTATTTGAAATCGCTTAATCGGTAAAAAACAAAATGTCAAAAATTAACAAAGAAAATTTTTGCAAAAATTCGCGAAAATTTTTAATAATTCAAACAAGCCATAAACTAGATTAAAAGTCATAAAAGTATAAGGAATGGAAACAATTTTGTAAAAATTGCTAAATTAAAGAAAATTCGCAAAAAATTACTAACGGCATAATAGCAAAGTCTAGTATTTATTAAAAATCGTTAAAGCTGTAAAGAATCAAAAAAACTTACAATAAAAAAATCGCTTCTATCGGAAACATGACTTTAATTTGCAAAACTGAATGTTATTATTTTGTTTTTTATTGCTGAAAAAAGTTCAATACTTACATTTTTAGCTATTTGTTGAAGAAATCTAATAATGATTCCCAAAAAGCGTGTAAATTGTTTTTAAAAAAACAATTAAATCTTTTTACGAAAGTTCTTAAACAATCGAATGACATTTGGAGTGAAGGAACTACTATTATCGATATATGACATAATCTGAAATTTCGATCAAAGTATCTCGATCACGACTGCGACGATCTGGGCCCTAAAAACTAAAAATGTTTAATCACTTCCACTCCAGGAGAGCATGAATGTTTTGGCGGGCCTCGGCCTACTGGATGTTAAATCGGGCTTGGAGTTAATTTTGAAGTTTAATTATATGGAAGATATACAAGCGGCATTTCAATAATAATATCGTTGCGAAAAAAAAACAACAAGAAAGGGAGGACTTGAGCCCTTTTCAGTCAATTAGGCCCGTATTCCTTGCAATTTTGGCACAAAATGAAAATTTTCAAATCACATCACATGTAAGTCTGGGTTCAAACAATGAAAGTTTTCTTTCAGAAAGTCTGAGTTTATTGATGAGAAGGGAAGATCACATGCTATTTTTCTCTCCCCTCTCCACAATTAATTCAGACTTTCTGAAAGAAAACTTTCATAGTGTGAACCCAGACTAAGTAATGCTTGAAATAGTTTATAATTTTATACCTTGACATTTAAATATACATTTATAACTTGTAAGCAGGAAATAAAAAAAAAATGGAAACTTTTTAAACATTTTTTCCGTAAACTTTAGTTGACTGGCAGCCACCGAACGTTTTTTACTAGTGGCCAATAACAGCTGGTTTGGTTTGTGTTTTTGTAATTTAACAATTTCATTTTGTATGAGTGAGGAAACAATTTTTTTACTTCAATTAAAACAGATTTTATTTGCTGTATTTACAAATTAAATTAATTTTTTTGTAAACGTGTGCGCACCAATCCTACCAATTTTTTTCGCTTTTTCTTGGTATTCTGCCATCAAATATTTATAATTGGTTTTTCTATCAGCTGAATCAAATATAAAATAGCCCGCTCAATTATAAGGGGTTCCTTACAACAGCCATATTTTTTCTTATTATTATTTTAAGACATGGTTATTACTACTTTGTGAATCCCCTAACTATCTTTTAAAATTGTAATCTATAATGTAACTTTTTTTATATTCATCTTTATTTTTTTTTTCTTGTGAAAACCCCATTTTGCTTTTCACCAAAAAAATAAATTTAAATTGCATGCATTTTTTACATTAACTTTATTTACATTTTAATGCAATACCTAATTATCTTATATTCACCACTAGTTATTATTAAAAGTAAGTTCATTGACTTGCATATTTCTCTTTTCGTAAATATGCAAACATCATTTACAACTTTGTCTGGTTGCAAAGTTTGCACATGAAAAAAAGTTGTAGTTGTATGATTTCAGTTTTACAACACAATATCAAACTCCAACAATAAAACATGTAACGAACATTAAACCATCGGACCAACAATATTGTCCATTTTGTTTTGGTCTAACATGTCCGTAATTATGGTATGGACGAATTGGATATGTCTGGTATAATTGATTAAGTGTTTAGGCGACTATTTCGACATGTACAATAGTAAATTTTTCCCTTACACTGTGGTTAAACTGAATACAGTTTGAACTACATACTTAAAAGATTTACTAGATTCAAGTTTAGTGGTTAAGTTAACATGATTATTACTTTAATTTATATTCATATCTTAAGCATTTTTGCGTAAGTGTTGCAAACATACAAATTGCATTTTAGTGTTTGAAATGAGAAAAAAGAAAAGTTTTTCATTACAATTTTTTTTTTATCTTCCGACTTGAAAATGCCAATAAGCTATATGTATTAGCTTTTTTTTTTTTTTTGAAAAGAATAAAGAAGTTTTGCGAAAACATGTAAACATGCAGCCATAGCAATCATTTTGCTGATTTTACGAGGGTGTTGTCAATTAAATGAACATATTTGTACATAAAACTACGAGTAGTTGTCGCACAATCGCATTCAATTAACTTACACTTCTTTGTCTGGTAAAGTATATTTTTTGTAGAATAAATTTGTTATTCTAATGTTTACTTTTATGTAAATGTCTTGTCAAACTCCTACAACACAACAAGTAGTTAATACCATTAAACACCTATTTAATTCTTAGTTGGGACTAGAGGCATGGCAAAAGTGTTTTATCAAATGTTTTTGCTATTAAAATGAAAAAAAGAGGGTTCAGAAAATACTTTCTAATACATTTAGCTAATAGTAGATATTAGTACATACAAAAAATTAGTCAAGTTGGAAACAATGTTCAAGTCAAGAAAAATTGATGTCAAGACTTCAACAAAAGGCAAAGCATTGACAGTTCTATAGCGAAGTTTATTCATTAAGGTAGGGTTACACGATTGCCGCAATGCACCAATTTGTAACAATTTTTATTGTGCTAATTTGGAGGACAATAAAACGATTGTCCCAATCAAATTTTCTGCAGTTACATGATTGCCTTAAATTTCATAAATTTGGTTGCCGTAAATTGGCGCACAGCGATTAAGGGGCAATAATTGCCAACTTCCAGTTACATGATTGTTACAATATGCGGCAACACTGAGAAACTGCTGTTGTGTTTAATTACATTTTTTGTTTTGCTAACATAAATTTTATTTTATATTCTGTGGTAATACAATAAATACTATACATAAATCTGTAAAAAATTTATTTAAGTGAGTGAAAATGATATCTTCTCAAAAGAAAAAGAAAATTGCAACATTTTGAAAAGCAGTTTTTACATTTGCCCATTTAGCCTTGCAATCCTCTACCGTATTCCCCGGACATTTGGTTTCGATTTCGCGCCATGCCTGCTCTCGCTTGTATCGGTCTTTGTAGTCTGAGCAAGAGTATTCCCAAACACATGGGTGCTCTTCTACAGGCATTATCAAAGCATTTATTGTACTGTAGGCCCAAGGCAAACTTACACTTGGCTTTTATTCCTTTTGGGCAAAGGAGTTTGTGATTGCTGGTCGGGGGAGTATACGAATTCCGGGTCCAGTGAATCATTTATTTTTATAATACAGTCATTAAACTCCATAATTACACTACAAGTATATAATAATTAATATATTTACAACAGTTTAAATTAATTTTACTTACAAATATACTTTTCCACGACTAAAGGCGCGTATTGCAAACTTTGATTGCCGCTCAAGAAAACAATAAATATTGGCACAATTAAAGCATTTTATTGCCGCATTATTGTCTATCGAGTGGTTACACGGTTGCCGTATCAGGATTGCATTTGATTGGGGCAAATAAGAAAAATATTGTCGAAGGTTGCCGTATGAAGCAATAAATTGTGACTTTACACGATTGGCGCATAAAGTAGACCAATAATTGGTGCATTGCGGCAATCGTGTAACCCTACCTTTAGGCTATAATTCATACTGTGAACGAGTCTAAGCTACAGAATATATGTACATATGTACATAAACGAAAATAAAGTTCAAAGAAAATTTAGTACTTTAGTATGTACTATAATGCATGATAGCCTAAAGAAGATAATATATTTAGTAGACTATATTCAAGACTTAAGTCCAAACCAGGGACCGGAATAACTTTATTTTTTTTTTATAAAAGTCATATGATAACAGTAATTTTTTGCTTTTTAATTTTTCGAGCAAACATAAAAGCAGTTATTTTGAAATTTTAAAACAGTAAAAAATAATTTGATGAAAATTAAATTTGATGAACTTAAGCCTAACTAAGAATATCAAAATTAAAATTAAAAAGCAAAAAAATTATATAGAAGTAAATGTCGGAAAACTGAGTCAAGTATACCATATTCATCCTTACGAAATTATCTAAAATACATGTGTGACTTTCTCCGTCAAAAAACGGGTTCGGAGTGGATTCTGGTATCTAAATGGGTGTAGAATAACTTTAAATGCGTTTTTCTTAAAACGTCATTTTCACACACTGCGACCTAGTTTTCTTGGAGAATAACAGTTATTTTTTAATTTTTATTTATTTTAAACAAAAGTAAAAGTTATTTTTTGATTTTTTTTTTAAATCAAAAAAATAACTGTTAATTTTTTTAATTTTTATTTTTTTGATCAAAAATTAAAGTTATTTTCTCAAAAAATATACATACGTACGTGTTATAATAATTTAGTTGACTTTAAATGTTAATATAAATGTGTGATCATCATTGGGATTTCTTATGCACATTAAAATATGTAAATAATTTAAGTCAACTAAATTATTACACCATGTACCACGTTAAAAAAATATAAATAAAAAAAATGACTGTTATTTTTGTTAAAAAAAAATAACTGTTATTGTCTTACTTTTTATTTTTGAGCGAAAAATAATAACAATCAAAAACTAACTGTTGTCATCTGATTTTTATGAAAAAAGGAATTATGTATTATGATACCTGCTGTGGCCGTATTCTGTAATTCGCTAAATTTAAATCTCTATCGCTAAAAATCTAAAAAGTAGATTTAACGATTTTTGGATACGAATGCAATACTGTAACGTGCATTGCTAAATTTGGCATTGCATCGACGCAATTGCAGCTTTTAATTTCATCGCTAAAATTTTTCAATTTTGTATTCTGTAGGGCATTTTAGCGATCGAGATTTAGCTTTAGCTAAGCGAATTACAGAATACGGCTGCTGGTCAGGACTAATCCTATTATATTACTATAATATTTAGGTTATCATGCTCGGTTTGTAAACTGTTAGTTTTGCTCGAAAAAATCTAAATCTTGCTTGAAATAATTAAAACCAAAACTTTAACAAGTAATATAGTTTAAGGGGATTAATATCAATACTGGAATTAGTATTTTGACATTTACTTGCTTTTTTGTTTTAAAATCTAATTGTATTTTCTTTTCTACAAAAAATGTCACATTTTATTTAAAAAAAATGCAATTTTGTGTTCGTTTCTTAAAAATGCTTTGCTCTCTAAAAGGGCATCGTGTTTTATTCTAAAAAAAGTCACCCTTAAATGGCATAAGGCATTGCACTTTACGCCCCGTATAAATCGAGAGTGTTGATAATGCGCTGTAAAAAGATGGCTTCTGTTTATATATGGGGTTACCAAACGAAGTTGGGAAAAAATCGCCTCTAATCAGGACAGTAAAAAATTCAAGTTTTAATAGTTATTTTAACTATTATTTTATATTTAAAACAAAAGAAAGCATTACATTGTTAATGGTAGGTTGTCAGTGGTATAAAATTGAATTCGGTATTATAAAATAATTTTTGAAAAAAAAACGTCAAATCAAAAATGGTAAAAACTTGGCAGTCTGGCAAAAGTATTTTCTTGTTTACATATTTTATGAGAAACAAACTAAAGAAATTGGAATTTCGTCATTAATTTTAGTTATTTATTTAATATCAATCAATAAACAAATTTTGGTTTATGTATACTTTTTTTATATTTTGAAGAACACACTTTTTGATTTATGTACATATTTTTTTATATATTGAAAAACAAGCTTTTTGTTAACTGTTAAAAACAGGGCGATCCAATTTTGTGTTTTGTTCTCGTCAAATAAAAAATTGCGGTATTACATGATCGGCAAAACATTTTATAGGTACATGCACCTTTTAAAATGTGGTATTTTTTTTGTAGAAAAGAAAACACCATAAAAAAAACTGTTATATATTTATATAGAGTTTGTTTATACAGAAATAGTAATAAAATTTTAAGGGCCGATGTTGAATGTGAAACACACCTAAACGTCAAGTTTTTTTCTGCTTTTTATTTGACATTTCCCAATTTCAGACTAACTCAATTTGAACCATGGAAAGATACGCAATGGAGCAACGCGTTAAAGTTATTCAGGCTTATTATGAATATCGGCGTTCAAATCAAAATGCATATTGTGCTCTTCGTGATTTTTCGGTAAATTTAATCGTCCAAATGTGCGTACAATTAGAAAAATCGTGCAAAAATTTGAGCAAAACGGGTCTGTAGGAGATGTGAAAACACCAATGCATGCTCGTGCAGAAAATTTTGCAGCTGTTCGCGAGAGTGTGGCTGAAGAGTCGTCCACCTCAACTCATCGTCGTTGATGAACATTAATGATGAAACAGAACTGGGGCTGAACGATGTTTTTCATACAGTTTGACATAAAATTAAGCCAGAGAATGCGGTCGAGAAATAGAATCAATTTTATTTTGAGGACGTTTTTTTCTAATGCTCTCTCATATAGACACTTATTCTCTTAACAATGCTACCATACTTTCATTCAATTTCATACATTTTATAAATAAAGAACAAAAGAAAACAAAAGAAATGAGAGAGAATTTGAAGTTACTGCCGACGTTTTAATTATGGGCTTTAGAATTTTTGCCTGAAGTTGAAGACTCAATTCTGTTTCATCATTTATGCATAAAGACTTGCTTTAACACGCTTACAAAGTGCAATTGACTCAAGAACTGAAGCCTCTTAAAGATTCCAAACTTCGTCAATTGTCAGAATGGTGGCAAGAAATGACAAATTTTTGAATAAAATCATCTTCAATGATGAGGCACAAGAGTGATTGTCAAAAAATCAATGCACCCAAAAAGATTGACTGTTTGGTGCGGTTTATGGGCTGGCGACATCGTCGGGCCATATTGTTTTCCAAAATGAGGCCGGTCAGGCAGTTACCTTGAATGGTGTTCGCTATCGTGAGCACTTGTAATGGCCCGGATTGGAAGATATGGATGTGGACGACATGTGGTTTCAACAGGACGGTGCCACTTGCAACACAGCTATCGAAACAATGGCTCTTTTGCGCGACAAATTCAATGGCTGTATTATTTCACGCGATATCAATTGGCAGCCATGATCATGTGATTTGACACCGTTGGACTTCATTCTTTGGTGTACGTCAATAAGCCAGCAATAATTCAAGAGCTTAAGGATGAGATAGTTCAGCACATTAACAGCAAAGAACGTCAATTATGCTTCAGCGTCATCGACAATTTGGACCATCAAATGGAGGTGTGCCGCCGAGCTTGCGGCGATCATTTGGCCGACGTTTTGTTGGATACATAATTGAACCATACCAATATTATCAGAATAAAAAGAAATTACAATAATTTCCTAAATAATTTGTGGTTTCTTCAAAATCAACATCGGCCCTTAAAATTTACCCACCGTTTATAAAGGCGAAACTATAGTTTAGGCTTTAAACGTAACTATAGTCCAGAATATAAACGAAAGTATGTTCCAGACTTTTGACGGCACTTAAGCTCAGTCTATATACGTCATAATAGTCCAAACTGACGACTACATTTCTAATATTCAAATGTACAATTACGTTACAATATTTAAAGTAATCAAAAATATTTTATTACTAATCCAAAAAAGCCTAATATTTCATATGAATCAAACAAATGTACTACCTGCTACATAAAAGGGAGTGTTATTTTTTCAATAAAAAATAAAAGTTAACCCTTTAAAAATAGTTTCCAACTCATTCAAACAGCAAACACAAACTGACTGTGTCAATAACCAAAACACAAAACAGACAGTCATTTTTTGATTTCATGGATAATTACCACTTTAAGATCTAATCAAGATTTATATGAAAATTAAATTAAAACACGCCACTAAAAAAAAACATACAAAAACAAAATTAAATGGTGTCTTCAATTTATAATCGACAAACGACATGAAACAATCAGGAAAAGAAGGAGACACACACATGCCTGACTTACAACAAAGTCAGAAAATGGAACACAAAATGTATATTCATAGTTAATAGTGAAACTTAAAAAAAATATATAAATTAATAATAAATATTAATACTTACATTAATATTTTCACTTTCGACCATTTTTAATAAAGCTATTAAAGAGGCCTTATCAACCGCAAGCCATATACCGGTGCCCAAAACTATCGTGCCAAGGATCTGTCAATAAAAAGGAAAAACCAAAAATTATACACGTTGAATTAAATGCTTTTTACATAAAATTAAATGTTTAAACAACAAAAAATAAATTTATTTTACAAACAATATAAATAAAAACTTAAAATAACTTGAGTTAATGAACTTTATTCAAATTGCAATATTAGAACTAAATATTAAAATTTAGCATTAACATTAGCAGGACTTTAGACGACTGTAACAAAATTATAGCTAAAACTTTAGAATATGGTCAAAACCCCAAACAAGAAAAAGTGTATACATAGTATTCCTAACTACAGAAAAGAGTATACAAAGAGTTAAAGAAAGACCCAAGACGGCACTAAAGACAATATCCATAGTCAATATTATGGTCGAGTCTAAAATTAAGGGCATCCAAAGTATATACTGGGTGTCTGCCGGGAAGGAATACTACTTTGTTTTTTGTGAATTAGCCACGTGGCAAATTTATTACGGACAAATATTCGATAAAACAACGGGTTTTAATCGAAAAAATATTTTATCAAAATCAATTATCGATTACTGTGACGATGAGAAAGTTACGTGAAATTTTTGGGAGAAACAACTCACAAAACTCACTACTTATCGTGTAGTGAATCATTTCGAAGAAAGAGGGCCTGTCCTGTAGGTGATAGGCCCAAGCATGAACCACAACGCAATGCAAGATCGGCTGAAAACACTACTGCTGCTCAAGAAAGTGTTCAAAACAATCCATCAACCTCAATTCGGCGCCTTGCTCGGGAGCTTGGTCTTCAAGATTTAGTTGACACAAGAGCTTCTTCCACAAGACCATTTACGCCGCCATAGTATACCTTCCCTGTACAAGATTATACTTATAAGTGTGGACCAAACTGCAATCAATATTAAAGTTTTGGCTGCATAAACTCAGAGAATTTTTTTTCATTATGTCACCTCCAACTCCAATATTTAGGGTAATTTAATAATAATGGGCGGTGATGACAACTCAGCTTTTTTCGGGCTAGATTCAGCCCTTTTAGCCCTTTTTTGCTTTTAGTTTCATATGATTATATTTTTTGTTTTTCTGGCAATATCGAATGGTGAATAGAAAAATATTGAATATGGGTTAACGTTTTGCATACAATTTATTAATTAATTTTCTAGTTTTGATATTAATATATCGATATATCCGTACTAAAACGCTCAACTGGAGTAGACATTTAATGTCATGCATCTATTTAAAAATAAAATATCGTTAAAGGTATTTAATTGATATTAAATATAGAGGCCTGTTACAGAAATCAATTCTGAGCGAAAATGGAAGTGATTTTGTATCTTGCTTCACACAAAATGAAAACACTTTCGATCGGAATTGTTTTCTGTGACAGGACTGATAGTCTCAAACAAGTTAAAAAAAAAACAAAACAAATTCAATAAAGGAAGGTACTAGATTAAAGTTTTACAAGTCAAGTTTTATCTTTGAAATAAATGATTGAGATGAAAAAGGGGTCGGCCATACATTTGACCCATCTAGTGGCATCCTAGGCGCTGTAGGGCCGTCTAATTAAATTTAAGAGTTTAATTAGACGGCCATATTTGTATGGTTAAAATTCTTAAATTCCTGCAACGCCAATT
This sequence comes from Pollenia labialis, assembly GCA_949318255.1. Lineage (NCBI taxonomy): Eukaryota > Metazoa > Arthropoda > Insecta > Diptera > Polleniidae > Pollenia > Pollenia labialis. The sequence continues at coordinate 148,247,165 of OX439140.1, read as the reverse complement.
TTAATAAACTAAACCGTTTTAGAGTTACGCGAATATATGTATGTTGTGCAACCTCCTCCATTTTCGAAATAACGGTATATCTCGAAAACAAGAGCTAACCTAAAAAAAACGGTTAACACCATTGGATTCTACTAGATTCAGGTTTCCCGATTTAGGTAGCCTCTCTGGTTGCCGAGCTTGTCAGAAAAAAAGTATCAAATTCTATCACAGTGTTTTTTTGGGAATATTTTCATAAAATAAACAAGTAAGAAAGTAGAGTCGGTCAAGTCCGACCATATGATACTTTATACCACTGTATATAAGAACACATTTTTGCGGTTGTATCCTATTTGGGACCCATGGGCAATTACGGGCCCCCCAGAACAAAATTATGTGGTTAAGATTTATAAAAAGTTCTTTGTGCCGAACTTGCCGTTAGTTACAGGTGGGATTTTGTCGGACGTATAAAAAGTTATTAATTATTTCAACTCAACTTTAACCTACCCGGTAGGACGATATTTGCTTAAGCACATTGCTCACTTTAGTTTTACGCAAAGTTGTAATAGTGAAAAAATGTGTATACGTGGCACAAAATCCTACCTTTAACTAACGGCAAGTTGTAATAATGGCCCTAAGTGATTTTAAGAAAGGGGTTAATACGGGACCTATGGTTCACTTTGGACCCACCAGCACATTATTTTGTCATTACAGGTGATAGAAGCTGCCCTAAGTCATTGTCGCCATTTATAGGGAAGTTATGGCATTAAAAGATATTTTCGGGAGTAGTATTTGTATGGGAGCCTTGGTCAAATATGGCCCGATTCCAATAAAATTTAGTTAGAAAATTGAGATCGCAATCAAATAAGTTTGGACAAAATTTAGTCTAAATTCCAACATAAAAAAATGGTTTATGGGCACAAAAGAAAATACATAAGCAAATAAAAAAAAATATATTAAAATTTTTTTTTAAAAAACCAAAAAAATTTTTTCAAATGATTGATCAAATCTTAGCTACTTGGGACAAATTTTGCTAAAACCTGTTTGGCCAAAATGTCAAACTTTGACCCCCTCTAACTCAGAAACTTTTTGACCGATCTTGTAGAAAATTTGGGTCTATCTACTATCGAATAGGACTAACTTGGTTCAAATTTCATCCAAATCGGAAGACATCGATTCAAAAATTGATTCACTTGACATGAAATCCCCCTTATAGTAAAGTAGGTACAAACACATTATTAAACATCAAGCAAATGCAAAATTTATACACAAAAGTCTATTTAAACACATTTTTAACGAATTATTTCTTAGCTATTTATATCGTTTAAATTGTTTATGCCTTTTTGTTTTTTTTTTTTTTTTTTTTGATTAGCCAGCCGTCCAAAGATTCTTATGTACATCGTTTACCAATACCCACCCGGGTGTTACTGCATGTCTATAAGCGATGAGAACAAGTTATCGTCATTGTCGGGAGGCAATTAAATTAAAGTAATTAAAAGGTTAAACAAAATTGTGAGCCTTAAATTAAAAAAATGATTTTTTGTGCGACTTTTTCAAAACTCTCAATGGTAGGGAGTCCAGCTTGCTACAAAATGTGTCAAATATCCTAAAAAAATTGGGTTTTTTCTTGATTATAGTCAAATTCAATATCAAGATTTTAGACTAGACTTGTTATTATAATAAAGACTATAAGAAAAAAATTTTCAGGCAAGACTTTAGTGTGAAATAAAGATTAGAGTTGAGAGTTTAGTTAAGAGTATTGGCAAAACTATAGTCAATTCTATATAAAGGGTGGTTAAATGGGCCGATGTTGAGTATGCAATTATTTTACTTGACTAAAACTACAATATGTACTATGTGCCCCATTTTAATTTTTAAAACAACGAATTATTTATTAAAGTTTAAGTTTGATAAGAAGCAGGGCTGTGGAGTCGGAGTTGATGTTTTTGTGCCGGAGTCGGAGTCGTTGTAAATTTACTGCGGAAGGAAAAACTTAATAAAATCCGTTAAATAAAAAGGGTTAAATGCAATTTCTAATAAGAGTATGCACCATATTTCATTCTTCGGCCTTCTGAAATTTTCAAGCAAGGTTCAGAAGAAACAAAAAACACTTTTTTGAAAAAATAAAAATAAATTGAGTTTTGTCTTTTTTTATATTAAGCCATCTTTATGTACTAAACAAATTAAAAATGAAATACTTACAAAAAATAGAAAATTAAATATGCATAACACATATTTGCCAATCCAAACACCACAATCGGAGGAGCTCATTTTTGTAGCCTGATTTGTTTCTGCTTTTTTTAAATTATTTTCTTTTTGGAACAAGAGTGACAGACACCGCACCGCGTTGAATAAAATAAAAAGAGGTTCGTTTTCTGGTTGTTATTCAGGTGATTACGTTACGACGTTTATGGTGATATCTGTAAATAAATAAAAACAAATAATCAAAAAAAAACATAAATAATAGATAAATTATAATTGTTTAATGGCATAAAGTATTGTTTCTATGTAGTAACAGTATGTTTATGTATTAAATTTTATTTATTTAAATAGAAATTTCATAAAATTCATGGGATGTCGCTGGAATTTCAATAGATTTTAGCAATTTTAAAGTGCATGTAAGTTTTCTTAAAATAGTTTTGCAGATTGTAATATTAAAACAAGAGTAATACATTAGGCTATGCCGAATCTTATATACCCTTCACTATAGTGTTATATAAATAAATCTATTTTGCGCCACGCCCACTTCTCCAACCCAACCACATTTTGTCGGATGTTGTGTATTGAAAACCAATATACTTGTACCTAATTTGGAAACTTTGACTGCTTTTGGTCTCCAAAATATACCAAAATCTTGATGTCATTGCATGGAAATTTATTTTATTTTTATTTTATTTATTTATTGATGATCTAGCACAACAAGATAAATCTTATAAATGATAGTGCTAGTGAGTATAACAAACTAAAATAGGTAATTTTTGGAGAAGTTGTTCATTGATAACTCAGCTATGTGTACCATTTGGGAAAAATTAAATCCTACCATTGTTTAGAAATTAAAAAATCTATTTTATGCCACGCTCGCTTCTACAATCACGCTCATATTTTGTCGGATGTTATGTAGTGATAACTAAGCTGCTTCTACCTAATTTACAACTTTGGCTATTTCCATTCTTCAGATATAAAAAAACAACATTGGATACAGTCGTTTTTCTTTCATATCTCTGCCATTGGTTGACCAGAAAACTTAAACAGCGAATATAGGACAAAAATATATAACAACTTGGTCCCCATCATTTCTGCGGTCTTCGTACAACCCATTTAAGCATACAATCCGACAGACGGACATCGTTAAATCAACTTGGACCAACTAAGGACCCATAATATATAAACATACTTTATAGGCTCTAACATCAATTTTTTAAAATTACAAACTTATATATTGTTACCTGAAACGCAAAAGACCTTAACTAACCAAAAATTAAAAATAGACTTTTTCATTGATTCTGATGTATTGCATCTCCACAAATGCTCACAAAAAATTTTAGAATCTTTCGATCATAATATGCGATTTAATTAGCAAGAAGGCCCTATCTACATAAGATTACTATATGGTAAACGCTTAAAGGCATAACTAACAGTTTGCATAAAATGCAACACTGTTAGTTTTTACAAGAAAAAATAGAAGAAAAATAAATAATAAACATTTAAAGGTTATTTGTCAATTTATTATTTTAAATAGTTTTTGCTTCTCCTGTAAAATGTTCATAATGTTAGATAGGACCTTTTGCGTTTTAACTTTTAACCTTCGGTGACGGAAAAGTTTCCTTGTCTGTATTAAAAATTAACTAGAGTGGAAAAAGATTGCAATCGATTTAATTGCAATTACAGGATTTCACGATGATTTCTAATTTGTTGATTGGATTTTAAATTATAAATTAATTAAATGATTTTAACTTGAAATCATGAGATGAATACGATAAAAATGTTGGGCCTTATTGTGTAAAACGCATCGCAACGCCAAAAATTTCATTGAAAGCAAAAACAAATTTAAAAATATTTTATTTTACACAATTTGGCCCTTAATTTTATTGAAAATTATTAAATTATTAAATAAATTAAAAAAAAAAAATGATTGCATTCAAATTCAGAAAATTTATTGTGTTCTTCGACAAAAGTCAATGTTAGACTATATTTAAGATAGCACTCAAGTCAACAGTCAAGTACCGATGGATTCTGTAGCCACAACTAAAATAAAGTTCTTAAATCAAGTCAAAAGTATAGCCAAGTTAAGTTAAATGTCAAGTCCATTACTAAAGGGTGGTCCAAACACGATGTCAATTGTGAATCACACCTTAACTTCAGGTGTTTTGCCTAACTTAATTTGATATTTCTGTGTTTCAGTGTTTGATAAATTCAACCATAGAGAGATACACAATTGAGCAGCGCGTTTTGATTGTTGAAGCCTTTTACGAAAATGGGCGTTCAAATCAAAATGCATTTCGTTTACTTCGTTTTTTTTTTGTCATCGATATAATATGCCCATAATCGAAAGAATTGTGCGCAAATTTCAGCAAACCGGTTCTGTAGAATATGTTAAAAATGTGAGAAATTCAATGGCCGTGTTATCTCACGTCGTGGCGTGGGATATATTTAAAAGAAAAAGTGTACGTCAATAAGATAAGAACAATTTAAGAGCTAAGGGATTCGATTATTTGGCACATTAACGACATTGAACCTCAATTATGTCTCAGAGTAATTGAAGATATGGACCATCGATTTGGCCGATATTTTGTTTCACACATAACTGTCATAGATTATTTTATAATAATAAAAAATATTAGGATAATTCTCTGAAAACCTTAGGTAAGGCTATAGTCAAGTAAAAACTTTAGTTAAGTTAGAGTCAAGTTAAGACTTTTTTTATTATATTTTTATTTAATCATAACTCATAACAATTTCACGTAATTTTAAGTATGTTAAGTCAGGACTATAGTCTAAGTAAGGCTACAGGCACATCCAAATTAAAATAAACTACACAGAAAGAAAAAACTCGTACTCAATTTAAGTTTTTTCTTCTTACTTTAGTAAGAGTCGTACTCAAAAATTTAAGTACGGATCACACTAAAAAGAACTTAAAACAATCCAAAATACTTTTAAACAAATAACTTTCGAAAACCATAAGCGGGTGTTTATAAAAGTTTGTTGTAAACATATCAACAACACTACAAGAAGATCAACATAGATTATTTTCATGTTTAAAAAGTTAAATAAGAAGCAATAATTCCCATATTAAATTTTTTTTAAATTATTTAGGTAAACACATCAAATATTTTAAAGTAGAATAATTACGGAAACCATTTTGGGCATGCTTCTGGTATTTTATAATTGAGAATTCTTCTGTAAGCAAAGGGCGGAATACAACAAAGGTGAAATAAACATGTGTAACGAGAAGGTAAAATAATAAAAGTCTCTCGTTGGTTCCGTGGGGTAAGTGTTTAAGTTAGAATCAATCTAATCTCACTTTCGGTTTGCTTTAAGTACGAATCGAGATTAACCCGTCATAGTAATTATTGAATCAAGCACAGTTTGAGATTAATTTTATCCTGTTTTTTCGGGTTATTTTAAGGGCGAATTCAGTATTAAATATGGATAAGCAAGCATTCTGTACTTGATTTAAGGAAATCCGTACTTACTGTTCTATTGACACCGCTTCGGCTTGATTTGAGTACGGATGGATTGGTTTGTTTTTTCAGTGTATTGATTTTTTTTATTGAATAGGACTACAAATTATTTACATTTATAAACATTTGAAAACTAATGTTAAAAATTTAGGCTCTATAACACTGGTTTACAATTTTCGAAAAAATGTTTCGTTTGCTAGCCGTTATCAAGCACAGATCACGAGGGTACATTAATTAATTCCCGTTGTGCTACCATGTCACTCTGTCTCCCATGGGTCCTTTGTTATTTGGCTGCTAGTGTTCCCACGCAGCCACCCGGTCGATTCAATAATGGAGTGGATCCTGTTTAAATCAATATCAGAGAGACAAGTTTTGGCCATAAGGGCTCATCGACCAAACATTTCAAGTCTTAAATCTTCAAATTACATAAAAGATTTTCCGTTGACTATTCCTCCTCCTCATCGCCACAACTTCTTCATAAGTCATTATTAGGGAGCCCCTGCCTCTGGGCGTGCCTCCAAATGGGCCAGTGACCAGTTATAACCGCAATTAAATTTCGTAGGTGATGTCTGGATAGCTGTAATGCTTGCCGTGTCCTTTTTTCATCTATGATGGGCCAGATTTTCCTGGTTTCCCCACAGGTAATTTCATCGTGCCACCTCTGACTGGCAATAAGGTGAAACTTGTGCACTATAAATTGCTTTCTCCTTGGAAGTGAAACACCAACATTATATGTTGAACCGTCTCGATTAAAGGTGGTGCCTGCATACGCCAACGAATCCGCAATGCAGTTTCCGTGTATGTCCCCGTATCCGGGGACCCAATCAAGGGTGACCAATTAATATCTCGCTATCTCCTCCAGAGACATCAATGTGAAGAACACATTTTCCAGGGATCTTATGGCCGCCTTGCTATCGGTAATAATGTGAATACCCTTCCAGATATTTCATCCCACCGGGTGCGTCTCGGCCTGGATGACACTGCAGTGGTCCGGCAGCCTTATAGGAATACTCCAGTTCAGCTGCTCGGAGTATATGACAGCACCGACACCACACAGTGTTTTAGACCCGTCCGTGAATCGCTTTAGAATATTTAGAATGCAGATTGCGAATCTTTATTTTTCATCAGGTCTAGTTATTGCGATATAGCACTTTCACCACAAATTTTAGTACCACAATTTGTGAAGGGGTTTCCTGCGTAAACAAAATTATTTTTGGGTCGTGCGAACATTGCTCTAAAAGTTGCTCAGTAGTTACAGAGATATCATTGAAGGTAGACCAAAAAAATAAAAATTGTATGTTTCTTGTTATTTAAGAAATCTTACTACGAAGCAGGTTTGTAAGGGAGAACATCGAAATTAACTGTAAAAAAATCATTCAGTGTGTAAAGCTAATGGCTACGTTCACCAGTTTTTATATGCGTTGAATAAAATGCTTTTTATGTCAAAAATGTATTGCTTCAAAGAGGGAACTCGCCATATAAAATTTAAGCCTTCCGTAAGCGGTATGGTAAGCGAAACTCTTATATTTATCCTTTACAAACCTGCTTCGTTTGCAGCACAATTTTTTATTGGAATGTAGCGAAATATATTACAAAGAAATTTAGGAATTTTTCATTGAAGATGGTGCACAACATATGATTTTATTTACAATTTACTGAGAGAACAGCTGAAAACTTTAAAGCAATGGTTACACTGTAAAACTTTTAACTTTGTGTTTATGTGGTTACTGTTGTATGGAAATTTAAATTACTCAGTTTTGTTCTTTGATAAATTTGTGAATAAAATCAAATATTGTGCACCAATTTCAATGAAAATTGGTTGAAGTCCTTTGGAATATATTAAGATACGTGCTAAGCAAAACATTATTAAAGACATATGAAAAAGAATTTTTAAGCCAACCTTTTTTTTTTACCAAAAAGTAGACAATATTTCGTGTCGTTTTCAACCAAAAAGGGAATAAATAAAAATTTCGAGTTAATACACTCTAGTTGATCAAGTGCGATATGTCCTCAAAAAGACTGTACGTTTGATTTAACGCTGTCTAATTTAACATTGGCCATCAGTTTAACACAATTTGTCAGCGACGGCCAAATTTTTCCGGAATAAAATGTACTGTTAACCTGTTTAATTAATCACTTTTTAAAATTATACTTGTACTTTAATAAACATTATACTCAAGCAATTATTGAAATTAAATTCGAATAAAAATAATTCAAAATCTGTATCTGTTATCTTTTTTTACAGCAACTCACTCGTTTTACACAAGCAAATGTTACTTTTATCTTAAAAATATAGTTTCTGTTGTACAGGGTGTTGTAATTAACATTTAAACACTTCATTGGTATTTAACAGATATTGAAATATTTATTTTCTTAACAGTTTTCTATTTACATAAATTAATTTAAAAAAACTTGAAATCATGAGTTTTTTTTTTGGCGATATAATGAGAAAATGTTTAATTTTTAAAAAGGCGATATGTCTATAGTTTTCATTACATTTGCAGACACATTTTATGTGTTGGCAGCTGCTTTAAGTTCAAGAGAAAAAAAAACTATCTCATTAACAGGCCTTTTTAATGTTTAAAAAAAAATTTTTTTTTGTTAAGGAACTTTTATTTTTTTTACTTTTTTCTACCTTGCCAACAGCAAAAACAGCACTGTAATTTTAACAACACCCGACTTGCATGTGGATTGCGCAGAGCAGTATGTTGCAGTATGATGATAACTTGTATGTAAACATTTTATGCTTTATGTATAAAGTTACGCTACATTATAATGGATCAGTTGATCTGTTAGGCAGAACATTGGAGATTTTTAATTATATATGAAACAAATTATGGAATGAAAAAAAAATTAAATGTAAAAATAAATTAAGTTAAATTGTCAGGCTTTTATACATTCACAAGCATTTAACGCGCTACTTCGTTAGCGTCTCCTTTTTCTTTGTGGACATACATATTAGTATGCCACAGTTTATTTGTTAAAATTCTAGCATTTAACCCGCTACTTTGTTATCGGGCCTTCTCTTTCATAAACATTGTTATATGGCAAAGTTTATGTTCCTGATTTAACATCTAATTTTGTGTTTCTAAGTTCAATAGTATAGAAATTTGAAAAAGTACTAATCGTAGAGCACCAAAGCAAGTGAAAGAAAGTAAATTTCCCGTATTATTCCAAAATATGTACAGGTTGAACGCGTTTACTTTCTAAGGGCATTGCATCTTGAAATTTATGTTTTAAGGTCCAATATTAACGAAAATTCTAAAATACCAGTTGTAGAACAAAAATCTGAAAAATAATATTAAATTGTTTATCTTCATTAGAACTTATGTTAAAATAAATAAAAACGTAATTTAAACAACAATTAACCTTAAAAACTACATTGATTTCAATTTCACTCGATTTCCATGACATGGATGTTTATGTACTTTTTGATTAAACCACACAAGCAACAGATGTTTTTTGCACTGCGTTATTATTGTTTACGGCTCAAAATGTCAAGTATTTTTAAATAAAACATTATGAAATCAAAACAAATTGGTTCGGACTGTCAAAGTCAGCAGGATTTTCGCTGTCACTTGTAGTGAATTCGCCCTGATAATAATTTTGTAATATGATATAAGACTGAATTTAAAGTGTTACGTTTCCTTGCTTTGTACTACCTGTTCAATGATTTCAGACGTAAGCGTTCGTTTAGAATTTTATATGGAGAATATTTCTAAAACTGAGTGTTTTTCATATAAATTTTCTATGCGAACGAACGTCAACGTTCGAAGTCGTTGAACAGGCAGTAATTTTTCTTCTTTATTGCAAATTAAATCTGAAGTAAATTTTTTACTTTTGTTATAGTTAAGTGCATTTTCAAATTGTCCGGTTATTTTTTAAAAATCCAGTTGAATTTTTGCTATTTTCCAGTTACTTGACATTTGGTATCTGGCAACCCTTCTGCCAATGTAAGTTTGTTGATGGTCTTTTATGGCAGGAGCCATTTTCTACTCCGTATTGGAACCTTGAATGTGCTTTATCTGCTCTAGCAAAGTATTTTGGGGCATTTACATTTTCATTTGCAGCAAAGTGATGCATTTACTAAAATGCCCAATTCTTTTTGTAGGGACTAAGTACATATTTTTAAAGATCTCAAACTCCATCCCTGGATGCAAGCAAGTATTTTTAAAATTTGTTATTTAAAGCCTCCATAAAATCTAACTAATATTCCGAAATGAAAGAGGGTAGGGCCTATCTTCATCCGTCAAACTTACACTTTTTCACCATGGTACAGTAGTTTTGACTTAGCTGCACAATCTCCTTTGCACGATTTTTTGTGCAGGTAAAGCAAAAATGCAGTTATCTTAAATGCATTTACCTGCCTTAATGTGCAGGTACACAACTGTGGTTACCTGCACAAAAGTGCAGCTAAAGTAAAGTGTTTGATTTAAAAGAAGAATACAAAAATTATTTTTTTAATACATAAATTTATATTATATTAAAATTTTATTTCAACCCAGGAGCTTACTGGGAATCTCACAAAGAGCCTTTTTGATCGTCGACGAGCTCATTTTTTAATTGTAGACGATTCCTAGCACGGGAGAAACTGTTACACGTGCTGATTCGTAAGAGAGATTCTCCCATAACGTAGCGAAAAACGCTTATATTAATCGTAAAGGGAATCGTTTATGATGTTTGTTGAGATTATCTAACGAGTCTTTCAAAAAGCATGCTAAGAGTCGTATGAGACTCATGTAGGTATTATTTTACAACTTTAAAACTTCTAATTTTCATACAATTTCTATAAAACAAACTTTAAGGTCGCGAAATCAATCCCATCCTGTCGGAAAATCCTTTTTTGCAGATCCTTAGACCGGTTTGTTTTATTAAAATTGTATTGGCAATAGCATTTTCATACTTCAAAAACTGTCTTATTTAGGTAGCTCAGTAATTGCTATACGACTCTTACAGAGAGTCCCAAAAGGTTCATTTCTAGATTTAAAGACGAGCGTGTCAAAAAATAAATAAAAAATAAATAAATTAAAAAAAGATTTAGATGTTTTTGTTACTCGTCAGATAATCACCAGAAGATTCTTAAGGTATATTAAACATAATCGTCTAACAAACAGCTGGGAAATAACAGATCATTTTATACATGAATGTATGTTTATTTAATATAAAAGAAACATTAACAAAAACAATGAGAATTCACAAAGAACATAAACAACAAAATAATTGCGATTTATATTTTTATAAACAACGTAAATTGGATATTTATGTGAAAAAGTGGCCACCATATATTTTTATGTGTGCAGCTAACTTTGATGTTTTGTATGAAAATATTATAAAGCTGCCCAAAAATATAAAAAATGTGCAGGTATACAAAATGCACGTAAACAATGATTTTGAAGAATAATTCCAAAAAATATTTATTTTGGGCAGTTAAGTCAAAGTGCAGCAAAGTTTGATATTTTGTATGAAAATAATTTAAAAATGCCAAAAATGTTGTGCATTTATCTTAAATGTGCAGGTATAGAAAGTGCACTTAAAAAAGGAATTTGTATGGAATTAGAAAGAATAATTCCAAAAATTATCAATTTTGTGCAGTTAAGTCAAAAGTGCACGTAAACAAAAGGCAGTTAAGTCAAAACTACTGTATGATAATTTTTTCTTCTCTAAGAAATATTATTTTATTTGTGTGTGTGTGTGTGAGTAAACAATGTCACGAGTTCTGTAACAATTATTGACAAACATTAAAAAGCTACAGAAAAAATAAAAACTAGAGCATGTTTTGTTTTCAATTCTCGAGGAAAAAATTACATGTTGAAAAAACAACGATGCTTTTATTTAAAAATGTATGAAATTACTTTACAATGGGAAGGAGGGTGTAGTTGTTTAGTAAAAGAAAGAAGTTGGAAACAATGACAAATTGTGTGAGTGAAGGAAAAACGTATTAAGGTTACAAAACAAAAAACTTCAGGTCTTGAAGTAACATTCTAGAAAAATCTTTCATTTCTGCCGAATGTATGTGAATAGTTATTGAAAAATGAAATTGTAGTTGGTTGTGTGAGGAATTAAGGCCCCTATTACGGTTTACAACTCAACTGAGTTGAGTTGTAATTGAGACAACTGGTTGTGATTAGTTGTAATTTTTGTAATGTTTTTGTACACCGCAATATAGCAAAGTTGTAAACCTTAATACAAAAACTAAGAAATTAATAATAGGAGCCTAAATGGTGCTATTGGCAAATTTTTCTTTGAAGAATTTATCAATTGTCAACATTTTAACTCGAAATTTAAAAATGTTCAGTAGAAGCAAAACTCTTTTTGATTTAATACTAAAGGGATATGAACATAATTTTTTAATTACCAAAAAGCCTTATTGTGGTTTCGTTGTCGTATGCAACTGTGTCGTTTTTTTGTAACAGATTAAAGTAAGCACACAACCTGTGTTCTCCTATCTTCTACAAAACTACTACTACTACGCCAACCACAATAATGCCAAAAATGTTTTACGCCTATGTGAACCGCCAATTTTTGTCTAACAACCTTGTTAGAAAAGGCATTGTCAGTTTATTGAAAGACTACAAAACTGTTAGACATTTGACAATCGTGTGAGCACTAATTTTGAATTGGCAGACTTGTAAAGTTAATGCACCGAAAATTATTTCTAGCAACGCTGCAAATACATACATATGTAACAGGTATGGAGAAATGGATTTTAGTTTTTGTACCAACTTCAATTATAAAACATAATTTTGAGACTCTGACGGTACCAATTTTATATTTTCTTTCCCATCTCTTAAAATATTTTGAAAAAAAACTTTTTATTTATTACAAAAATTTTAGTTTTAATTAAAAGTATATGACTTTTTGTTGTGTGTATAAGTAATTACATATTTACAAAATAATTCAAAATTCTGAATAATTTATAAACTCATTAAAGCAATTTATATCTTAAAGGTACTTTTAATTAAACATATCGTCACATTAAATGCAAAAAAGCGTAACTGCACTAAAATTTAAAATGGAGTTTTTAACTGATTACGGTTCGTTCGAATAAACTACATGGTGATACAATTTTTAGACCCCTGGGGACTTTATTAAAGAAATTAAAACTCCAAGATTACTTAATTATTATTGATTTTGTAATGTTTATTGCTTTTCCTGTAAAAAAAATTAAAGTTTAGTTACGTCCGTTTGCATTTAAGGTGACAATTTGTATGTATGAATAATTTTCAAGGGATATACATTTTATATACATACATACCTATTGTAGAATCAAAATGATATGTGAACCATTATAAGTGCATGTTACAAAAATAAGCAATGGTAAAAAATAAGTGGCGCTGTATAAAAATGTATAAAAAATGACTACTGTACCATCCTGATACAATGAATGAGGGAAAAGCAAAAATTAAAATCAATTTTTTTGAAAATTAATTTCAATAAGTTTCAAAATTCTTGTTTTAGATCTTTTTCCGTTTGATAATAAGATTTTCACTTTTCCAATTTATAAAAAATACACAAAATTGACAATTAACATTTTCTGTCAAATGCTTTGAATTTTCTGACAACATCTTACAATAGATCTGGCAATTTTTGCATTGCAATTATCTGACAACCATGTCTTTCGACAATATTCGTTGGCTGATGAGATTTTCTTTTGTTGGCAATTTTTCTTGGCACTATATTGTCAGCAAATTGCCAGACCTTACAATACTATAAGGTCTGGCAACCGACTGTACATAGATTTACGTGTCGATTTTTTCCAAAAAGTGAAAACATAAAAATTTTGAGTTAATACCTTCTTGTTGATTAATTGCGATATTACATACATTTCAATAATTTGAAAACTTACACAAACCTTTTTGGGTTCTTTTTTATTGTTTTTGATTCTGATATCCCTGTACAACACACAAAAAAAAGGTTCTGCCCAGGGTTTAAAAAACTGGAGTCAAAACCAAAAACTGTCAAACAAAAAATTTTTTTACAACTTTTCGCTTTTGAGTTGGTTTGACAGCGAGTGTAAACATTTAATGAAATAGAAGTAAAAGCAGCAGTTTTTTTTTGCCAATGACAAATAAAGATGTGGATCAAATGGCAGTTTTTTTATTTGGACTGCAGTTTTTTAAACGCCAACTGATTCTTGTAGAAAAAAGATAAACGTGTATCGACGTTTAAAAAGTTTACATCTGACACTCATTTTACGGCCTTTTTAAAGTTGCACTCTTGTGTAGTAAAATAACATTAACCTACTAATTATTCTAGAAAGGGGGTATTTTTTGCAATTTTTTTGAAAAAAACCAAACTCACCTTTAAAACAGGGAAATTTGCAGTTAAAATATTTTGCAAAAAAATATGTCATACAATTCTACTTAGGGGTCCGAACACATTTAAGTCGAAAATTAAACTCTAATACCAGAAATAAGCAAAAACTTAAAAGGTGGGTTAAAGGTTAATATAGTTAAAATAGAAAACAAAAAAGCTACTGAGCGGATTAGTTTTTACCTACAGATAAACATATACATAAAATTAAAGGGAAATGTGAGTACCGAAGTATTTATTTGATTGGGGGAACAGAGAACAAAGATTACTTTATAATTCTATTGGTGAAGGCTTGCAGTGTAACTAAAGGGCCAAAATAAACGGCTCAAGCAGTTTGACAACAACAACAAGATGTTTCCGTAAATATTAAAAACTTTTTTTCTTAAGAGCATTCCTTTTTTAAGCCTTTAGTTTAAATAGGGACAAAGTTGACTGATCTGGCAACTTTCTTTACTGAATCTTAATTCATATGAATTTAAGATATTTGTTTTTATTTGCAATTCTTGGCTTTCTTTTCCTGGCTACCAAGAACTTTGTAAAGAAAAAATCAAAAGAGAAATAAAAATCATTCAAATTTTTGTTTTATTGGAAGAGAAAGGTTTTAAAATTAAAATTGAACACGATTCCCATGTCATATTTGAATACAATTCAGCCTTATCGGTCCCTAAATAGCTGAGATATGAGCAAAAACCAGGGGCCTGATTCTGGCAGTCGTGATCGAGTACTTTCTCGATTCGAAAGCAATTTAATATCTTACTATTTCAGTCAATACTGAACGAATCGGAATTATTTTCACTGTTGTAAAGCATTAATTTGAGTTTCACAGTACTGATAATAATAATTTCGATTCGTTCAGTATCGACCGAAAGAATTAGAAATAAAATTGCTTTCGAATCCAGAAAGTACTCAATCACGACCGCCAGAATTAGGCCCTAGGACTGCCTCTAATTTTACCCATAAATTTATTGTTTTTGTTTTTTTTTTGTGTATAGGTATGTATCTGGATAACGGCAATAGTTTTCAACAACTGTGCACAACATAGATTTATTTATATCTAAATAACGGTATTAAAAGAGCTTTCTATTCTTATGGCACCATGGTTAAGGGTATATAAGATTTGGCATAGTCGAATATAACACTTTTTCTTGTTTTAGTTAGCAATCTTTATTTCAATTTTTATTAAAAAGTAAAAAAAAATAAATAAATAGTTTTGTTTCGAGACTTAATCGTTTATTAAAGAAAACTACAAATTTATCATTAAGGTGTTAAATTCATCAAAACCGTATTAAATTTCACTTCAAATATTTCTGTATAGAAATGCGGATACCATTTTGTTGTCAAAACTTAAAGTTCTTTTTTTTTTTGTTTTCTTTTTTGGCACATGAGTATGTCAAGAGTATTTTCATTTCTTCTCTAGCAATAGTACACTAAAAACCTACATTTACTTTAAAATCTGGCCTAAATACGGTTTTTGTTGAAAATCTAGAATTTCGAATATGAATTGCACAGAAAAGCATTAAAGCAATCAACTATACAAACATGAGTACATTGGTAGTACGTAAATTAGTCATTGTAAAGTTATAGAAAATTTGCAAATAAAAAACAAAAACAAGTAGTAACCCACAAGTTGTACTAGAAACTTTATAATAGCTTACAGTTAACATACAAACATTTACATGTGTATGTATTAACAAATATATAATAGACCTGCCCTTTAAAAATTAATTATTTTAAGTGATGCATCCAATTTGTATCCTAAAAACTTAAACTCACTTGTGCTAAATTAATTGGATAATGGAAATTCCTGCTGGAAATCGATTGTGCGTTTTAAAGTCGTTAGAAGAATAATTTTGTGATTAAATTTTCTTAGATGATGAAATTGATTTTGATGCAGTATTTTGGGAGATAATTTTATTCAAACAAAACAAAAACTTTAAGAGAAACATTTACTTGAAAAAAGTCCATTGACTGATCTGATATTAGAATTCAGGTGGTAAACAGCGTCTATACTTGAAAGTCTTTTGAATTATCCCTTTTTTTACGTTCATTCTTAATAATTAAGTGTGAACAGACGTGGAAAAAATTTGCATGGATTGCTGCCGCGTAGGCCTAACTCCATATTGGTCTTAACCACAAGGGGGAAATAATGCCTTTACCAACAGCCCTCGTGTTTAAGCACAATCAGCACAAAATTGGCAGAATTATACTCTCGCCTCTTGTTTAGGACCTGGGGCTTTCTAGACTCTAATCCTTTTTGGTATGCCTGCAGTTTTTGTTGAATTGCCACAGCACCTATGGAGACCTGCCAGCAGGACGATCTTCCCCACAAGTGGCCGAATATTCGCCCTTGAAGCTGAATTTTTAAAATCTTAATTCCCACGACTTTTCGACCAAACCGTTACCACCACGTGATCCCCGAAGGGTCCTTAACCAATTGACAGCCGGGACCGAAGTCCTAGCCACTACTGATTCCCTCGGATCCAGATAGGAACTCTGGTCAGCCGCGATCTCAAGAGATCTGTCTACAAATGCAAAATTGCCGTGTACATTTCGAAAAAGTACTATATAAATTAGTGTCGTGTTATGCTGCGTGGACCAATTGTATTGAAAGTCAAGGGGTTAAAGAAATGTTTGTATAGTTGTGAATAGCTTAGGACATTTTTTTTTTGGATATTCGATTATAACTTTCACTTTTTCTTATGATTTCACTCTTTCTTTTCTTTTTTTTATCTCCTTTTATTACCTAAAGTGTCACAATTGACCACACTTTAACCTTTTTCTGGGATAACGGGTTGGACTGTTTATAACTTAATTACGATCACCAACATAAAAATGGTTTCGGGTGTTTTTTTTAACTACATAAGATCTCTCAATATCGATAACTATGGCTTGACAACTGAGCGTGTCAAACTGTGCTGACATTTATGTTCAGTTAAGTTTGGCAAGTCATCATGATTCGTTTGACGCTAGAAAAACGATTTCAAATTGTGGAAATTTACTTAACAAAAAAAAAAAAAAAAATTGTTCTCGAAGTTCAATTAGCACTTCGCCAATTTAAAGAAGCTAATTTCTGGCTCAATGGCTACGTCGATTAACAAAACTGCCGTATTTAGAGCGAACACAATACTCAACCATCTGTCAAAATGAACATGGAGCTGCGTTAGGGTGAATGGCAAGCACTATCAAGCAATGCTGACCGAATTTTTGCTTCCAAAAATCAATCAGCAAAATATCAACGACTTATGCTTCCAACAAGACGGTGCAACTTGCCATAGAACGCGATTAACAATCGATTTGATGACAACTTTATTGGCTGCCTCGTTAGTGCAAGCAATTTAACGCCTGTCGGTTACTTTTTATCTGGCTATGTTAAATCGTTGTTTTATGCCAACAAACCAGCAACTCTTGAAGCACCGGTTGCACTGGAAGCCAGTATTTAAGGAAAAAAAAATAGTCAAAAATTGGACTGATCGAATGGACCATGTTACTCATAGCCACGGCGGACATTGTCCGGAAATCATATTTAAAATATAAATGCAATGAAATTTATATTTTATATATATTTACAGGCCTGTCACACACTTTCCGCTCGAAATCTTCTTTAAACAAAATTTTTTGCCTAACGAATAAAAATAAGATCTTTTTTTATGACATAGCTTATTTACAATTATATTAGCAGTTAAGTTACCATAATCAAAAAATATCACTTTCTGAAAAGGTGCATATATAAAATGTATTGCCAACCCTGTAATATTGCTGTAGTGGGATTCTGTAACTTTAAACAATAACAACAGTTGTTATAATTGTCAACCTGTTTTGTTGTTTGCACTAACGATTATGTGATTCTGTAAATTGTTGTTAACAACATAGATAAAAATTAACGTCAAGTGGCATCATTGTCAAAAAAATGGCAAATTAACGAAAAACACAAAGAGGAATAAGAAAAAAAACAAATAAAATTAATAAAACTAAACAGAATTTTTTTTAGTTTTCTGTTTTTTTTTTTTAAACATAAGCCAAACATTTTACTATTAAATTAAATGTAAATTATTTAATTGTCATTTTCAAGTTATAATATTTCTTTAAACTAAATTTTTTTATTTTTTCGACATTTAACAATAAATAAACAACACTTAAAAAGTTGTCGTTTACTTAACACAAACAGCTGACTTAACGATAACAAGTGTTGTTTAAAATGTTACAGAATAGCAAAATCGTTAAATTTCTTGTTAAATTTTTTAACAATGACAACTATTGCTTAAATTAATTACAGAATCGCATTTTGTGAATTTCATAACACACAAGTTATGAAAAAGTGGAATGCCCTCTTTTTAACACCCGACATACAGGGTTATTCTAGAAATCGAAAACGCAAAACGCAAGAATTCTAAACGTCGGTTTTTAATAATAATTTTTATACAAATATTATACAAATCTTTCTCTATTAAACAGAATTTTATAACGAAAATTATAACACCCCTGATAATGTTTGTTTTTCATCACTGTAGCTAATTTTTTTAAACGATTTTTATGTTTTTTCCCCAGCATTTTGTTTTTAAGCCGATTAAGCGATTTCTAAAAAGTTTTTGGGTTTGTTTCTGTTTTTGTCATGCTTCGCGAATTTAAGTCATGTTTGCGATTTTCGTGTAAGTTTTATGATTCTTTACAGCTGTGGACAAATTTTTAGTAATTTCCGCTAATCTTGCAATTTTTTACCGAATTTTTACCATTTTACCACTATAAAAATAGTTGTAGGGAATTTTAATTAAATAAAACATTCTTCCCATATATAAACCGAAGTCACCTACATATTTTACAGGGCACTATCAACACTGTCGTTTTATATGGAGCGAAAAGGGCAATGCCTAATGCCGTTAGAAAGGGTGAATTTTTTAAAATAAAACATGCAACCCTTTTAGAAAGAATAGCATTTTTAAGAAACTAACAACAAATTGCATTTTTTAAATTAAATGGCACATTTTTTTTGTAGAAATGAAAACACCATAAGTTTCTGATACTGTTCAACAAAATTAGACTCATTCAGGAATTTTTTTTAAGAGCAGGTCTTATATACATACACGTAAATATACATATGTACATCCATACACCTTTAATTCAGTGTATTTAACACCTGCAAGTTAGACGTAGTATTTCTTTCTCTTGTTGATGGTGGCTTTTGTGGGTTTAAATAACATATTGATCAATCATTATGAAGTTCTTTTGTATTGAATTTATTGTTGGCAATAATGTTTTTTTTTAATATATTTCCAAATCGAATGAATATGTTAAGAACTTTTTTATTTTGAATTGTGGTTTAATGTGGCAGTTATTAGTAGTTTTTTATTAGTTTAACAACAATTTTTTTATAACAAGTTTCGGTACCAGAATTGGCTCTAAGTTCTTTAAAAAAAAAACAAACATGAAAAAAATCAGAAATCTAATTGGTAATAAGAAGTATTTCGTTATGCTAGCGGAATTATTAGAATTGACAGATATTGACGGTAACTAATTTCAAGTGCAGTTTGTTTTACAGCTATTAATGAAGTTGTAGGTAATTAGAATTTAAAATTAACTAGAACATTTCCTAGAAGTTTTATTTCAAGGAATTCAAAAATTTCAATTTAGGTTATAATACTAGTTTGAAGCGACCTTTTAATGTCATTAAGTAGGTATAATGAAATATTTTTTCTTCAAACTGTTTTAATATGCAACATAATTTTTTAATTGCGTTACGAACGTTCACATCAATGCAAACAATAATTTGTTTTCCAAGCAAATAAATGATTGTACTTTTTAAGTACCAGGGTACTTTAAATTACCTCTTGAATTCTCTTCATCTTTTCAAACAGCAACTTACAACAATGCAAATTAATTGTGTGTGAATGAGTAACTGAATGAATGGATTTTTCTGCTTTTCTAAAATTGAAAAATTAGAAAGTTTTTTTTTAATTATTTAATTTTGTATTTATTATTGACAACGAATATGAGTATATACCGTGTAAATACACTTCATTACTTATCAGATGGTAGTCAATTAGAAATACGTGAGAATACGTTTTTATTAAATGTAATTTTTTTTTTATTGAAGAAATTCTCAAGAAATGAAAGTAAAAATATTTTAAGTACCAACACTTTTAATATCCCATAAAAGTGTTAAGCAGTTGTTTTTGAATAAAAGTTTAACCCCCTTATTCATAAAATATGTTTCAGTTTTATAAAAGGTTTATTAAACAAATATTCATATACATTTTATCTTATGAACCTGTTATAAAAATGAAATATTTTTTTATAAAATTATATAACTATTTAAAGTCTTTAATAGCAATCAGAATTAGAATAAAAGGTAGTATTTACAGTTTTTTTTTTTAAATAAAACTGCCAGATAAATTTGTGAGGAAATCGTCAATTTCCTGAGAAAAAAATAAAAAAACGACTTTTACGTTTTGAAAAATCGTCAAAAAATCGGACAACATAAAATTTAGTTTTTTTTTTTAAATTTTTGTTCGATTTTGTAAAAAAAAAACATTCAATCAAAAACATAATTACTTTATACCCAGCTAGCATTTTCAAACGTGTAAGAGATACTGGAAGTCTCATGAAGAGCATCTTTGATCGTCGAGGACCGCATATTTTAATGGTTAAGGATTCCTCACACAGGAAAAAGTGTAACACAACTGAGATTCTTCCATAGCACAGCGAAAGACGCTTTTTCAATCGTTGGGGGAATCGTTTAAGCGTAATCGTGCGTAAAGATTATCAAACGAGTCTTTCATGTCAAGAATCGTATGACACTCATATAGATATTATCTTACTATCCGTGAAATGTTCGCCTTATAATTGTTGAAAATATGATGTATATTCATTCGATGATGGTTTGACGAAAGATAAACAAAGTGTAACGGTTTCTCTAGTTTTCGAATCGAGTCGCCTCAACGCTTGGCAATTAAAAAAAACCGGTTTTGACAGCTCGTTAAATAGTGAAGTTTGCCGCTATTGTTAATTAATAATGGCAATTTAGCTAGTTTTTGGTCTATCTAGCGTTTTTATCTCTATTTTTATTTATAATTTGTGGGTTTTATTAAACATGAAAGCTATTGCTACTATTCGTGACACACCGTTGACGCCCTTGCTTTGGTATGCCACATCAGCGTAAAAGCTAAGCGAAAGAAAACTTTCCGCATTCCGCTCTTGTTAAGGCACGACATTCCAAGATTAAAAAAACGAACGTCAAAGAAAATTTAGTGTTTTATGCAGAATTTGGAGATTGAAAAATCCGTAACTTTTTAGAAAAAATCAGCAAATCGGCCATTTCCTAAATCCGGAACAAAAAATCGTCAAATTTCAATTAAAGAAATTCGTGATATTTATTAAAAATTTAATTAAAGTTGCACCAGTAAGTAAATTAATAGTATCAACATAATATTTTTTGATACACTCTAAAGAAAAATCAATGCATCCGTACTCAAATCAATCCGAAGCGGTATTAATAGTACGACGGTGAGTACGGATTTTCTTGAATCAAGTACAGAAAGATTTAATCTAACCAAGAAAGAAATTAGAAAGAAAAAATTATTGTGATTGATTTACTTACCCGTATTGCACATTACAGAATGATAAAACACCAACATCATGCCCGATATGGTTTTTACTTTAGAAATCTCATGTACATATTTAACCAAAATTATAAACTAAATGAGAGGCAAGGGTTCAAATTTACTTTTTCACCCTTCTCGGTACACATGAGTCTTTTTTCAATGTGTATAGAAAATCAAAACGTGCGTAAGCCGAAGGGTTAAGCACAACGAAAAGTTTAATTTTTTTTACTTGATTTAAGAATTGTATACTTATTTCAAGAAATTGTGGAATTAATTTTCGAAAGTTATCCCATTTAGGATTGTTTTGAGTACGATTTAGTGTCATTTGTACTTAATTTTTGGATTACGCCTCGTACTTATAAAGTAATTTTAAAAAACTTGATTTACCCCGAGTGTTTTTCTATCTGAGTATTAACAACATTTTCTGCAGCAATGTTGTTGATATAAATAAACGTTTAATTCACTTG
The DNA here is from genome assembly GCA_949318255.1 of Pollenia labialis. NCBI lineage: Eukaryota > Metazoa > Arthropoda > Insecta > Diptera > Polleniidae > Pollenia > Pollenia labialis. The sequence goes on along the minus strand of OX439140.1, from coordinate 148,225,133 downwards.
ATTAAATTTTTTATTAAATCTGATTTTATTTTTGATTAATGGTTTAACTGAAAAATAAAAATTTGGCTAGAATTTTTTTCAAAAACAGCCGTAAAGCAGAATCAAGTGCTACAGTAGATGTTTTGCTCAGAGCTCTGGCGACGTAAATTGCTCTTAAATAAGCCCAGAATCTTTCCGTACTTTATGACCCTCTGCAGCTATGATTGTCTAAATGAAAAATGTTATCCATTAACCCCTATTTTAGGCTTTATACCGCTTGCCGTAAATGATTTTAATCTTAAGTACCTTTTTTAAAAAACCAAATCCAATGCTCTTACCAATCTTTACTTTAAGTGCAGCATTTTTACTCATTTATCGGTGTCTGGACAAGCTTTTTAGTGTCTCCTTACGCAGCAGTTTTGCAAATGGTTTTTCGATTTTTGCACTTGCATCATTTGGATCGAGAAATTTTAAAAGTTTCCAAAGTGTACGTCTGAAAATTTATAGGAGTTTAAAAAAATTTTCAAAGAATTCAAGAAATATTTTTTCTACACAGTCGAACTTCCCTAAAATAAATCTGCGTGGGACCATAAAATGACTTCATTTATAGAAACTTCATTATTCAGAATGTTTTTTGTTTTCATTTGAAATAATCGAGTATTTTAGTTTGTATTTAGCTCTTTTACACGGCAGTTATTCATTCGAGCATTGCATTATCAAAATCGTCGAAATGGCAGGTTCGAAGCCTTTTACGTTTAGTGCTTAAATTCTTGTCTTCTACATTTTAAGCACAACACCACTAGGTTTATATTCCTTTTCAACTTTATTAAATACTAATACAAATTGATTTCTTTGTTTTTTTTATTCATCTTTAGGAATTTCCTACAAAGGGTTTGCAATGACATGACGCATAAAAATGACAAATCACTTGCCTGCAGCCTTCGCCAAACAGTGATTTTTACGGAATTTAATGGAGTCCCAAGAGTCCCAGGAGGATTGTGCTCTCTTAAAAGGAAGAAATGAACCTCATTGAAGATGATTTAACGATAAAAATCTGGTTCAACTTCTAGTTGTATCTCATCCCAAAATGTTCTAAGTAGTGGAGGGGCTGGGACCGAGTTGTTAAAGGGCCAAATACACTTGTCAAATGCTTGTCCAGCAGGCGCATTCACTCGTGTGTGTACGTGTGCCGGACGTAATATTCGCCGTCATATCTAAATTTTTGGCTTTTCCATCCAGAATCGTCGGTATGACAGCTCGTCAGGAAACTTCATCAAGATTTTAGAAAAAACAAAGATTATAAACCAAATAAAACCGTTAAGCGTATAAGAATTATAAGCAACAGTTATACTTGTGACAATATCAAAGTTTAAACAAAACCATCAACAATAAACAGTTTATCTCTTTTTACATTCCCCACTACAATTGGCTGGAATTTTTCCAACATTTATTGTAGTTGCAAAAGAATGCAAAAAGCCAGTTTGGATGAAGTTTCCTGACGATCTGGGCTAAGCAACCAGTGAAATGCGCATAGGAATAGCTTATACCATCAACAATAAATTTCAGTGTTTTTATCAAGAATACAAATTTTGAATTAAGCACGACTAACAAAATCGTTTAAATTAAAATTTTGTATTCTCAAAGATTTCTTTTATAATTTATTTTAATTTATAAAAATAAAATCAAATATTGGTCATGTTTTTAAAAATAAAGAGCACAAAGATGACAGATTATGAAAGAATATGATAAAAGAGGACACAAATTGTATAGAAGACATCCTGTTAAAATAGATGATTGTCCTCTCAAAAAGAGTACGTATGGTCACCTTTATTTTCACTATGCGACATGTCTTACAGAAATTTTTCATGAAACAGATGATTGGTGACGAAGGGTGTATAGACGCTTGCGGAATACACAATGAATTTTACGGCCAATTTCACCAAGTTGAGTTATAATGAACTATCAGTCATAAATATTTAGATTTAAATTTCCAAATTTTCCAGAAAACGTAACGTCTGAACGTGTACGAGTTTTCGGCAAATATAAATATTATTGCAGGGTTATGTTGCATAGTCTTAAACAGGCACTAGTCGTAACCCTACATATTTTTGTAAAATGTTTTAGAAAATGGATTATGAATCGATCAAACTTAGTCCTTCTAAATAGGTACTACGTTAAACACCACAAATGGCTTCTTCGATGCGTTCTCTATGTTGCATTTTTGTTATAGCCCCTGGTATCATTTAGTTTCTAAATTTGATAGTAAAAATGATGAGTAATAGAACAGACCGGTGGAACGTCATCGGCCAACAATTTAGAACTTGAGGTCCAAATACACTGATCAAAATACTCATCAAGCTTTGTGGAAGTATTAGCGAAAATGTGTTTGTATGTGTGACACCGACGATGCTGGATAAAAAATTAAAAAAAATTAATTGTGACGGCGAATATTACATCTAGCACATGTACACGAATCAATTTGCCTGCATAACAAGCATTTGACAAGTGAATTTGGCCCTTTAGCGCCGATATTTGGTAAAGATTTGCATGCTTTGAAAAAAGTGGAAAAAACTAAGTGCAAATGATTATAAAATCGCAACAAAATTATCTTACAAAACATACTTAATAATATATACACTTTTTTCCGAATTCATTCCTTTAATCTTCTGCCTTTAAGTTTTCTAATTAACTTCAACACAAAAAAATGTATCTCATGGGCTCAGCGTTAATAAAGGTGAAGAAAACCAGAAAAAAACATTAATAGTTGTGTTGTTTTGTTTCTTTAATATGATTTTTTCATCATATTTTTATTTAAACTTAAAACTTCTCATCATAAAATGCCGCTGCCTTTTAGTTAAAGAAAATGTTGAGGTATTTTGCCAAGTGTTTTCCATAATTTTTTCTTGGTTTTTTTTTTGTTTTTGCCACAAAGTAGTGTCTCTTTAGAGCATGTTTAACGTAAAAAATAATGTGATCTTTTTTTACATCAATATCTTTTCTTTACTTTATTTTATTTAAAGAACTTTAGCAGTTATTTAGCGTTTTAATATTTAACGCAAAATTCTGTGTGAATGTGACTGCATGACTTTTCACTCACATTCTAAATTGAAAAAAAACCGCAGTAAAAATCCGTTAAATTAACATTTCCTTCACTCACACGATAATTCATCATTGTTACACGCTGGTCATTAGAGTGTGTTAAAGTGGGAAGTGAAAAAAGAAATTATAAAAAATCGTCCCATACAGAATAAAAATATATGCTGGTAGGTATTAAAAAAAAATAATTTTGAAGTGTAAATAGAAAAAATTAAACAGTTAAAAACCAATAGAAATTATTTTTTTAAAACATTTTACTAATTACTGTTTTCTGATGGACGTCAAACACAATCTGAAGAAACCACAGGGGTCATTTAATAACCACAAATAAAAAAAAATAGTGTGTGATTTCAACTCAACGATTTAAGGGTATAAATTGTTAGGCGATTGATCATATTTAATAGATTTTTTTCTTACAAGTAAAACGTAATCATACACTAAAGTGCTGCATGTTTTTTTAAAAAGAGTGAAAAACTTAACTTAACTTGAAAACACCCGAAACAGCCCCTACAAATTATTTTACTATAATTTGGCAGTCCATTCGTAAGTCAATGGCTTCTTCTGCTTAACATCAGGGCTTTCCAAATGAGATTCGTTTACACAGAAAGAAAAACACTCGGGATATATTAAGTTTTTTATACATACTTTAAGTACGAAAACACTTAGTCGTAGCTAAAACAATCCTAAATGGGATTGCATTCGAAAATCAACCCTCGAATATCTTAAAATAAGTATAAAATTCTTGAACCAAGTAAAAAAAAAGAATTGAACTTTTCGTTGGTAGTCCCACTCTGAGATTAAAAAATTACAAAGTGAGGGTCTTAATCTCATGTAACTTACTAGTCTCATCTCTCGTCATTGCATACGCTTGTTTTTGTCAAAGTTTGTTATAGACACTAAACGATCAGCTGTTTACATTACATTTACATTGCGACATTTACGGTCTGATAACGGGGCCTTAGTTCTGTAAGGTGTAAAATTGGTAAGTAAGTCAATCATTGAAATATTCTCCTTCTGTTTCTGGGGTAACTATTTTAGGTTATAATCAATCTAATTTTATCACTTTCGGATTATTTCAAGTACGAGTTCGGTATTACTGACCAATTTTCAGGATTGATATTAAAACACATTTATGTTTAAAATTGTTTTATATACAAAATTCTCTACTACGCTAAATACTTAAGTTAAACTTAATTAACCGAAGTGGTACATTTAATTTCAACTTAAGTTTCCATTGTAAAAACTTATCAAGGTGGCCTCAATATCACAAACATATAACAACAACAGGCAAAACATTAACAGACAGCTGTTTTTTGTAAGTAATTAGACTTTTTTATGATATTTTTTTGTATTAAGAGGGTGTGTGAAACGGTGTGTGTTTGAAACGTTGTGTGTGAAACGGAGAGTACTTTGCCTTTCATGGAAGTAAATTTTTGATACTGTTGAGGTGAATAAAATTTAACTGGCACTGGGGGACAGTGATGCCAACTTTTTGAGAGCAAAAAGCACTTGAAAAATTAAGAAACGCACTAAAAATAACTATTTCGAACAAAAAACAAGCGTAAAAAAATGGCTTAGTGCTTATTTTTACAATTTAATTTAACACAAAGCAAGTTGCATTCGGCTGTGCCGAATATTATATATCTCCAAAATTTAAAAAAGGGCGACAGCGTTGATTAGTGACCAGTTTTTATTATTATCTTCAATAAAAATAATATCATCCAAATCATTTGGATCATTTGAGTTTTTATGTTCCACAAAACAGTTTGAAAGTAATACAGTGCGAGCTCGATTGTCGTAACTCGAAAAAAATCTGACCTGTTGCCATTTCCGAAAATTTGCAATGATCGACCATTGTTTATAAAACTTAATCACAGCCCATATTTTAATAAAAAACCTTTTATTTTACCGTTTAAATAAATTTAAATTAAAATCGTGCAAAATTTAATAAGACAATTGGCGTATCATGCAACTTTCTTAAAAAATAATGATATTATCCAATTATTTTAACCTTTGTACGCTTCTGAATAAAGAAAACACATAAGGTGTAAATAGAAAAAAACATTTATGTTTGTGTTCTGATACTTAGTCAAACCTTTTTGCAATAGCACTAGAGGTAGAAGTGCACAACACGCGGTAATTTGGAGACGAGTGTCGTCCGTTTGGAAACTAAAGCGCATGAAAACTGGCAGGTTTCACAACGCTTGTTATAAAAGCATTTTCTGTCAGCTGTTTTTAATTTATTCAACACTTTGCTCATACCAAGTAACCGCTTTTTTTATTTTTAAAGTTTGCGTTCTTTCGAATGCAGGTTTTTTAGCTTTTCAATACGTTATTTTCTTCACGACTCAAAATCGCTAATGTTTTCCAAGCAATTTTCTATTTATTACGATTATTTATTACGATTACTAAATATGTTGTCAACGCTAAAAAGTGCAACGTTTTGTAAAATTTCCAAATTGCTAGGAAGCCTAGCACTAACCTCGTTAATAAAGTTTTTGGTAAAACGAATGCAAGTTTCTTTTATCACTTTTTTATCATTTGAAATCTTTAGAGGCCTTCTCAAAATTGAACCCGAAATAGCAAATCAAAATCATCCTCTATATAACCAAAGTTTTAAAAAATGGTAGAAAAAAAAATAAAAATTGTAAAAAGCACTAAAGGCACTAACGAAAAATTTAAAAAGCACCAAGTTAGTGCTTTTTCTTAGTTTGGCACTATGGATATAATTTTGGCGTTTTGGGGCATCAAAAAGCACCATGGATAGTGCCAAAAGCACTAAGTTGGCATTGCTGCTGGGGGATGGTATAAAGCTTAGAAATTTTTGATAAAATTGTAACGTTACTGATTGACTTACTGAATGGATTCATTATTGCACTGCCATAGAGCCTGAAGCTTAAAGGTTTGGCAATGAGGAAAATCTCTCGCCAAATCGATCTACTAAGACGGCATATTTGGAAATTCGAATATTTAGAGGGTAAAAACTTATTTATTCGCTAACCTTATACTTACCTCCTAAACTAAGATATCAAAAATTTAATACTTTGTTCTTAAAAAAAGCGGAAAGATGTCTGGTACTTTTTTGACATTCGGCCGCGTAAAACCTGTGTTTTAGATCTTGTTTGTTACCCAATCTCTTTTTAGTCAATGAACATAGATATAAACATTATCCACCGTAATCATAAACGATTATTAAATTCAACAAACGTTTACTAGGGAAAATTTTCATACAAAATTTGTTTTGTAGACCTCTATTAAATTTAAAAAAACATTCGTAACAAATTCAAAAAATAAAAATTTGGTACTTTTTCGAAGTTCACACTTATTTTTAGAAAATATTCCTGTAACGAATGCCGTTCACAGTAACCGCAGTTTCGGGCTTTCGGCGACACTCTCAATTACATCAGCATTGTTTTCAAGAGACCGATCGGTTCGATGACGCAGAGAAGTCTTACTGTCCATAACCGACCCAGTTGCTTGAAATTTTGTTACCACTCTTCGAATGGTGGACACATTAGGTGCACTTTCTTGCCTGAATAATGTTCGAAGTTTGAGTGCGGTCTCAGCATAGCTTTCCAAATTTGTATAATTATAACGCGCCGATCTTTCGTAAAGCCCTTCATTTTTATGAAATGGACAAAAAACAATTTACACTAAATGTAAAAAGTGCACTCTTACTGAGACACTATGACACTGGACGTTATGACATGCCACACCACTTTGGTTATCCTTTGTCAAACCATCGTCGAATGAACCTTTTACGACTCTCTGTATGAATCATATTTTCAGCAATTATACACCGAACATTTCACGAGTTTTAAGATAATATCTACCTGAGTTTCATATGATTCTTGACATAAAAGACTCGTTAGATAATCTTTATGCACGATTACGCTTAAACGATTCCCACAACGATTGAAGAAGCGGCTCTCGCTGTGCTATGGAAAAATCTCAGTCGTGTTAAAATTTTCTGGTGTGAGGAATCTTTTACGATTACAAAGTACGGTCATCGACGTTCAAAGACGGTCTTCATGAGAATTCCAGTATATCTTACACGATTGAAAATGCTAGCTGGTGATGAAGTAATTATGTTTTTGTTTGAATGTTTTTTTTATAAAAATCGAACAAAACTAAGCTTTAAGTTGTCCGACTTTGATCTTGACTTTGGAACTGCCGTTTTTAACTGTTGCCAGCTTACAGCGCTATTCTTAACGTTGTACTAGAGCGACTATTCCGTACTCCACTTTATTGTTACCAATTTGGCTACCTCGTTCATTGCATAACAAATGACTACAGGTTGTTTAAACGTCATTGTTAATCAATTTTTAATAAAAACGTTGTTACTCCTCTTTCAAACACTTTACTTTAGCTGCACTTTTATGCAGGTAACCACAATTGCGTACCTGTACATTAAGGCAGCTAAATAGTTTTAGGATGGCTGCATTTTTGATTTATCTGCACAATCTCCTTTGCACGATTTTTTGTCAAAATTATTCTATAACCTTTTTACCTGTAGTTAAGGTATACAAACTAGATACCGTAAATATAATGTTACCATTCTGGTAATGACTACTTTTTAACCGCACTGTAAATAACTCTTAACAAGTGGTAGGATAAAAATGTTTATTTTTAAAGTTCATTGAATGTAATCAGCCGTAAACGATTTGAAATTACAAAATATATGAAGAAAAAAATAAACAATAAATATTTTGAAATCAAAGAAAAAAAACCAAATAAATATTTTGTGAAATGAAAGTGAAAGTAAATTGGTAGCCAAAACAAAAGTAAATTTATTAATGAATATGTTTTTTTCGGAAAAAGAAAAAAACCTAAACTCTAATTACCTGTGGCTGTTAACACCCATGATAAGACAAAAAAAATATACAATATACATGACTTTGCAAGTTAATGGCTTCATTTTAAGAAAACTTGTATTAATTAGCCAAAAATTGATTTTTGTTTAAGACATTTTTAAGCGGATTTCGAAAAGTAGCAGTAAGTTTTTTTTTGTAAAATTTACAAACTTGGTTTTGTTTTGTCACTAGAAAATATTGATTGAGGTTTTAAATTGTTTTTAATAACGTTATAACAATTTTAAAAATTATATTTATGGTTAGCATATTTTTATTAATTTTTATGTTGATATGATGGATGGCAAATTATCATCTCAATTTAAAAAAAACAATCCGTTGTAAGACAAAAATTTAATTTAATTCCTATTTGCATTGATTGCAAGTTCGCTAAACCGAATTTTTATTTATTTTATTTTTCTGCTTTTTTATAATTTTAAGAAGGAATTTTCTGTGCAAACTCTGAAAATTTGCAACTAATTTTAACGCAATAATGACGTGCGAATTTTTGAAGAGGAAATTCATAGCTGAATTTTTAAATCTGACAATACTTCGTGGGAGCATGTGCACTCAAATTTTGTTTGAAAATACGTTTGATACGAATTCATACAAGGTGGTCTTATTTTGAAAACGGCACTGTAAAATATTTTAACGTTCTGCCAAAAATTTAAACAAATATTTAATTTTGTTTTTAATTTTAAATTGCTTGTTTTAAATTATAATAACTTAAAAAAATTAAAATTTCATAATTTTAAACGAAAATTATAGAATTTAGTAAAGATTCCCAAGAACCACCAGATATCTAAATTATTTTTTTAGAATACGAAACTAAATTTGTTCATTCTTGATTAATAAAAATAAACTAAATTTGTTTTGAAATCCTGAATTATCATACATAATAACAGCACATCCAGTAATCCGAATATCTCGTTAATCCGAATCAGGGTCTGCAATCATTAGTTCGAATTAGCGAGCTGGCACTGTATTTGAAAAAATATGACAGACTTAAATTCTTATGAATGAGTTCCGTGAGGGATATGGCCACTTTGTCCAAATCCTTCCATCTCACCCGATGTTTTCACATGCAAGTAGTGTATACGTATTGACAACGAAAAATTGAGGAAACAGCCGATTGGCTAAAAGTGCAAAAATTATGTGAATGCCAGTGAAAAAGTGTGAGTGTATTGAGTTTTTCGAACTTGTACATGCATGTGGAAACGGGGGGTCAGAGAATCAAACCTAATACAAATTTGGCGACTATGGGCAAGGCTGCCATAATCTATAAACACTACCGGGTATGTTCTGTAAATCGAAATGAAGTTGATTTGAAACCGAACAAATTTTTAAAACGAGCCTGCAAAGAAGGTTCATAAAAATATTCCTTTTTATATACTTCATACTTTGAGTAACAATTATATTTACAGGAACAGTTCTTAAAAACAGAAAAACTACAGTAATTTTGTAAATAATTGAAATTAAAATCTCGTTCGATTTCAATTCCACCTTATTTCGATTTGTAGAACATACCCGTACATCTAAATTTTATCTTTTATATGTATATTCGACTTGCAAGCAAGTACTTGCATGTGTAAACGGGGGTAAAAAAAGTATTTTTTTAACTTTATTAAAAAACACTTAAATTCTTTTAAAACCCTGCATAATTAAACAAGATTCCTTTTTAATGAATTGTTTAAAAATTTACTATTATTTTTATTCATGATATTTTGTTAAAATTTTATTATTTATATTGTATTTTACTTTTTGTTTAAATTTACACTTTAACTACTACATACATATTGTTTATTCGATGGTTTTGTCGGCTTGTGTATTTGAGTCTAAAGTAAATGTCAGCGGGCCTGAGTTTGCATGCGATCATATTGTATATAATATAAATATATTATTTTTATATACATACTAACATATACACATACATACATACAAATGTAACTAATACAATACTCAAAATTATATTGGGTGTATAAGTCACAACATATGACGTATCTTTAAAGCGGCTTGCGATAAAATTGTTCAATTTTACGTATTGTACAATTACATATATCGCTAATGTGTATGTGATATTCATATGTGGCACAATGTATTGGCAAAAATCAAACGACTTTTGATTTTTATTGCACAACAAAAAGGAAGTGAAATGTATTGGCAGCATTGTACAATTCTGTTTTTGTTATTCCTATAGGTAATTTTCACCTTTTTATTGAATGAAAATTGAGCAATATTTAAATTGAAACCATTGTGCGACTTATTGCATAATATAGGACAAAATGGAAATAATATGGCGAATATCATATACAATAATAGTGCATGTGTATGGGCCGCTTAACACATTTTGTGCAAGCCGTTCCTTACATGGGAAACAGATTCTGGCCATTGGTGGCTATGAATTATGTAAGGGCGACAATCACACGCCTTGACATTTCAATTATCGAAGGCACTCAAAGCTCGTAAGCAGTCCGGTGCCACCGAAAAATTCTCTAAGGCTCTACATTTGTAGCAATCAGCAGTGTAAATCAAAAATAACCATAACTCTTATTTTCTTGCACTGCCGGTTCTACTCCCGACGATGGCCTATACTCTGAACAACATTTGTTTTGTAATAATGTTTCACAATAATTATTATTGGAGTTATTTTATTGAAATTTTTATATTTAAATCAGGCTAAAAAAGTTCATTAAATTTAATTTTCATTAAATTATTTGTATGAAGAAAAGAATTTTACAATATGAAATTAATTAAAATTTTTTATTAATTTTTCATTCTTGACTGACCGGGGAATTGAACTCACGTTCACGGACAAGTTTTTTTGACATGTTTCGATAGTAACCAGACAATCACAAATGTTAAACATTTTCAAAAAAAAAAATTAACCCGCAACATTTTTAAGTTAAACATCCAATATACTACATAAATAATTTTTAGATTTTTTTTTTAATTTTTTCATCTTTATTTGATTCAATTTAAATAAATTGAAATCTATGTGTGAAAATGTATGTATGTTACCATCAGGCAAACATACAACAATTCATATTTAATTTTATTAATATTTATTGTTTGATATTTATTGTGAAATATCTTTTTTTTTATTTAATTTATTCAATGTAAGTATCTATTATTACTTTTCGGTTATAGTCAAATGAACACTAAAATTACAAAAAAAAAAAAAATATATCAGAGCGAGTAAAAAAAAGTTATAAAACGACAGTTGTTGTAATTGTAATGGTACATAGATTTTTATGTAAAATATTATTTACTTAAGCACATGTGAGTATTTTGAGTTAAAATAAATAAAAATATTTGATAAATTATAAATATCTTCGTATGTATTTCACTAACAACAACGTTAAATAATAACAATAATTGTGTAAGTTAAATTTTCTAAAAATTAAAGTTCATGAGATCAAATAATTTTTTCAGACAATTATGTAAACGATCATATCTAGAAATTTGTTGTTGTTTAAAGACGTGCATACTTTTTATAAAACTAATTTTTGCCAAATATTATTTTAATTAATTAAAGTACTAATTTATTAGACCTGTCATAGAATTCTATACTTCAATTTAAGCTTAAATTACCCAAATTTCAAAGTAACCGAAAAATCCATTTTTTCAGGGACCGTAACGGTTATAAGTGATATTAAAATAGTTATTTTATAACAGTTATTTTAAAAATTAAAAAAAAACTCAATCTGTAACAGTTATTTTCCAAAGTAAAAATAAAAGGTCGAAACAAACTCTTAAAAATAGAGTTTTATTTAGGAGTTATATTTTTCCGTCTAAAATAAAATTCATTTTTGGAGTTTTATTTTTTCCGTCTAAAATATCATTTTAGGATGGAATTCAACATACCTTATGATAAAAAGCTTAATGGCCTACAAATCATTTTGCTTGAAAAATGTCGATGCCGCTCTTTTTCTACATCAGTCGGAATGGGAAGATATGGAAGCCTTACTAACCGTCTTGGAGCCGGTATACATCGCCACACAAAAGCTGCAAGAAGAGCAATTATTTTTGATTGATTTTTTTAAAACATGGCTTGAAATGAAGCTTGAAATTCAGACGGAAAAAATAAAACTCCTGAAATAAGTTTTATTTTAGACGGAAAAAATAAAACTTTTTTTTAAGATCACCACAGATTCTGAAGGAGCTCGTCAGTTCGAATCTATTGATATATGAAACTTAAGTCTCCGTTGGCTCTAACATGAAGAGTTTTTATGTTGAAATTTTCCGGATAACTGTTATTTACGGTCCCTGATTTTTTTTGAAATTCCTGATTGCGCCTAATTGAATTTGGTACCAATATTTATGGACTTATGCTTCCAATTTATGATTTTCAGACTTTTCTCGCTGGCCTTGGATCACCACTCCAAAGCCGCTTAAACCAATTCTCGACCATTGAAATCGATGAAACATTTTCAGAATAAATTACGGTGAGGACTACTGCTTGCAATACTTTTAAAATTGAGAGCAGCGTTGCCAACATTTATCACCTTTTCGTGCAGATTTTCTTCTTCGAAAGATAAGAAAAATTATATTAAATAATAATTAACAATTTATTCTAATGCAACAATGTTTTAGTTGGCGAAGGTTTCTTCGAAGAGGAACTGGATGTGAAAGTTTCCTTTAGCCTGCCTGGAGAAGTAGCTCTCTACTTAGGTTCAGCAGGGACCAGATAAGGACAGTAAAGTCGGACGTGACGGCAACGGCCGGGTGTTCCAAAAAATAATTCAACTCCACTTTCTAAATTATTGCGAACATACACATGTGAACCAAGATCACCGGCCACTTCTTTATCTGTTAAGCCTGTTCTCTGCATGGGGTTCATTTCAAATGGAGGTAAACGTATTAATTTCTCAATCTTAAAAAAGCCATTTTATTTTGTTAACAGTTGAAAAACCACTCCATTCTACACGGCCGCTTCGTATATTACCTCCGTTCTTTACAGAGAAGCCTCTGGATTTTTTTCCTAACACCAATAGCAAATAATATTTTGCAGTATTTATTTTTAACAATTTACAAATTTTCACAAGAATCAGCTAGTAAAGCGTAGGACAAAAATATATTAAAAAATTGGCATTTTTAAGGAAGTGTTTTAAGTTTAAGTTTAATCTCATTTTAATTATCAAAGTTTGTTGTAGATTAATACAACAACACCACAAAAGTAGCTAAAAACCATTTGCTTGTTGTGTGTAGAAACAACAAAAACAAGAGAACAAGACGAAAACATATTTCCATGTTTAAAAAGTAAAATTGAGAACTCTTGCTTTTTAATTAATTTATATATTCAGTTATATATGTACATTAGGTTTTAAAAACCAAAAAACCATATCGGAAATGATGCTGGTGTTTTTTAATTGAAATTCTGTAGGGTGTAAAACGGGAAAGTAAATCAAACATAATAAAATGCTCCTTCTAATTAACGTTTGATTTATTTCAAGTACGAATTCGGGATTGACTCAACTTTATAGCACTGGAATCAAGCGCATTTAAGTTTAACTTAAATGAATCTCATTTTCGGATTATTTTAAGTACGATTTTGGGATTGAATATGGATAAGTTAAGTATTTCGCGACTGAAAAGCCGTACTTGAATCAATCTTTCTGTACTTGACTCTAGAAAATCCGTACTTACAGTACTATTAATGCCGCTTCTTTTAAGTGTATAAAGTGTTGAGGATAAAGGATTTTAATATTCCGTCACAAACTGAGAGTTTTTTCCAACACGATTCACCCATTTCGAACAATATTTCTTGAACAGCAAAGCTACCGTATGAAATTCTTGTATGTAAACGAGGCGTATTATTTTTTGTTGTCAAATTTTTTCTAGTTGTAGTAAGCAGTTTGGGATTGAATTCCAGCATTATCGGCTCAGTAGGATAAGAGTTATGATTAAAAAGGTGAAACAACCACCCTAAAATAATTGATATATCTGTTACAAAAACTAACATATTTATATAAGAATGTCTTGAAGTCATACCACGAAATTTCGTGAAGATTGGTCCATAATTTACTATAGGCCCCATATTAAGCCCACTCCAGTAAAATACTTTAGTATTCCTAAAACTGTAGTAAATAAAGCTATTTTAATAAAATTGGGTCCGTCCCAGTTTCATATGACTAGAAATCACACTTTAAAATTTCGTGAAGGTCGGCCCACTCCTGAAATATTCTAATTGTTTTTTTATTTTTTACAAAAACAGCTGATGTCGGATGATTTGTCAGAAAGAAATAGAGAACGCTCTAATTGAAATTTTTTCAGACAACTTTAGGTCTGACTTTAACAGAAGCAATGTTTAAAAGGTAACACACGACATTTAATTACTTTGCAATAGGAAATTTGAAAAGTCCGATTTTAAAAAGAATCTATCGTGTACGACATGCTTCGGTAAAATCAGAATAACGAATTTCAAATAAAACACAAAAGCCTTAAGCACTTAAGCTATAATATGCATGAGCTTGCTTAACCTTCTGTCAAAAATTAAAAAAAAAAGCCTCTCAAAGATATTTAAAAAAACAAAACCAAAAAACTTTTGAATCCGTACGGAATGTGCTTTTTAGATCGCACTTTGCTTAAGGAATGTAGAAAAAGATTGTTGGTATTTTGTTTAAGCTTTGATATCGTTGCAAATAAGACTTATTGAGTGTTTACAATTCTCATTCACTCTGCAGTTTTATTTGCTAATATCTTCGGTTTTTCTAAAGGTTTTTGGGAGAATGTTTCCTGATAATATGGCCTCAGCAACCAGTAAAATGCGCAGTTTCATAAAACTTAATAAAGAGTTTTCTTAAGTTCAATACGACACATATGATAAACATGTATTCGCACAGTTGCTTAAGCCAGCTTATTATGCATACTATAGTTGGGCCTTTAACATTTTAAATAGTTCAATCCAAAAAAATACTTCAAATAATATTAAAAGTTAAATTATAATAAAAAAACACGATTCTTTTTTTTCAAAAAACAAACGGCCATAAATATTTAAATTAAGAAATAAATCAGGTATGTATTAAAAAAAAACATGTTTTTCGAAATTAATATTCGAAATATTTTAAAAAATTTCAACATTTATAGTTGGCACGAATAAAAACAAAAAAAAACGTAAAGAATATTAATTAAAAAAAAAACAGTTATTTAGTACTTCACTTACAGCTTTAAATTTATAAAAAAAACGCTTGAATTTATTAAATACATATTCATTCATACAATTAAATACAGCTCACTACTTTAGACTCCAGTGCGAGCGCTTGAAAACTGATCTATATTTTAAAAATAACTTTTTGTATTTGTATAATTAATTTGCATGTGGGGCGGGGCGTTGACTTCGTTTGTGGTTTAAATTGTAGAAAAATTAATACTCAGTTTTTAGTTGCTGCTTTTTATCTATTTTTCAGTTAATTTGTATACAATTTATTTTTTTAAATACACTAGAGTATTTGCAATAAAATTGTGTCATATTTGAGAGTGTGTTAATTAAACAGACAATTCGAATACTAAAGTTTATTTAAGTAAATTTTTTTAACATTCGTTTATGAAAGTTCAGATGTTTATATCTTGCAGATACATTTGGACGATTTATGATTAATGATTTAGATTGTTGTTAGTGTCTTAAAATGAAGACAATTTTATGAAGTCATTAATTAAAATTCGCATTATTTCTATTTACGGGTGTTGACAAATAAAACTGTGACAGAAAAATTGTTTAAAAGCTGACGGGTATGAATGAAGTTGCCATACAAGGCGGAATTTTAAATGTTTTAATGAGTTTAAATATGGTGAACATATTGAGCAAAGAGACAGGAAATAAATAACAGAAGCAAAGTGTTTAATTAAACTTTTAATTCTCTTATTTTATATTTTGTTAGGACCAGCGCTCAGGAGACGAGCTCAACACTAATCCATTGCATTGTTTTGGAAATTGAAAAATAGGTTATGGTAAGGAGGATAGAGGGAGTAGTTTTTGTGAACATTTGACTTGAACTTATTCATTAAATTAAGAGGTTAAATTTTTCATAACGGTGCGTTTTCAAAGTTTTTCTTTTTTCGACAGTGGCTGTACTGTTAGACGATTATTATAGCTGGCAGCTTAATTGTTGTTGCTTTTAGGTCAGGCAAAAGGGTCTTAAATCAGAAACTGTAGTTTTTCAAAAATTTTAATTGCTAATAATTTAATTGACTTAATATATAACTAGCATATGATAACGATTGGAAGAAAACAGTTGTCCTAGAATCAAACGACAGAGACAAAAAAAAAAAAGAGTTCAACACAATCAAAAACTCAAAATGCATTTTTTTGACTTAAGACCTTTTTGCCTTACGTCAAGGAATTGTGTACGATCACGGCGAATTCCCTACAGGTGGCAGCATGAAATAAAGAATACAAGATAATGTTTTGTGCAGGTCCGTTAACCTTTTACACACATTTGTGACGTCACTCTAGTAAAGCAATTTAAATGTAAACAAAGTTTCAGCATACCACAACACGTGTATGTTCTCATTTTCTACTGAGACGTAGATGAGCAGAAAGATAATATTTTCAGACTTTAAATGAGCTTTCTTGTATAGATTTTCGCATAAAATTTTTACACAAGATTTTAAGGGTACATATTTAATTTTTGTATCTGAAAAAAAGTTCGGAAAAATTTAATCACAAATTGCAGAAAATTAACTACTTGCATTTTCTTATGTAACTTATTTGAGTATTGTTAAGCAAACCTATGGAAAAAGTGTCATCTTAGACCACTTCAAATTAATGTCAGTTCTCCCCTATAGAGGCTAAGAGCATAAGACTTGCATTAATTATATTTCGCAACACTCTTTTAATTGATTATCTCTAAATGAATGTTTTGAATTTGTTCCCTTTCTGCACTTAGCGATTCAATAAAGACCGAGTTCATAACTTCAATGCTTTATACCGTGTTCAGATATACCTTTTTTATTGAGTCAATATTCAGTTTATTGGCATTATTATCATTATATTCACATATACACAATGTAGCTAACTCAATATATATTGCTACTACATACAACATTCAACGTAAACAAAACTGTACATGTATAAGCAAAATGTAAACAACTTTTGACATCTTTAGGGAATAAACATCTGGCTTTTGCGCAGACCTAGCGGATGGACCTTTGTTTTGTTGTAGTTTCAGTTGCCAAATGTCAAAACACTTTGTTTAGTAAGTTGTGTTTTGCTCACTAAACACACTTGTCACAGGGTCGCATTTAAATTTTACTCAATATTTATAACAATTTCGTATTAATTTAGCAATAACTAAATTGCAATTTTATATGGTTAATTGAGCTCAATAAAGTCATTTATTGCGTAAAACTCAACTAAGGTGCATATCTGAACACGGTATTAGTATGGTAATTCAGGGCTTTCTACAAAACAAACTTACACACAGAAAATAATACCAATGTAAAATTAACATGGAAAAATGTTGATTGAGAATCATAGTAAATGTCTGCAAAAGTATGCCCATTATTTAAATATATCATTATTTCATATTAATTATAAATGAAAAATATTAAAATTATCTTTAATCACGCTTATTTAATATTATTCACTGTTAAAAAAAAAAATAAAAAAATATTAAAATATAAATAAATATGGATTCGATATTGAATCCATTAAAAACCCTGTTTTATATTTAAATCAAAAGTTTATCTTGTTAAATTAACATACAAACATAGTTAAGTATGTTAATTTTTTTATTTTCATTCTAAAAATATGTTATGAAAAGAAGACAATTCCCTTATTCTTTTAATTAAAATTATTTAGTTAAATAGTACATCACGTTTTCAAAGTAGAATTAAGACGAAACCCATATCGGGCGATTCTGCTGATGCTTCTGTTGACAAAGGAGAATACAAAATAAGAGAAGCATGTGTTACAGGGATAAGTGTATTGAATTATTGTTAAATAATATGTTGTCTCTGAAGCTTCTTTTGTTTCACCTTGAAATAACTTTCATTCAACGTGATTCGGATTGTTATATCAATATAAATGACATTTTGCTCTAACTTTACTGCAATGTTAAATCAACATGAATTATAGTTATTTTAAAAGAAAAAAATGTTGTTCGCAAGTAATTGTAAAATCAGGTTGAATTAACATGAAAAACGTATGAAGCAAAATCAACACCGAACAATTTTATATCAACCTTGTTTTCTACGTTTTTAACTTGATTTTTTTCTGTGTGTATCAATGCTATATTATATTTCATTCAATAATGATTTATTAAATTAAAGTCTTTTTAAGGAGTGATGAAATACGCCGGGTATAACATTTTGGAAAATATAATTTATTAAAGATAATAATTTTTTATAAAAAATTAAGCTCAAGCTTAATAAAATAGACATTAATTTAATTAATATTTATGTTTTACTTATTTTTAAAGAATGTAAAGGAAAAGAATTATACTTGCCATAACAGCTCACCACAATTAATTTTCACTTCCATAATTATCAGAAATAGAAATTTACCTGCAAATAAAAAAAAAATTTATAATCGATATTAAAGAAGTAATAATTCTAAACACAAAATTGCATACTTATGGGATTTTAAAATAAGAGCAAATATGATTTTTAACTAAGGCTCTAATTGTGTAAAAAGCAATGCCAAAAGTTTCATTAGGAGCAAAAAACAAAGTCAAAAATATTTTATAACTTTGTTGGTGCTTTTTACAGAAATTCGTATTGAGTTTTAAAATGTTCAACGCCACAAGATATAAAAATTCAATTAGAAGTTCTGTAGAAAGCAAAAACAAAGTTATAAAACACTTCTGACTTTGTTTTTGCTTTTAATGCAATTTTTGGCGTTGCGTTTTACACAATTAGGGCGTTAATCTTTTGTTATATTACACTTTGCAAAAAAAAAAATAAATGAACCTCAAAAATTAGATATTTTCTTAGAAAAATGTCATATTCGTGATCAGCAGCCCCGATTTATTTTAGAAAACATCTCACTCATTGTTGACGTTACGGCAAAAAGTTAAAAATTTCTGAACGTGTTATCCAAATATATTTATTTCTCAAGCTCTTAAGCAAAATATTTTATTATTAATATACATAATAAGAATTCTTGATGAATACACTGAACTGTATTGTTGGAGGATAAGCTAGTTTCTATGCGCATATCACTTGTTGTTTAGGCCAGATCATCAGGAAATACGTCCACCATGTTTTTTTTGCGTATAGTTTGTTAGTAAAATCTAAGTAAAGCTTTTGCTGGAAAATAAAAACCATTTTAAAACAAGATGAATTTTGCAAAAACAGGAAAGTGAATTTACAGCAAAACTCATACAAAAATTTTATGAAAAATAAAAAAACATTAATTGTTTAAAAAACAAACAATGAACACGCTCTTAAACAAATTACACAAACAACTTTAAAATATTATCACAAAACGTATCATAACTCATTCTATTATTAGCCGATTTTTGTGTGTTTAGGTGTTTTAATTAAAAGCTGCGTAAGTTTACGTTTCCATAAAAGTGAGAAAAAACTTTTATTGCCTAGCGATTAAACTAGAGATTAAAGAATATAACGACGACTCGTATGCTGAAAAAGTGGTATTTTTTATATTAAAAATTGCCACAAAGCTGCCGATTCCCAAACGAATTGTTTTAAATTATTCACCCTTATCGTGGTTGGTGAATTTAAAAAACGCCTGCTACTGTTTGGTAATAGATTAAAGGAAATAAGTTCACGTTCTCTTTAATCTATTACCAAACAGTCGCAGGCGTATTTTAAATTCGCCAACCACGATAAGGGTGATTATTTTTTTAAAAAATTTTTATTACCGTTATTTGACTTATAAAACGGGACGTAATTAAATAATTCAAAAAAATTTGGTCGTTTAGTGGGCGGCTTTTTTTAACTGGAATTTTTCGACTATTAAGTAAACCAGGGTTTTTAAATTTTAACTCGGTTTTTCTGAAATTTTAATTTTTTGAATTATTCGAAAAAGGGTTTTTGGAAAATATCTCATATTCGATCAATATAATAAGAATTAATGCATAGCCCAAACCCGGAGAAAAAACATGTTTATATATGGTCACCTCCAACAAAACTATTTTTAATGAAAATTTTAAACATATTATGTTTAATATAAACATATTATTGTCACCGGTAACCCTATTATGGTTAAATTAGGCCTCCATCAAGAAGCCCCAACCATATCATTGTTGGCTCCAACCATGTTATGATTAATAATAACCAAAATTTGCTAAACACTTACAATAGCATGGTTGGTTTGCAACCATAGTATGTTGCTCTTGAAAAAAACAAATTATTATCATATTTAACTATAACATTTTTAGAGGCAACCATAATATGGTTGTGGGTTCTTGATGGAGGAATAATTTAACCATAATATGGTTGTAGCTAACAATTATATGGTTATATTAACCATAAGATGTTTAAAATTTAATTTAAAGATAGTTTGATTGGAGGTGACCATATTTAAATTTGTTTTCTCTACGTGAAGTGTTATCAAATCATTAAATTACTTATCATAGTAATAACTTAAAAGAAAAGAATAAAAACTTAATGGCTACATTTGTTATTTTTAAAAATTTTTTAACAAAAAAGGTCTAAAAATATATTATAATAAAAAAACATTTGTCACAACAAAAGAATTCATGTCAGTAGTTTTTTTTTTGTTGTTGTTCTGAAATGGATAAAAATATACAAAATCATAAAAATGCTTAAAACGATAATGACCTAAAAAACTATTTTACGCTAAAAACAATGAACTGAACAGAAAAAAGAATAACTAGAGCATTTTACTTAACAACAACAATACATACTGACGGACAGATCGACAATGGCGCAAAAAAAGTATATATAAATCATAATATTTATGTTGATTGTCTACATGTTCATGATACTTTGATGAAAACTATTATGACAAATAAAAAACACAATAAACGAAATTAATTTTTTCCTTTATTTTTTCTTTCGTCTTACAAAATAAACGTATTTTTAAGATACTAAACATATTCAAGTATCTTTTGGATGCTCATAATTTTTAATATAAAAACAAACAATCAACACATTATATAAGAGAATAAAAATACAAAAAAAAAAAAAAATAGACAAAGATAAAGATCTTTCTACAAACATTTGATAACAAAGACACAAAACTATTTATAACTACATAATTGTTTTTTACATTTTTCTTAGTAAACAATGAACATTTTTTTTTGTTTTACAGTAACTTTTTGAAGTTTTTATTTTTAAAGTTCCGTTTTTTATAACAAAATACCTTTTCAACATTTTTTTTATTTTTCGAATTTATTCTATGAGCTAAATTTCAGTTATGTATTTTTATAAAGCTTTTTTGTAATAGTCATATTCCTTCAATTTTTCAGAAATGACTTTATACACTATCAGACTATTATATTGTATTTTTTAGTCTGATAGTGTATAAAAAAGCTTTATAAAAATACATAACTGAAATTTAGCTCATAGAATAAATTCGAAAAATAAAAAAAATGTTGAATATAATATAAAGTAACCTTCAGAAGGAAATAATTCCCAGTTTCAAAATACCTTTTCGATAAAAGTACAGGGTCTTTCTGTCCATAAATCATCTTATTATTTTGGTAATGGTCCAAACTTCTTTTAATGCAATCTTAATCATCTTAAACCCTAAAATAGCTTGTAATGCCATATTTTCCTTAAAAATGGTGGTGTTAACATAAAAATTTGCGACAATAACGATAGAATATTTTTTATTAAAAAAATATTTAAGAAAATGTATCTGTTTCAAAAATAATAGAAAAAAATGTTTTAGAATAAAAGTACCTATTATAATAAAAGTACCTTTTTTGAATAAAAGTACCTTTTAGAATAAAAGTACCTTTTAGAATAAAAGTACCTTTTAGAATAAAAGTACCTTTTAGAATAAAAGTACCTTTTAGAATAAAAGTACCTTTTAGAATAAAAGAACCTTTTAGAATAAAAGTACCTTTTAGAATAAAAGTACCTTTTAGAATAAAAGTACCTTTTAGAATAAAAGTACCTTTTAGAATAAAAGTACCTTTTAGAATAAAAGTACCTTTTAGAATAAAAGTACCTTTTAGAATAAAAGTACCTTTTAGAATAAAAGTACCTTTTAGAATAAAAGTACCTTTTAGAATAAAAGTACCTTTTAGAATAAAAGTACCTTTTAGAATAAAAGTACCTTTTAGAATAAAAGTACCTTTTAGAATAAAAGTACCTTTTAGAATAAAAGTACCTTTTAGAATAAAAGTACCTTTTAGAATAAAAGTACCTTTTAGAATAAAAGTACCTTTTAGAATAAAAGTACCTTTTAGAACAAAAGTACCTTTTAGAATAAAAGTACCTATTAGAATAAAAGTACCTATTAGAATAAAAGTACCTATTAGAATAAAAGTACCTTTTAGAATAAAAGTACCTTTTAGAATAAAAGTACCTTTTAGAATAAAAGTACCTTTTAGAACAAAAGTACCTTTTAGAATAAAAGTACCTTTTAGAATAAAAGTACCTTTTAGAATAAAAGTGCCTTTTAGAATAAAAGTACCTTTTAGAGAAAAAGTATGTATTTACCTTTTAGAATTAAAGTAATTAAAAATAAAAGTATATTTAAAAATAACAGAAGTAGGAATAAAATATACCTTTTTAAATAAAAGTACATTTTTGAACAAAAGTACCTTTTTAGGAATTTGTAACATACATATGTATGTATGTACGCTAATGGTTCTTAAAATGTAAGTAGTTTTTGTTGAAAATAAATTTAAAACTAGTTCACTTTGTATTAATAGTTGTTACGTGAGTATTTTAAACCATTTCATTTAATTTCCACTGTTTTAAAAAAGATCTTATACGAGAATTAGACACGTAAAGAAACTAGAAAAAAGTTTGATCATAAAAATAAAATTTTTGACAAAATAAACATGATAATTACAAAAATAAAAGAAAAAAGTTCTGTTTCTTTACTTTTTATGTTCGTGAAATTGAAAGTAACAATAGATTTCTCTCATAAAAAGGCAAGAGTACCGAAAAACAAAAAACCTAATTGTTAACACAAAGTAAAATTTCAAAGTGTTTTAATATGTTTTTTAATACAAAATATTTTATTTTATTTACTATATTAGTTTTTACAGCAGTTTGTTTTTTAAATTCTCACTCTTATGTTTGCCTTTTTTTATTTTGTTTTTTCTTTAACAGCTGTTTAACAATTTGCATGAAGAAAAAGTCTGGGCTGTTTTGTAGAAGATGAATTTAGTTCTCTCGAACCCTCACAGAAAAAATTATTTTTCGAATTCAAACAAAAAATTTGTAGTATCAAAACATTTTTTGTCTGAAATCGGTCCTACAAACAAATTCGCATATTCAAACAATTTATTTGCATTTTGTTTACTAAAAAAAACACTGATTTTTTCAAACAAATAATTTACAGAATCAAACAAAAAGTTTACTGAAATTCATATAAATTTCAAACAAATAATTTTGCTGAATCAAACAAAAATTTTTTGCACAAGCAATGACGCGCACCCAAGCTATCACTGAAGGAGATGATGAAGGCAGAAGCAGAGCGGCGGTGGCTTTAAGACACATGTTTTGTTGGAATAATTTTTGAACGAAGTCTTGTTTATACACGCAATGTTTTTCTTCATCACTCACTCATCTTCATCCTTTCCTTGGCTAAAGAAGAAGAAATGTAACAAACAACGGCAGCAGACCGACTCGATATGTTTTTCGTCATCATTTTATTTTTGTATTTGATGTAGGTATTTAAGTAAACAGTTTTCAAAAATTGAATACGGGATTTTGTTTTTCATTCTTTTTTTTCCAACTTTGAAACCAACCAAAAATTTATTTTGTTTCTTATAATGTTTTTGTTGTTTCTGTTGTTTAAAAAAGAATGAAACCTTTTTTTTACCTGCTATTTTTTTTGTTTTTTTACTAATAACCTCGTCGCGCTATTTTATCATCTTTCTTCTTGTTGTACTTTTTTAAAGCGTCCAAAAATAAACTGTATGTGTTTTGTGTTGTTGTTCTTATATTTCACATAAAGAAGTGTTGCTTACGATCAAATAAAAAATGCAAAAAACGACAACATTAAAGAGCGTTAAATATTTCATACAAAATTATGAAAAATTGAAACCAATAGCGCTATATTATATTATTGAAAAGTTGTCAACATTTTTGTGGGTTAAATAAAAATCAAACAAAAATATTAATTGAATCAGTAAAAAAATTTGTAGAAATTAAAAAAAATTTCAAACAATCGTTTGTTTGAAAATAATTCGGCAATAATTTTTTCTGTGCTCTCTCATTTACACAAATTTTAAGTACAGGAACGCTTTTCGTACAAATTGGGATCCCGAGGGAACCCAAACTATAGTTAATAAATAGACCTATAATTTTAACAAACTTTTCAATTCAACAAACTTTTATAAAAAAAAGCAATAAATTGAAATGAAATAAACATTTTTTAAATTGTTTAAAATTCTAATGTCCAATATTCGTCTAAAAGTACCTACAATTTTGAATGAAAGTAGAATTTTTTTAATTCAAACTGCACTGTTTTATCTAAGATCGAAATTAAAATCAAATATTTGGAAAATTAATTTCTTGATATTCTTTAATTAGGCTTGAGTTCATTTAATTTAATTTTCATTAAATTATTTTTACTGAGGAAGTAATTTTTTTTTACAACTTGGAATTTTTATTAAAATATATTGATAATTTTTCTTGGCTGAGCTGAGATTTGAGCCCAGGTTGATTTTTACATGTTTCAAATTAAAATCTAAATTAGCAAATATAGAAAATCTGTTTTCTTTTGAACAAATTTTTATTTAAGTTAACAAAACTTTAAATTAAATTACCCAAATTTGATGTAAGCAAAAAAAAAATTGGCTTAAAGTGATTCAACTCATTTTACCAAGTAATTACTTAATTAGTACGTAATTTAAGTTTAAGGTAAACATTTAAGCTAAACTCAACCTTGAAATGTTTGCTAAACATTTGTCAACTGTTATAAATTGTTTAAATAATCTCAAAATGGTTAAAATCCGTAAAAGACATTTTATAAGCTCATAAATAATTTGTTAAGAGGTTATTTTGACATTTTGATTTGTTTTTTATGTAGTTTTACCAAAAATATTTTTACAAATTATAAGTTAATTAATTGATCTTTAGCATGTTTATTTTATTATTCATTAATTTGTTAATTTTTAAAAAAAATAATGAATAACAAGCAAAAAATATAACAAAAAAATATTTGAAAAATGCAGCTTAAAAAACTATCGTCAATAACCCTTTAAATGCGCTAAACTAAATCTTATTAATAGATTTTTTGACAGTTTCATTAGCCCTCGTCCGTATTCTGCAAAAACTTTCTTCAATTCTCTTTTTTTTAACTGCATTCGTGTCCATTAGGAATAAAAACTTAAAAAAACTATATCCGCATAGAAGTGATGATATTTTAAGAAATGGAAGTCAACAGTAGCACCCATAAGCTTTTAAAAAGCCTTCGCCTGTATCTAGTCGCACAAGGATTGCCACAGGTTTCACTAAGCACTTCTTTGTCTTTAGAATCATTTATTACACTGCGGAACAGTTATTTTGCGGCTGAAACTTTGTTTAATTTGTTTACCTCAAATTAGGTCGGTGATTCCAAATCTTACCTTCATTTTTTTCTAAAAGCTCCAGTTTTTGAGATATACCGTTATTTACAAATTAAGGCACTTTCAGAACATATGTATATTGGAATAACTTGAAAGCGGTGCACCAAATTCCCTTTGTTGCACTTTTATTTTTCATTAATTTTTAAAGAACAAAATACTTTTTTTTACCTTAAATTGTTAGTTTTTTTAAAACTTCATATTGTCTGAAATTACTGGCTACATTTAAAAACAATGTAAGCACGTCTTAAAGATAAAATTGTTAGCGAATTTTGGTTTTGTTTATGGGAATATGGTGCACCTTTTACAAGTTCTTCCAATATATGTTCAGAAAGTGCCTTAAATAAGTAAACAATTTTAACAATGTTCAATTTTGCCCGCAGTGTTATTTATTTTTTGTTAATTTTACCATTGAAATTTATTTCGTTTTTTTAATCTTTTAAATATCATTTTAAAGGTAAAAGAATAATTCCGCAATACAAAAGCCGAAGCAATGGTCGAATTTGGTCGGCTCCTCGAAGAAAACTATAATGAGAACCCGAAACTTATCTACAGCACCATAAAAAATATCAGAGGCCCCAAAGACTGTCCCATAAAATTTAGCCAAAGTAAGGCTGGAGAGCTAAAGGGTGTTAAAGTTTAAGGGCAGATGTTGAATGTGAACCACACCTAAACGTCAAGTTTTTTTTCTGCATTTTATTTGACATTTCTCAATTTCAGACTAACTCAATTGAAACCATGGAAAGATAAACAATCGAGCAACGCGTTAAAGTTATTCAGGCTTATTATGATAATGGGCGTTCAAACAAAATGCATATCGTGCACTTTGTGATTTTTTCGGGCAATTTAATCGTCTAAATGTGAGTACAATCGGGAAAATCGTGCAAAAATTTGAGCATACCGGGTCTGTAGGAGATGTGAAAAACCAGTGCATGCTCGTACAGCTCGTACTACAGAAAATGTTGCTGCTGTTCGCGATAGTGTGCCAAAAGAGCCGTCCAGCTCAACTCGTTGTCGTACCCAACAATTGCACCTCTCACGGTTGTCGTTGATAAACATTATGCATAAAGAACGCAATTGACTCAAGAACTAACGCCTCTTGACCATTAAAAACGTTGTCGATGGTCAGAATGGTGGCAAGAAATGCAACAGTGGATGATAAATTTTCGAAGAAGATCATCTTCAGTGATGAGGCACATTTTCACCTCAGTGAATTCGTTACTGTGAATGGTGTTCACTATCGTGAGAAGATAACTAACTTTTTATGGCCGGAATTGGAAGATATGGATGTGGACGATATGTAGTTTCAACAAGACGGTGCCACTTGGCACACAGCTAACAAAACAATGGCTATTTTGCGTGACAAATTTAATGGCCGTTTAACTCACGTGGTGGCGATATCAATTGGCCGCCAAGATCTAGTGATTTGACACCGTTGGACTTCTTTCTTCGGGGTTATTTGAAAGAAAAGGTGTACGTCGAAAAGCCCGCAACAATTCAAGAGCTAAAGGATGACATCATTTCGCACAATAACGGCATATAACCTCAATTATGCCTCAGTGTCATCGAAAATTTGAACCATCGGATGGTTGAACCATACCAATATTATCATAATGAAAAGGGCTGACAATAATTTTCTAAATAATTTGTGTTTTATTAAAAATCAACATCAACATTTAACCACCCTTTATAAAGAGAAGACAAGGAAATAAAGAAGAGATGGCGAGAATAGTGAATTATTAAATCGAGGAAGCAACACAGTATTAGTCGAAGAATATATAATCCCAGAAGATGATAAAGACCCGGAACAAATCTCAAATGAAGTACATTAGAGCTGCTGTACAAATTGATAAAACTCCAAAACTTCTGAAATATATAGACAAGAATGGATAAATTTGCACTCAAAGTTATCAACGCTGTATTAATGTTACGTTTTTTTAAAATGGCAAAATTTTTCAAGATTTAGAACCAAATTCGGTTGAGAATCAAAATGAAAAAGCTTTTTACTGAACAAAGTGTCAAGCCTAAACCATAAACCACATCACAAGATAGACTTAAAAGGAGAAAAGTCTTTGCAAAAACCTCTACAATGAAAGGTAGGAAAAAAGTTCGGAATAAATAAGTAAGTAATACAGGGTGCCTGGTGTCAAATTTATATTTTTATATACGATTATTTCAAAAAGTAATAAACGGTGCGGATGAAGGGTGGAGCCGTTGGAATTATCGATTGTGCGGCTTTGGCAGTCAAGATGTCGCAGTGGTCGAGTGAGCATCGCGCGTTCGCTGTGGAGACATTTTTTAAGAGTAATGATTCGTCGACTATTTTGTTCAAAGTTCATTTCCCCTAAAACGGCCACGTCAACAAGCAAAACTGACGTTACTGGTCTCCAAGAACCCGCAACACTCGATTGAAACATCAATAAACATTGCACTGCCCCAGAGTAACTGTTTGATGTGCCATCTCCACGCATAAGATAATTGGACCATCTTCTTTTTTTTCGAAAATTCTCGAAACACAAGGCTCTGTTTTGAACAGTGTGTTCAATTCGACGGAAGACATCTGGAGGACATACTCTTTAAAAAATATAATCCGCATTTCCATTCCATCGTTCAATGCTCTAAATAAAACATTGTGTCCATTAATACGTTTTTTATTTAAGTTTGAAAATATAAATCTGCTACCAGACACCCTGTATAAATTTTAAATGTTAATCGAGCCCTAACCGCGAAAATTACGTAAGCGCCAATAATCAAATTTTAAAGGAGAGAGTTTTTTTGTTTTATTTCATATACATTTTGTATGAAATTTGTCGCTTACGATAAAATTGTTCTTGCTATAAAATCGTAACGGTACTTTGTGTGACTATGACATTTTTGGAGATGATGCTAGTGTTGCCAACAAAAACATTTATTAAAAAAAAACGAAAATTGAAAATGATGTCGCTTACGTTATTTTCGCGGTTAGGGCTTGTAATAATCTCTACAATGAAATTTTGTACAATAAAAATTACTCTAATTGAGTTTTTGTTTTAATTTTAACTTAAATTTAAATTCAATATGCGTATCGATATCGCTGATATTTCTTTCACTTAAAATAAAAAGTTTCTACCTTTCCCCTGTTCCCCAGTTTAATAATAGTTAACACTTTATTCTCTTAATGAAATACAACTATTTCACTGCTTTGTGTTTTGTTTTTGTCTTAAAATTTATCTAACAATTAAAATCAATAAATTATTTACTCTGTAATGTATCGTTTGAGTCTCTGTGTTTCGAGCACGTGTTCAAATTTGCATATTGTATTTTGTGTCGTGCTTTTTTTTGTTTGTTTGCAAATTTTTACGTTTCGTTTTTTTGTCTTTGAAATGATAAATCACTGAAAATACTTTAAGTGCTGTAATCCAGAAATGTCCACCAATTTAACAACTTCAAAACACGTTAAGATTTCATAATGCAGCTGCATTTTAGGAAAAAAAAGGTTTGCCTCTACTGATTTTAAATGGATACAAAAACAGGTTTGAAATTTTTCTGTGACCAATTTTCTATTAAATACAAATGTTTCATTGTTTTGCTATTTTTCACAAAAAGTTTGTACTGTTGTACTTAAGAAAAAAAAGTTAATAACAAAATCAAAATATTTTAACGTTTATTACTCAAATTAGCAAAAATATGGAGAAAAAAATTTAAATATGTATACTTAGAGAAATATGTCAAGTTTGTTTATTGGCTTTAGAAAGCACTTTGCGGAATTAAAAGATTTGATTTAAAAATTTTAGTTTAAAAGAAATATTAGTAGCTTTTCATAAGTTGAGAGGTGTGAAAGATTCGTTAATCTAACATAAAAATAAGCTCTGTTTAGATTCTACTAGGGAAATCAAACGAATGTATTCGTCCGGTTTATAAAATGCCCATTTTTCGAATATCGAATAAGTCGGTTATTTTGGTAAAATAAACAGGTTGTTTTAGTTATGCGTAGTTTATATATTAATTTTCCTTACTTTTGTTATAAAAGTATCCGTAATATAAGTATTTTTCAAATTTTTTTTTTTTTAATTTACTAAGCTAATTCCGCGAAGCTCTACGATTGTCTGCAGTAAAGAAACCATAGTCTCTGGCGGGAATCGAATCCGCAACCACGGCGCTGATAGACTAGCTCACTACCGGCTAGCCTACCGGGACACTCAAATTTGAATTGAATATTGGGCAAACTTAAAATATCTTCCTGAAAAATATTGAAGGACTATTAAAGTATGAAAACGTTATAAATTGTAATTTGTCTTAGAATACATATTCGAATCAATATGAAAAATGTATATATTGTATCTCTGGTGATATTTCGAACTGATTTTAAAGAGACCTAAAATGATAAGTTGCAAAGGTTCTTCAACGTCACGACTTATAAATCACCTTTAATTAGTCCACAAGCTTGACATAAATATATGCCAAGTAAAACTTTACTCTGTTCCAAGTAGTTCTTAGTACTTAGGTAAAATATGCTGCCAAAAATTAATAAATAAGTCTGTTGTGTTGCCGAGGACGGAATGCCCGTTAAGAAGTTCGAGCATATCTTCATACTTAAAACTACAACATAACGGCGGAATCAACGATATGGGAAAATTCATCAGTTTTATTTATTAAAACACCAAGAACTTAAAACAAAATTTAAGGAATCAAACAATGTTATGGAAGGTTTTAAAATATGATCGATAAATTGACAGGTGTTGCATACAAAAAGCATCGGCAAAGAGCAAACATTATTTAACAGTTTTAGAAATACCTTATGCAATTATCATGATAGATATAAAGTTTAGTAAATAAATTGAAATTGTTGAAAATAAAGCTTTAGTTTTGTGACCAGTAAACGCTTTTTTTTTTTGATTTCATCGTCAAATATTTGTTAGGTCTGAACATACCTTAAGTCATATCTATGTAGTTTGTTG
Source organism: Pollenia labialis (assembly GCA_949318255.1). Taxonomy (NCBI): domain Eukaryota; kingdom Metazoa; phylum Arthropoda; class Insecta; order Diptera; family Polleniidae; genus Pollenia; species Pollenia labialis. The sequence continues at coordinate 148,194,593 of OX439140.1, read as the reverse complement.
GTTCAGTACCTTCGTAAATTGTGTTGTTTTTTTGTATTCAAATTAACTTTTTATTACAAAAACTAATTTGATTTTTGTATTTTTATGTATTCGAATTAACCGAAAGCCGGGTTTTTAAAAATAGCAACTTTTCGGAATATTCGAAAACCGGTTTTTGAAAAAAGTCGAATAGTCGATCTCCCTAGATTCTACTTTTTACACTTGTATTCTTTAGTTGTTAAATTTTTGAATTTAAAATTTGCTTTACGCTTGCTTGTTAAACTGCTGTTAACAATAGTCACATTTTATCTAAAACTTTCACTTTAATGCGCTAATTTTTAAATGTTTCTCAGAATTAAAGGTTTTGAATAAAAAAAGTTTAATTCTCTTTTTTTTTTAAAGAAAGTGATAAACGTGAAAACGAATTGTTTTAATTAAGTTTACACATATTTTCTAAAAAAAAAAACCGTATTAAACGTAAACTAAGCTACAAAAGCCTTAAAAGGTCAATCGCTTAAATCAGAGCATCCAAAATATGTTTTTTCAAAATATCTGTGGCAATATGGTAAAAGTGATTAATTCTTTATTTTTAGTTTTGTAGGAAAGCAATTTTAAACTTTATGCTATATTCGCATTTGCAGAGTTACTCATCTCAAACGTGATTCAGCTCTAATCACATCAAAATCAATATGATTAGCCATGCATTTAAATTATTTCATTAATCACATAGAATCCTCTAAGCATACACTAAACCAAAAATTTACCTAAATACTGCAAAATGGAGTGTAAAGTTGAAGAAATATAGGTTATTCTCATTGAAGTCTACGGACGTATTTTGAAATATAGAAAAATTTTGTAAGATAAAAATAAATAAAGAAGAAATTTCTTCGATTTAACTCTAGCCTTTTTGTTTTTAATATAACAAAATTTTAGTTAAATTGTTTAAAAAATTAGTCAAATTTACTAATATTGGCAGTTAAATATTAATAAGTTTGAAGAATTTTTATTCATATTAACTTATAAATGCAGTTTTTTTTTTGATATTTTTTTTATTTACTTAAATTGACGAATAAATAAAAAAACTGATTAATTTAGAATATACGAATTCGAAAAAAATCAAGTTAACAACGTAGAAAACAAGGTTGATTTAAAATTTTTCGGTGTTGATTTTGCTTCATAATTTTTTCATGTTAATTCAACCTGATTTTACAATTACTTGCGAACAACATTTTTTTCTTTGAAAATAACTATAATTCATGTTAATTTAACATTGCAGTAAAGTTAGAGCAAAATGTCATTTATATAGAAATAACAATCCGAATAACGTTGAATGAAAGTTATTTCAAGTTGAAACAACGTGAATTTCATGTAGAATCAAATTGGTTTGAGTGTGTTATAACAGTGTGAAGAAGCTTCAGAGACAACATATGCATTTATTTAGGAATAATTCAATACACTTACGCCTGTAACACATGCTTCACTTATTTTGTATCCCCCCTTATTCACAGAAGCATCAGCAGCATCGCCCGATATGGTTTTTGTCATCATTCTACTTTGAAAACTTGATGTACTATTTAACTAAATAATTTTATTTAAAAGAATACGGGAATTGTATTCTTTTTATAACATATTTTAAGAATTAAAATAAAATAAAAACATACTTAACTATGTATGCATGTTAATTTAACAAGATAAACTCTTGATTTAAATATAAAACAGGTTTTTTAATCGAATCCATATTTATTTATATTTTAATATTTTTTTTATTTTTTTTTTAACAGTGAATAATATTTAATAAGCGTGATTTTAGATCATTTTAATATTTTTCATTTAAAATTAATATGAAATAATGATAAATTTAAATAATGGGCATACTTTTGCAGAAATTTACTATGATTCTCAATCAACATTTGTGCATGTTAATTTTACATTGGTATTTTTTTCTGTGTGTATGTACTGGGACCAAATTACGGCATTCGCTCTTACAACCAAAAGTAAATAAATGCGTCAAGCGTTGCATTAGGCTATAAAGTAACTTGTTTCTTTCTGTAAAGATGTTACTATGTTTAGTAGGTAGCGAGAAACTCTGACCGCTAGAGTCAATGCAACGCTTGACGTGCTTATTTAGTAAAGCTGTTACTCTTTAGTCGGCATTTTAACGATTTTTTGCATTTGGGACGAATTCAATAACAGTCGTGGTTGTGTTTACAAAATACTCAATACTCTGATGACAGATCATCCAACTATTCAAAATATAATTATGTGGAGTGAATCGTGGTTGCCCAAAATAAAAATCAAATGATGTCCATAGCAATTTTAAAATTTTTGTTAGAGGTCAAAGGTATTATTAAAAAGTTTCCTGAGCCTGGGCATTCACAAATCCAAGAAATAGATTGCGTTCCAAGTGCTTTAGACAGATACATATCTCAAACATTTAGAAATTCATAGTATTTTGTCACTCGTTAACTACGTAAAAAATTTCAAAACAAAAAAAAAACCTAAGGTTGTATAAATGAAATTCTCAGATTTTAAGAATTTTTCTAAGATTAAGTTTTCGATTCTTCAGTTTATTAAAGTAAAAGTTTTTCAGTATATTCAAAAAAGCTTACTCACAATAAAATTTAAAATCTCAATTTTTCAGGCTCATTTTCAAACAGCAAATATAATAAAAAAAATGTTGCCGGAATAAGTTACCAGCGGTATATTTTTGAAACAATGACAAAATTTCTAATCTAAAATTTGTATTCAATTTCATTTCTAATGCAGACAAGAATTATTATGTGTATAACTAAAATAAAATAAGATGCTGATTTTTTTATTATCATTTGTGAATTTACAATAACTTTGCCCTACGTGTATGTATTTGCAAGAAAATATGCTGAAGGTGGCGTTTGGAGCAATCAGGTTTTTTATTACCGTTAGAAAATATACCGTTATAGATGCGATCGGGAGATAAAAATGTATCCTCAGAATCATGTTTTCCAAACAATTATATGGTTTAAAAACACACAAAATTCTATCGAGTAGTTTTATAAAAATCATTATGTTAAACTTCAACATCAATTTTCTCAAAATGCATTTTTGGCACAATGAGCACTTAAACCCCCGGACGACGATCTGTTGCATATAATTTATTAATGAAGTATTTAAGAGAGCACTTATTCCCAATTTCTTTTATATCTTAAGATATTAAAAAACCAGCTACAAATATATTGTTACGTTTTTCCTTTAATAAACGCGTTTGAGTTCTTTTTAATTGCAAATCCAAATAAATACATATGTACACTTATACAACTTAACAAACTTTATTAGAATTAATTATTTTGTTCATAACTGTTAGTTACGAACAGAACCGTTTTCAATAAACTAAACTAATTATACATGAGTCAAATCTTTTTATATTTCATAACTATTTCTAGATTTTTCCTTAACCTCCCTGTAATAACAACTTATTATGTTCTAAGTAAAACCATTTCTAGATATGACTGGGAAGTTTATGTAGGAATTATTTTAAAATAACAGTTGTGTTGAAAATTATACATGACATTTTTAAGTAACGAATATGACATTAAATTATAATTTACAAGACAACTTATAACTAAAACTATAAATAATTCTTAGATAATTTAACTTTTGTAACAACATGATTAAGTTAAGTTAAGAACTTGCCTATAAAGAAAATCTGTAACAAATTCCAAAAATTAATTGGCAATGAGTTCCTAAAGGCTTGTTGATTTCAAAGTCATCAAAATAATCAAAAAATAGATACAAATTTTGCTAGACTTGTATTTATAGATTTATTTCTTGCATAAATTACCGTTTATAAAATTTATGGTGCCACCAGAATTTTCTTGATATAATTTAATTTTGGTCCATGTTTTCCTTAAAACATAAAGTTTTTTAATTACCTTCTGAATTGAAACTGAAAAGGTAATTGTTTACTGTTGGCGTCATCATGAGCAACATCACCATGGTTCATTATTGGTCTTACAGATTCGTCAATAGAGAATTGAACACAATCCTCCAAAATATCATTATGTCTTAGCCCCTTATAGCCGTAATTTCTACAAAAAGAAAGCAGGTCGTGTTCGTACCTAACAGTTGTCTTTACCTAATTCAACGTTTATTTTGCCTACGTGTTTTCTTTAAAATATGGCAGCTTTTACACCATAGACTTCTATGCACAGCTAGATTTCTTTTTGTAGAAATTACGGGCATTATTCATTAAACAACACTGTGCTAGAAATTTACAATTTTTTAGACAAGCGTTTAAACCTAACTCGGGTACACTGAATCCAGTGGTGCTAGCCTTATTTTTAGGTTAGCTCTTGTTTTCGAGATATACCGTTATTTCGAAGGAGGTTGCACAACATATATTCGCGTAACTTAAAAACTTAAAACTTAAAAACGGTTAAGTCTATTGAAATTACTAAAAAAAAACTAAATTCCGCAATAAAATTTCCTTTAAGAAAGGTAAAACTTTTTTCTAATATGCGCAGTCGTTTTAAAAACATGATTTTTTTTTGAAAAAAAAATTCTTGCTAATACATTGTACCACCTTCGAATACACATTGGCGATATAATTGAACAATTCGAAAAAATTAACAATTATATAGCAAGTGTAGGTTAGGTTAGGTAAGGTTAGGTTGAATTAGCTGCCGTCACGCCGACGGCCCACTTGGGTCCTTATGGCGGTCCCTTCGTGATAACCCTAGCCAGTAACAAGAGTCAGCCAGTACTTCACCAGATCAGAGGTCACTGCAGAACAGAGTGATTGATTTTAATCCAACATTGGACATACTGTCCAGACATGGCCATTTTGGTCTCCCAAAGTACCTAAGCCTAATGCCCCCAGAACGGGTCATTGGCAGAGAAGGTAAAACACCGACTCGTCCTCCTCCTCATCATGACAACTCCTTCAGTAGTCATTATAATCAAGACCCATCCTCCTAGCATGAGTCCCTATCACTTAGTGGCCCGTAATGACCGATATCACTGTCCTTATCCGGTCCCTGCCGAGACAAGTGTATGAGCCGCTTAAACTTTATACGAAATTTTCATTCATTCAAACTACACATTTTACATTGAAATTTCTAGTCATTTTTATTAATTTTTCTCATGTGGCAATAGTTTTTAAACCTTAAAAAAATACAAGAGAGCAAAACACAATACTTCTCAAAAATTTTTGTATTCTTTGTATACCATGGAAAAAAGTTGATTTCAATTAAAAAATTTGTGTTATTAATTAAATTATGTAACGGTCCATACTACCTATTCTTCCGACCGTGCTCAGGGCAATGGGGTGGTGTTCTTGTCTCCCTTAAGACAGGTTAAAAACCGCTAAAACTAAATTTAAAAGGTAGCTAAAAGAAACCAATGTTAACTGTTGGAAACAAAAATAAAAAAAAAATTAGAAAAGAATGGTAACCTGGTCTGAATTTAGTAACAGGAAGAATTTTTTTTTCTCAACTTAAAGACGACAGCGCCATCTGTAACCGCTCCAAAAAGTACCATTTAAATTAAATTATATTTTCTTTTTAATTTTAATAACAATCCAAATAAATATATTTTTCCACTGGTTTGCCACGATTTAATTATTTGAAAAAAAAACTTTGGATTATTATAATAAAAAAAAGATTTATATGAATTCGAAATTTGAGAGGAAGAAAAAAATATCTGCATTGGAAATTGTATCATTATTATAATATTTTTTCGTAAGGGTAACAAAAAAAGAGTGGCATTTGTAGCTTTTCGCTTTGGAAAGTCTTTGGTGTAATAGAAACCCAAAGTAAAGTGAATGGTAAATGCAAAAAAAAAAGTAAAAGAAGTTAAAAAATTGGATAGAAATGAGCAGCTAACCAAACAAAAAGTATTGTAAAAAGAAAGTATGGAATTTTTTGCTGTTGAGCTGGTGCTGGCAGAAAGACCCTGCCATCAAATGCCAATGAACTTGTTAAATAGAAAAAATATCCAATGACATTTTTTTTTAAGTTTTTCAAACGTATTTTTTTTTTGCAAATTTTCCTATTTTTCATGTTTTCCCATTTTTTGTCTCCACTTACAGCTCATACTTAAAAAAGCTCATACATGCAGTTTTTTGTTCCGCATATTTACACCCATAAGTAGTTTAATCCTGGGGTAAAGCTAAACCAAGAGTTGGAAAAAGAAAATTTGAAAAGAGGGAGTAGTAGCATGTAACTAAACAAACAACATGCTACTAACATCATTTTTATTTTCCTGGTTTTTTTCTTTTGTTGTTTAACATTTTGGTGGAGCATTAAATAACAATTATAAAGTCATTTGTTAAAGAGGCAGCCATCAGTTTTGCTTTGAAAATCCTCCAACTTCAACATTAAGCACCAACCAATAGCAATTTTTCAACAACATCTTTTCAATAAGGTTGTTCAAGTATTCAAGCTGATATACCCTAAAATGTATGACAATTTTCTTTTAACAATAGTTTAGTTAGCGCGTAACCATTCGCGTCCATACGGACATATTTTTGCTCTGCACGTACTTTGAAATATGGAAAATCTACAAAAGATTGTGCTGGTTCACACACGTCAAGTTTGACTTGTCAAGTCTTGAGCTTTTAGGAGATAAGGAAAAAGAGGATAACATATCTTGTCCTCTCTTCCCAACAAACTCAAGACTTGACGGCTACAACTTGAAGAGTGTGAGCCAGCACATTCTTCTGTCATTCTCTAAAAAAATATGATTATTTTTTGTTCTTTGGCACTTTCTTCTCTAAAAATGAGACTGGCGTAATGACGGCTATACACAACTTTAATGCTTAAGTCTGGCAATTTTAATTTATTAGCGAAGAAGACAACATGTGCAAAACAATTTTTTATTTTTCGTTTTAATTAGTTTTTCAAAGGATTGTGTCAGACTTAACCCTACGTTTCCACATGTAAGTAATTACTTGCAAGTAGTGTATACGTATTATCAACGAAAAACCGAGGAAACAGCCGATTGGCTGAATGTACAACAATTGTGTGAATGATAGTGAAAAATTTTAAGTGTATTGAGTTTTTCGAACTTGCACTTGCATGTGGAAACGGGGGGGAGGGATTGCGCTTGTGCTGTGTATGGCTGGCATAATGGCGAGTAATATAAAGCCATACAATCGGCCAGCTAAAAAATAAAAAATAACGAATGAATATTTCATTGAAATTGATAACCAATTGGCTGCGGCTTGAATTTTCTAAATTTATTACAGTAAACTTTTAAAAGCTTAAGAAATTACATTGCACAAATCAGCTCCGATATACAGACGTTGAAGCTTAGAAAAGGTAAAAAAAGTTAAAATTTAGGAAAAGACTAAGGAACTAGACAGTCTAAATTTTAATGTACGAATCATATTTAAAAAGATACTAATCTTATTAAATTACAAACAAAAAAAAAACACAAATTTTTTATTAAACATTCGCATTGTATGCTGAATTGAATACCCCTAATGTAATACATTTTTTCCACATAAGTGTCTCTACATATTCCTGATTATTAGCATATATTGCATTGTTTAAGCTTTTAAGCATTAAACACATACATACAAAGCACTCATTAAATAACACACACACACTGATGTACAAATGCACATGTTCACAATGATGTCTGATATAAAATGATATGTAGATCAGATTGCATTGTTTAATTAATTTATTAATATACAGATAGATGCACATGTAACTATGTATGTATGTCTGCATCAAAACGATACATTTGTGTGGTTGAGTATCTACATATGTAATTTTATGTGTGGTAGTGTGCGTAACGAATAATTTTGAATTATTATTCAGCATTGATAACAGTTTCGAGAAATTAATTAAATTTGAACTATTAAGAATATCAAATGCATCCATAAATTTTTAAAATTGTTAAGAAATTTATTGGTTAAAAAATTCGCATTGTGAATGTTACTGGCACTTAAAAAAAAATTTAACAAATTTAAAAAATAAAATTAATCATGACCACGACGAGATAAACAGTTAGTGGAACTGGGCGGAAGCAGATAAAGTTTAATGGATGCTTCCAACATATTTGAACAGGATACATCTTCATAAGTTAATTCCAAGCATATTGAAATTGGCAATAGTTTTATGTTCAGGGTTGCTATCGTGTCAACTTAAGCTATGTTCACATTATGTGTATTTGTCATGCGGAATGTCACTTTTCTATCCACATGTGATTTCATGTGTATGTCAAAATTTGAGTTTTACATAAGGTTTGTAATTTACATGTTCACATATTGGTATGTAACGTACATTTGACATAACCTATCAAAAATAAAAATAAAATATTTTTTATAATTAATTTGTGTATTTTTATCTGTTTTATTATTTATTTAATATTATAATATATGTATATGTATTAAAATTTCAATTATTTCTGCCGCCACAAATAATTTTGTTAATAAAAAACAGCTTATGTCAGATGCTTTGTCACTTGAAAATAGAACTCTTTCTAAATAAAAAATGCCATGTGTACTGCACATAGAGAAGTAACACATGATATTGTTTGGAGGGGTTCAGACGATATGTACAAATTTAACATGTAAAAATGTGACATTCCATATGACAAATACACATAATGTGAACACAGCTTTAACCTTGGAAATGAATCAATTTAGCTCCTTCTAGATTTCATCCCACTGTTCTACAGCCTAAACTTTTCTGCAAATTTGTTTTGGTTAAAAAAGAATTTTGTTGCATTAAGAAATTTACAATGTGTCCGCCGGGAAGGTTTTGGTAGACATTAGTCTTGCCAGTTTGGCGGTCGTGAGACGATGAGAAAGTTACGTGAAATTGTTGGGAGAAACAACGTGCCAACAAAACGCACTATTTATCGTGTAGTGATTGATTTCGAAGAAAGAGGGTCTGTAGGTAATAGGCCCAAACTTGGACCACAACGTACTGCAAGATCAGCTGAAAACATTACTGCTGCACAAGAAAGTGTTGAAAACAATCCATCAACCTCAATTCGACGCCGTGCTCAGTAGCTTGGTCTTCAAAGAAAAACGTTGTCCACAATTTTGCACAACGATTTGCATTTGTTTCCATTAGAGATTCAGTTGACACAGGAGGTTCTTTCACAAGACCATTTACGCCGCCATAGTATACCTTCCCGGCGGAAACCCTGTACAACCAAAGACCCACATGAAGGTAAAAAAAAAACAAATAAGAGTGCTACAATCGGCGAGGTCGAATCTTTTATACCCCTCACCATGGTGTAATAATAGCCGAAAGTTAAATAAAACCCGTTCTTTAGATATAAATAAATCAATTTTATGCCACGCCCGCTTAAACAATCACGCCCACATTTTGTCGGATGTACTTAATTTAAAAATGTTGGTACCTGCCTTTCTTTAGATATACATAAAATAAAAAAAACAACAACAAGGTATTTTGGGGTAAAATTAGAGTGAGTCGTGGTTTTTTGCTCATACCTCAGCCATTTGTGGACCGATCAGGCTAAATTTCAATAGCAAGCAATTCCGGACTATATTTGATATAAATATATATAACTACCAAGTACCCATCATTTCTGGGGTGTTCGGAAACCCCATTTCAACGGACACACGGACAGACGGGCATCCTTAAAACAACTTCGCTCCTCATAAGGTTTTAGAATACACATACATACTTTATAGGCTCTAAGATCAATATTGTAGAAATGTTCAAATTTCCTATATTTTAAGAAATTTGTATGAAAATATTTGTAGCAAACGGATAAGGAAAGGCTCATCGCATGCCGTTTTACACTATTCTTCTACGAAATTTCCAAGTCGTGCCTGCTCCCCCAGAAAAAAATACACACGAAAAAGTTACTTTTAGATATTTCCATTCATGGAGTCGTCCGAAAAAAGTACTAACTCCGACTCTGACTCACGACTCTGACTCCTACTATAATCTTGATGCTAAATGTATATGAGACTCAGTGATGTTAACTTTTATTTTTTCATTACCGTACGGCCTTCTAAAAATTAGAGTTTTTGAGAAGAAATTACCGTACGCAAACATTAATGTGCTGTTTCCAAATGACAGGCGATTGATTGATTATGTAGTAAAATTTATATGAAAAGCACTCAGTCCAATGCCTGTCATTTGGAAACAGCACATAAGAGCGGTATTCATAAACCATTTATTTAAATTTTAAATGTGTTTTAAGAAGATAAATTTTTATTTTGGAAAATTTTTTAAAATTTTTTATGCCGAAAAACTTTGGAGTCGCAGTCGCGAGCTTTTGGGGGTACTACGACTCCGACTCTGGCACAAAAACCTCAACTCCGACTCCTCAGCCCTGATTGCAACCCTAGAATTTCAAAATCTGGGCAATACTGCAATTTCAAAGCCGAATATAAAAAAATTCCAAGTTTGGACTAACTCTCTAACTATTTGCAAAAACATTAATGATTGTCATAAATCAAAATTACCTTTAACAACAGAACATCGCTTTATATTTTTTTGGTTATTAAATAATTTCAAAAATATTACAACCTTAATTTTATGCCACCCTAATACTGTACTTAATATAATCACAAATTTTAGTGCATAAAATAAAAACTTTAAGTACCTTCTGACTAATTAGACCTTCAAAATTATTCAGTATTTATTTTCTGCGAAATTGTTACTTTTTAAAATCTACAAACGAAATTTTAAAACTCAATGCCTTTTTAGACGGGCAAAGGGAAAACTATTCATTGCAGTTTTATAGACATGTGAACAAATTTTTAATTATTTTTATTTTTTGCATATTTTATGATTTTTTATGTTTGTCGTAGCAAGAATAAAAATCGTTTAAAAGTTTACACTTCGTTAATTTTTAGGACTAGATATAAAGAAATCTTGATTACAATTTGCAATAAAAATTATGAATAGTCAGTCGGGTTAATTTTAAATTCAAACTTGGAATTTTATTACAACTATTTTTTTCTTTTTAGTTCTGTTTTCATTATTTTTTCAAATTTAGCGGCTCATAAATTTTTGGCAAACTAAGAAAAATTTGCTCAAAGCGTTAATATTTTGTGCAATAATAAAATTATTTGAATTTCCATTTTTAAGAATGCCAGTTTTTGCAAGTGATTTGTGGTTTCCTTTTTAAATAATCCACAACCATGGACTGACTCTTTATATAACTTTATTTGCTTAAGTGCAAGGCGGTTGCAATTGTGATGTTTTTTCTTCTCAATTTAGTATTTTTATTACAGGTGGAAAGAATATACATATATAAGTCCGTCAAGCCGTTTGTAATTTTAACAATATTTATTTTAGACTTTATAAAGTACATATGTACGTCATTATGAGCGGCAAAGTCGATTAACCGCTGTCCTTCTATACAAGTGTACGTTGAACTAGTTATTCCAAAGAACCGTGATGTAATGGGGACTAGTCCGGAATATTTTGCTATTGAAATTCAGCCAGATCGGTCAAGAACTGGGTGAGATATGAGCAAGAAAACACGACGGAATCTAATTTTTGCCCTTATTCTCTTATTTTTACAAACCAACCTTCACGTTTTACAGTCTTCTTTAAAGCTGTGAAACGTTGTAAATTACCGATTGTGAAATTCAAAAAAAAAATTGGTTCATAAATGATCAAGTTATAGACAAATTAATATTTTATCCTCCCAAAATAATGGCATTGCCACAATAGCACATAATTTGGCTCAAATTAAATCGATGAATTATTTCATCTGGCCGCATACACGGCACAATAGGGCCCATATAAATAAAGCAAAGTTAACAACATTGAGCTCAAATATTCTCTGTAGAAGATATTTGATATGTTGGCCTTACAAATATGCTTCCGGTATAAGGATTTTGAACAAAGATTCCACAAGGCTTAAACCTGGGTTTAAAAAACTGCTGTCAAAATAAAAAAAATGCTTTTTCATCCACTTTTTGATTTTTCATTGGGAAAAAAATTAACTGTTGTTTTCACTTCTGATTCATTAAATGAAAACAGTCGCAGTCAGGGCAAAAGCAAAAAACAAAAAGTTGTACACAACAACGAAAATCGGCAGTATACATGTTCGGAAGTGTTTGGTTTGACAGACTGAAAGTTTTAATAAATCCCGTAGTTTTCATTTAATGAATCAGAAGTAAAGGTAACAGTTTATTTTTGTTCAATGACAAATTAAGAAGTCGAAGTTACAGCACAATCTTATGACTTTTGCTATCTCAACTGATAAGTACTAGAGTTGTCAATTATTCGCCTTTTAACTTTGTTCGAATAATTCGAATAATTGTTTTTGTTCGTTCGATTGGGGTAAAAAAAAATGATTTCAAAAAAAAAAATTACTATGGAAAATCTTTCATTCCATCCGCTATGACATCTTCTTTTTTGATGCAAAACATTTTTCATCTTAACTCCATATCGTTGTATTATTTAAAGACATCGTAAAACCCTTATTTCCTTAATAATCCGATATTACTCTGGATTGTCGATAGGCGTTGGCAGACCTACCTACCATCTTCAGCCAAACTTCTTAATACAAATTCTTCCATAGAACAGCGGTTGTCTCTCTTAATGTATTTTCCAATGGCCTAAGTTCGGCATTTCTTGATGTCGTTGGATTATCGTCCACTTCATCGTTTTCAATGCTAAATATTGTGGCACTAACGCAAATGTTAAAAGAACTGTTGGAATCAATTGTCATTTCGTATTTTAAATTTTGTAGCGAACGAGTTTTGCAACTAATCTACTCAATTGTTTAATTGTTGTTTTGTTTAATAAGAACATAAAATACATTTTCGAAATACTATGAGTGCTCAACACGGGTTTTGCTTAATAAACATTGAGGTTAAGCGTCCATAAAAAATTTGAAAATTCTAGACATATAAAAACGAAGTTGCAAACAAAATAATCCATAAATAATTAAAATCTGTTTACAACTTTTGATTTTATTCATAAAAGACGAATTTTTTTTTTTAAATTTAAGAATTTCATAAAACGCAATATTTGTATGGGAGCCACCCTAAGAAGTGAAGATAAAGGACAGGTATGTTTTGGGAACATGTTAAGAACAAAAAAATAAAAAAAGTTCGATCATACATTGTATCCCCCTAGGTGTGACTCCTTGGCAGTTATTGACTTTTTTCTTCAATATATTTCTAGTCTGTATTTAAAATTTGGCATGGGGATAGCCGGTAGGTGGGGATGTAAAATAAAGTGGGGGGTCATACATTTTACATTTTAAGGGGCTTGTGGGGCCAAATTTAAAAATTTCAACCATGCAAATATGGCGGTAAAATTAAATTCTTAAATTTAGCCGCTTTATCGTACCCGAATTAGGTTTAAACGCCAGGTGCCCCGCTTGCCTAGAAAAAATGCAAAAGTCTAGCACAGCGTAATTACTCTCTATAAAATGGATGGATACTTTCGCAAGCAGACGAAACTGTTCTCAAAGTATTTCAGAAAAAAATACTTTGTGAGATGTATGGTCCTCTTTACGTAGACCATCATGAAGTCGAATGAATCATGAACTGGACGAACTGTACGGCGAAATTGAAATAATAAAACGAAGTGCATCTTCTTGTTGTTTTCGCCATGTTGCTCGCAGAAAGAAACTCATTCGACTATAATCCCAAAGCACTCGAATCGCAAGGGGAACGACCGAAGCTCCGTTGAAGACCTGGCAAAACTTGGTGTAAGAAGCTGGCAACACAAGGCATTAAGGCCCAACCACAATGTGCTTAAGTTGACTTAAGCAAATGTGCGAATACATGGTAATTATATGAGGCAAACCATATTGAACTTAAGGAAACTTTTTGCTAAGTTTAATGAAACTGTCATTTGCTTAAGCAAGGTGCGAATCTAATCGCACATTCCGTACGGAATCAAATGTTTTTTTATTTTGTGTTTGTTTTTTGATATGCATTTGAGAGACTTTTTGTTAATGTTTGACAGTAGGTTAAGTAAAGCTATGCATATTATGGTAAGGCCTTTACTTTGAGAGCTATCGAAATTTATATTTACTTTCTAAGAATAACTCTCATACCAGTATTATGGTGAAGGGTATGTAAGATTCGGCTCAGGCGAATATAGCACTTTTACTAGTTTTAATTATAAACTTGCTTAATTAATCTAAAATATAAGCAACATTTTAATTAAATTATTTTGTTAATATGCATGTGTTTAATTTAATACAAGCACTCTCTTGTATAAGAGCAATTACTTATGATTGTGCACTTAAAGAAATATGTGGATTTAACGTAAATTTTATTAACGAATTATTGCGCGATTCAAATACAGCAAAGGAAGGAAGGGGAAAGGGAAGAATAAAAATTATTTTCATTTTTTATATTTTACTTTTATAAACTTAAGTTTTGGACCAGAAAAGTTAGTGTTTGTAAATTGAAAAATACAGTTTATAGTTCTCGTTTTTTTGATTTTTTATAATTTGCACCTTTTTTTAATGCTTTTAAACGAGAAATGCATCAAATTATCGTCCAGACTTGCAATTTTTGTTGCAGCAATTCCTAAGTTTGTTGATGAGGGAGGTGGGAAGACTGGGGAGGATTACTCAGTTTCATGTACTCCGCAATTCTGTTTTTTTTTTGTGAATCTCACACTTTTTAAGTTGAAGTTGACTGTAGGTGTATTTGTTTATATATAAAATATAACAAGTAAGAAAGTATAGTCGGTCAAGCCCGACCATATGATACCCAACACCACAGTATTTAAAAACACATCATGCTTATGTCTCCATAAAAATATGGATTTATCTATGTTTATAAACTTCATGAAAATCGGTTTGAAAGTTTGTGAAAGGCAGAAATTGCCCCCTACCTCCCCTTGTGGTCCTATTTTTGAAAAACTGTATAGCTAATGTGTCCATATAGATATGGATCTATCCGATGTTTTTAAAATTCATACATTTTGTGTCCATATAAATATGTTTTAAATTTCATCAAAAACGGTTTGATAGGTTCTGAGAGGAAGAAATTTCCCCCTATCTTCCCTCGTGGTCCTACGAATCGGCCCATTTTCAATAGGCTTGGTCCTTGTGCCAATAATAACCAATGTCCCAAATTTTATCAAATTATCTCTAAAATTGCGACCTGTACTTTGCGCACAAGGTTACATGGCCAGCCAGCCGGACGGACATCGTTAGTTCGTGATTCTGAGTAGATCGGTATACATCAGCACAAATGCACAATACCCATAATAAGAACAAGATAAAAGTAAAAAAAACTGCAACCGTAGAATTTCATAATCTGGGCACTAGAGCAAATTCAAAGCAAAATTTAATAAAATTGCAGCAACAAAAATTGCAAGTCTAAGTAAAACTCGCTTATTTGCATATATAAAGCTTAAAGAAAATCAGCATATATTCATCAGCATCATGAATAAAAACTATTTCACTTGCATTAAAAGTTTAAGTATACATTTACTGACGTATTCATAAAAAATTAAAATGAATTTGAAATGCATTTTAAGAAATATTTGTATGAAAATTTTGCCTTACAACACATTTCCAACCTTTTTTATTTTTTATGAATACGGCAGTTAAAGTTTGATAAAAAATTATGAAATTTAGTTTCAGAAGAATAATTTTGTGTAACTCTTTTTGTTGAAGTTAACTCAAGTGTTAAACGGTGCTTATATAAGAAGCATTCGAAATTAACGCTAATGTGAATAGCAGAGCATGCAAACGGCCGAGGTATCCAGATTGCAGATGAGCTTGCTCAAACAGATGGTCGTCTGAATGACAGATTCATTGATCAATTTGTTTGCTCTCACTTATTAAGCGCGAGTCTTATAGATTTGCACAGTTGGGGTGAACTTGCAAATCTATATGTTCCATATTCAGGGTATTGTGGCCTGGCAGTGTTGAGCGGAGAACTAGTTGTAATTCCCCGACTACTGCAGAAGTGACGAGAAGAAAGAGGAAACTGTGTTTCATTTTCTGTGTCAGAGTCTTAGATTGAAGGAGACGCTAGGGATACCTGGGAAAACCGGTGTTTGCCTGTTTAGTTGTGCTATCTAAGATGAAACTAAGGCCTTATTGCCACATGGACCAAGCCTAGAAGATAGGGGGTAATTTCTTGCTCTCAGAAACTATCAAACCGATTTTAATGAAATTTAAAACATAGATAGAACCATGGACACAAAATGTATGCATTTTAAAAAAAAATAGGACCACGAGGGGAGATAGAGGCCATTTCTGCCTCTCAAAACGATTT
Source organism: Pollenia labialis (assembly GCA_949318255.1). NCBI lineage: Eukaryota > Metazoa > Arthropoda > Insecta > Diptera > Polleniidae > Pollenia > Pollenia labialis. Next base: position 148,178,425 of record OX439140.1, on the reverse strand, counting down.
TAATGAAATTTAAAACATAGATAGATCTATATCTATATGGACACATTAGCTATACAGTTTTTGAAAAATAGGACCACAAGGGGAGGAAGGGGGCCATTTTTGCCTCTCACAAACTTTCAAACCGATTTTCATGAAGTTTATAAACATAGATAAATCCATATTTTTATGGGCACATAAGCATGATGTGTTTTTAAATACTGTGGTGAAGGGTATCATATGGTCGGGCTTGACCGTCTATACTTTCTTACTTGTGTTATCGTGCCGAATTTCTAAAAAATGTATCCGTTAGTTTTCGAGATATTCAGTTGTTTATTCTTTGTCAAATCAAAACCCCCAGCATTCCTGCCCATTAAAAACTCTTAAAGTCCAAATTTTAGCCATATCGGTCCAAAACTTTGAATGAAATTATTTTTGGCTTAAAAAGTAGTTCAAATTACTTAATGTGCAGCGTAATTTAAGTCCAATAGATTTTGTTGTTGCAGTGTTGTAAATGTTAGTGCTTTAACTACATTAATAAGATTAAAAAGATCTACAATGGTAGTCAACTATCAAAGGTGAATGCCGCTAGTAAAAAATTATTTTTATCACAACACATGCGTATATTGTGTCTTAGTACTTGAACATTTTTCGAAGAGTAGTAATTGCTACTGACAACAAAATTTAAACATATTTTCATAAACTAATTAAAATTTAATTAAATGACAATTAGAATTTATGAATGCATAAAATTTGCTTAGTAACTTACAATATAAATGGGAATACAGTGGGCCCATAGCACAAAATAACTAAGATTTTAGGTAATTTTTATAATATTTTTGTGTTTGTATGTAAAAAGTGAAATTGGTATATTAAAGAAAAGATTATTATGTGCGGTTTCTACATGACAGCCGATTGATTGTTTAGTAAAATTTATATGATACTAAGCACTCGGTTTTTTAATGATTTTCATATAAATTTTACCGCACAATAAATCGCCCGTCATGTTGAAACCGCATATTAGTGTATGTAAACTACTTGTTTTTCATAAGTTTTCTGGACAAACTAGATGAAATGTGTGACATTCGAGCTTTGTTTGCCACAGATTTTCAACAAACAATTTTGGAAATCTAGGGATTTTCGTGTTTACTGAAGATGTATACTGTATACTGTTTCTGAAGATGTATAATTTAATGTTTAATTGAAGATTTTTTATGATCCTAAGAGATTTGTTCTTAGGTATTTTAAGGGATCTATCTATACACGATTAAAATGCTTCTGTATAGACCCTATGTGCGCAAAAGTTGAACATGTTTTCTTAAAAATGTATACAGACATTTAAATGAATTTATTTATTAAAACGTTTTGACCCTGACTCTATGTTGCTATTCCCCGGACTTTTAAACTTGTCGGGAATGTGGAAAACAATTTAAAATATCCGGAAATCTTGGAAATTCGCGATTTAAGAAGTTATATAAAAATAACTAAAACATTTTTTTATTCTTAGACTACAAAGAATATCAACGTTGAATCACATGTTTAAACAAATTTAAAGATGTGGAGTTTTTTATATTTCAATATCGATATATGTAGATATGTACATATATAGTGCGTATAGTCCAAAAGTTAGTTTGAATATTGTAAAATTTTTAAATGAGAAATATTAAAAAGGTAAATTTGAAAAGAATTAGAGAACAAAAAAAAAACATGTTTCAAAAAGGGAAGGTTATTTTCTTAAGCTAATTTAAGTAAATATTTATTGTTTTATTTAGAAATCAAATAAAAAATAGTCAGTTTCATTTATGTTTGAATCACTTTTTTCCAAAAGTTTTACGAAGTATGTACTTTTGATTTTAAAATCAAGATTTTTTAACATATTCCAAGTCCAAAACAAAGTTCTTTAAATTAAAACCACCTCACATTAAGTAAAAAATGTCAGTTTCATAAAAAGACAATTAAATTAAATGTCTTATTCACTTTCAATGACACAATTAAAAAATTAAACAATGATTTATAGTAACAAAAATTGTTAACAACTTACTAATATTACAAATAAGAAACAAGCAATAAAGTATAGTCGTTTGATTTGATACCCTACAGAACCACATATAAAGACATATAAAGAGAACGCATGGGTAGGGCAATCATGGAACTTGATCCAATAATTTTTTAGGTATGTTCATCATCATTTTATCAACACTGGTCAATACCAACATTAATAAGGAAGTTATGGCATTAAAAGCTATTTTCGAAAGTAGTATTTGTATGGGACCTATTGTATTGGGGCTATGTGAAGTAATTGACCGATTTTCACCATTTCCTTCTTATGAGCATTGAAACCAGGACACAGTTTTTACGATTTATCGTCATTTTGACGATTTTTTGTTCCGAAATTAGCAAAGTCCCGATTTGATGATTAATTTCTAAAAAGTGACGATTTTTTCAGCCTCCAAAGTCTGAATAAAACATTATACATACATATATCCTGAAAATTTCGTGTTTTAATCTTTGGAAGTTAAACAGCCGTATCTTAAAAAGAGCGGAACGCGAAACGTTTTCTTTCGCTTAGATTTTACGCTTATATGCCATACCAAAGCAAGAACGTCAACGTTGTGTCAGGAACAGAAGTGATAGCTTTCTTGTTCAATAAAACCCACAAATTATAAATAGAAATAGAGATAAAAACAATAGATTGACCAAAAAATATCTAAATGGCCATTATTAATTAACAATAGCAGCAAAATTCACTACTTAACGAGCTGTGAAAATCGGGTTTTTCAATTGCAAAGCGTTCAGGGCGCTCTATTCAAAAACTAGAAAACACGTCCCGTTTTTGTTTATGTACGGCTGTAATATGCAAGTCTAAGGGCGACCGTACACGACATGTATTTGTCAGCTGACATGTCAAATTTCCCATTGCAAAATACATACATGTCGTGTGTTACCTTTTTAACTTTGCTTCTGTAAAAGCCAGACGCAAAGTCACCTGACAAAATTTCAATTAAAGCGTGCTCTATTTTCTTCTAGGGGCCCTATGCTCCTTAAAGGATCTTCGGGAACATATATATATATATACATATATATATTTTCTTCTGACAAACCATCTGATATCAGAAATCTATGCCGGGAAGAAACCGGCAGCGGCGTCCAATATTGACGGAATTATTAGCCGGCTGAAGTTGATATTTTACAATACCGATATACATACATATGTATGATAATTTCACCATTGAATAGAAATTATGTACAAACATATATATATATTAAGATAAAAAGTTTCATTATAATATCCTAAATTGGTATCTTCCAATTTAAAGAAAAAAATGTTTAGATGGCTGAACTCTTTTTATCTTTTTTTTTTGTATGGCGGCCGCTTGCTATTTTGAAACCGAGAACTACACAGAAAAAATAGAAAATCGACTTTAATTAAAGAATTCGTTCAGACGGTTAAATATTTAATTAATTTTGCCCCTGCAAAGGAATTGATCATATCAATTAACGGATTTGTATTTTCGAGTCATGGGACACAAATTTAGTCAATTAAAAAATTAATTGCATAAATTAAAAAATACACCACATATACACAAACATTTAATTTTATGAGTTTTGATCAAAAAAATTAATTGCAGCAAACAAAAAATTAATTGAATAATTAATGTACACCAATTAATTATTTAATTGAATAATTTTTTGCAAACATTTTTTCTGTGTACTTTGGCTTCTACAATAACTATGCGAAAAAAACATAGACAATGTCAGAAGCAAATTACATGTACGTTTGTGACCGAATATTGTAAACCCTATGTAAAACATCAATTTTGACAGACATGCACAATTACATGTGACTTGAAAAGTTAACAAGTCAGATGTAAAAAACATGTCGTCTACATGCACCTTAAGTTGTAAGAGAATATCTACATGAATCTCATACGATTCTTGACAATAAAGTCTAGTTAGATTATCTTTACCTACGTCTTAAACGATTCCCACTGTCATATCCGATCCAAGACGCTCCTCATGAGACTCCCAGTAGCTCTTACACTATTGAAAATGATAACTGGGTATGAAGTAATTATGTTTTTGTTTGAATGTTAGTCATAGTAAGCCTTAAAAATTAAGGTCTGAATAATAAAACATACCTTCAAGTATTCTGCTAAAGGCTAGTTTACCCTATCACACAACCCTACAAGAAATGAACGAACTAGTACACATTTTTCATTTTGCTGTTAAGAAAATTATAGAAAGAAATGACCGAATGTGACCGAAAACTTGATTTCGGTCATTTCTCTTTTTCTTAGAGTTTAAATTACTAAAGTGTTTTACTTGAGTAGGCCAAGGAACTACGACAATTTATGTAGTGATTTTACGAAATTAAGAAATGTATTTTACACATTACATAATTCCTACCATTTTTTTGCTGGGCATAAAAATGTGTTTTTGTTAAAATAAGACTTGTATGGTTAACTAAATAAATTGATTTTGATAGTTAATTTTGAATTCAAATTTGAATTATTCATTCTAATTTACTTAATAAAATTTTTAGTAGAATCTTACATATAAATCAATTACAAGTTTGCTCTATTCAATTAAAATATTAATTATTTTCTTTATTTAGTTATCAACTGAGGTAATTAAATCAAATAAAGATATTATGGTAATTATTTTTTAATTGAATCAAGGAACACATTGTTAGAAATCATACGTTGTGTTTTTTAATATTTTTAATTAAATTAATCATTAATTATGAAAAAAAAATCACAATTTTCAATATTTGCAAATTTTAGTAATAAATATAACATTATATTTTACTTGAAAAAAATAAATTAATAATAAAACTTTGCTTGTAAACCTCTTTTAAAGACTTTTTTTTAACAAATATCTATAAAAAGCATTAATCTTCTAATTTTCAAAAAACCCCGAATCCCGAAAAATCCCGATATCCCGAAAAATCCCGGGATCCCGTAAAATTCCGGGATCTCGTAAAATCCCGGGATCCCGAAAAATCCCGGGATGCCGGGATTTGATTTTTTGAAATCCCGAATCCCGGGATTTGCGAAAACCAGTCCCGATTGGCATCCCTAGTGTGAACGTTCAACATTTTTTAATATGTGACAATCTGTGCCGAAATTGTGCTGACTGTGGACAATAAAAATTAACCTTGATGCGCCGATAATGTGAACACACTTGGAGCACAATGTGGAGCAATCATATTGTTTAATATGTACCGATTTGTATCGGCCACTTGTGCGCCGATCACAATCGCCAATCAGCGCCGATACAAGAGATGGCAAAACGAAATTTTTAAATTGCACCGCTGGCTACTAAAACTTTACTTTGTTGAGCTTTATTGTTCCAAAATTACATTTGTACTGTTAAATGAAAGAAAACAATTCGCTTTAACCAAAACATTGAAGTTGTATCGAAGTTGCCATCCCTGGTTTGTAAACAAACATCTTTTTACAAAACAACAATTACAAAAAAAAAAAGAACAAGTGCAGTAAGTTTAAATAAAATTGAATACATTTTTTATTATAGATTAATGTATTATTTAAAATTGTTAGGAAACATAATGGAATATTCAGACGGAGAATTTTGCGAATTTCTAAAGCAAAATTATGTCTGCCAGCAAGCCAACATATCGACCCCTTTGCGCGAAATTATCGTATTTTACAAATACCAAACTTTACAGGACAGCCATTTATCTACTTTTCTCTGCTTTCACTTGCAATATCAAAATGAAAATATACATGTGCTTTGATAAGATAAGACGAAGTGGAATTCGCCTACAATAGTTTGCCAGGTGACGTCTCTTTGAATGTAGAACAAGATTGCATCAAAAACTAAATTTAAAAAAAATTGGCATATACGATAATTTCGCGCAAAGGGGTCGATATGACTTTATTTGCCCAAATAGCACGATAGTGTGACCGCATTGTACCGATATTTGTCGCAATTGAGTTCTGGCCGATATGAACCGAAAAAAATTGTCACAATGTGCGACGATAATGGGACTACCTAAGAATAAATTGTGCAATGTTTTCAAATGTGCGCCGATATAGCACGATCAAAATCGTCACAGATTGTGCTATTTGAGCCGATTGTGGGATCTTAGCTTAAAGCAATTAGAACGATTATATGTAGTTAGCTGAAAGATGTTACGTCTCAATCTGTAAGAAATAGATTGGTCTTACTTTTTTACAGTTAGGTTACTGTTACTCCCGGCTAACTGAGCCTTAAGTCGTATGGGATGTCAAATTTTTTTCGTAAAACTTGTTATTTTCATGACGCATTGCATTCACACTACCTACATATAACACTTTTACAAATTACTTGAGTTTTCGGCATGCATTAATAAGAAGTATAATAGTGTAAACTAGCCTTAAGTTTGTTTGAGAAAAAAAGTGAAAATGAATATACATATGTACATACAAGATGATTAAAACAACACATTAAAAATTCAAGTTTTTTGGGTAAAATGAGAGACAAACTTCCATCTCTGGTGATGGGTATAAAAATGCTAAAAATTAATTTTCTCTCATTACCTACATAAATATTATTTAAATTTTAATTGTTGTTATTGTTTTTATGTATGTAAGTTGCTGCAAAATTTTGTTGTTTAATGCAAAATAAATGTTTGTATGTACATACATATGTAGGTATGTAGTAAATGATCAGCATGAATTAATATTGTCGTAATACAAAAATAAAGAAGAAAAACGAGTGATAAGTTGTTAACCTGGTAAAAAGAAATGAAAAGAAAATAAATAAACGATGGCAAAAACAACAACAAAACCCCCAATAAGAAGAAATCATTAAAAGAAGATGAAATGAAACGGCATGAAAAACAAGACCAGTTCCACTTGTTAGCTTTTGTTTTATATGGAGTAGTGTAAATAATAAATGTTTGTTGTTGTTGAAAGCAATTGGTAATACGAGTAGAGTGAGTCCATCTAAATGACAACAACAATAAAGAAAATGTACAGAGCTGGACAGACAGGCGGACATAAAACAAGCCATATAAAGTAAAAGTAAATAGTAAGTGCAAAATTAAATGTGTTCGTAAATTTGTAAAAGTCTTGTAAAAATAAATATCAATGTACATATAAATGATCATACATACATACATACATATGTACATATGTATGTTTATTCTTGCATACATAATAAAAATAAGAAAAAACAACTCTACAACAGTTACAACAATGATAAACAAAATGCGTGTCACAAGATCAAGTCTGCGAATGAGAGAGAGAATAAAACTTGTTACACTAAAAAGCGTTAAATTAAAAAATAAATTCAGAAAACGATAATAAAGTCTGTAAAATAAAACAGAAGTGATTGCCGAATGTAATAAGATCCAATTCAAAAAACGCAAAAGTACCATAGATTTGCATTTTTGTATACTTTTTTTTGGAAAATATGGGCCCTGTGAAAAAGTGCAAATCAAAATCATACACAGGAACTACAGTAGTTTTGACTTAACTGCCTTTTGTTTAAGTGCACTTTTGACTTACATAACTGCATATACATATATGTATGTATATACCTATGTACTTGTTATCATTATTGTTTAAAATACCATAAAAATTACTTTTTTAAGTGCACTTTCTATACATGCACATTTGAGATAAATGCCTACAAATTTTGGCATTTTATAATAATTTTCATACAAAAAACTGCCCAAAATTCATATGTATTTTCTGGAATTATTCTTCAAAATCCTTGCTTACGTGCCTTTTGTATACCTGCATATTTATCATATTTTTGGGCAGTTTTAACATATTTTCATAAAAAATATGGTGACCACTTTTTCACATAAATATCCAATTTAAGCTGTTTATAAGAACATACATAAATCGCAAATAAGTCAAGTTGGCATCGTTATAATTCTTTTATTTTGATTTCTTCGTAATACTCGCTCATCCAGTGGATCACATCCGTTTGTAGTCGATTGTCCTGTGTTTCGCACAACGCATTATAAAGAAAATTCGTTTTTCAGTCGAACTATCCGTATGTGGAATAAACTTCCCGCAGAGGTCTTCCCCCGTACTTACAATTAAGATTCAAGTCAAATGTCCACAAACACTATTCCCTCTTTCCTCCTTCCCAAACCTTATTTTCCTGATCAACACAATGCACTGCATATATAGGGGGCATACCCTGAATGTTGGTTTATCGCTAAAAAAAAAATATGGTTTGTGGTTACAGCAATTTTACCACGATTATATGAAAGGCAACGACTACTACAACTATGTATGTACGTATTCTGTTGACACTACTTTGAAACTGCCGTTTTTAACTTTTGACAGTTTGCAGTGCTATTCTTAACGTTGTACTACAGCGACTGTTCTGTTCCCGACTTTATTGTTGCCAATTTGGCTACCGCGTTCAGTATAAAAATGCATAATAAATGACAACAGGTTGTTTGAGCGTGGTTGTTATTATCAATTTATTAATTAAAACGTAGTTAATCCTCTTTCAAACACTTTACTTTAGCTGCACTTTTATGCAGGCAACCACAATTGCGTACCTGCACATAAAGGCAGCTAAATACATTTAAGATATGTAGCTGCATTTTTGATTTATCTGCACAAACAATCGTGCAAAGGAGATTATGCAGCTAAGTCAAATTACTGTATCAGCTGGTCAATTAAGGAGAAACAAAATTGATAAAAATTCTTATGTTAATAAAATTAATAGAAGCTATTATAAGCTTTTACACTATCTTGGCATTTTTTAACCGAAAGGACAACTGAATGTGATAATCACATAGGGTTCTAGAAATTGGAGTTCTTTCAAGAAATCTCTTATAAATGAAAGACCGCGAATTGATAATCTAGGATTTATTACCTAAATTCTCATGTTTTAAGAAAAAAAAATTTTTTCTCGATGTTACCCAGAAATTTTTTGAAAAACAATTTTTTTTTTATAAAAAATTATCTAAAGAGAAATAAATATTTAATTTTTTATTCATATAAGTAAGGTCTGCTTTGAATAAATTGTCCATGATATTTTTTGCAATAACTTTTTCAAAGTTTATTAAAATTGAAAAATGTTTTTTGAGTAGGCTTTGAAATGAATTTAAGAAATTTTCATATTGAAATTTTTTGCTAGAAGCTTTGCTCCAAAACCAAAAATTGGTTATTTTTGTGTTGAAAAAAAGTAATCAAAATAGAAAAAAATACACAAGTACACATTGGAAAAAAGTAACCAATTTTGGTTAAAAGTTACCAAGACGGCAACGTTGTACCGATCTGGTTGAATTTCAAATAGGAAACTTTAACAGAGAAAATGTGAAACATATGTAAAATAACCCTGTCCCCGACTATTATAGGGTCTTCGAAAAATCCATTTCAACATACACACGGACAGACGGATATCGTTAATTCTACTTCGCTTCCCATAAGAGTACCTAGAATTTATATACTTTATAGGGTCTTAAATCAATATCGTAGAAATTACAAACGGATTGATAAACCTTTACCCTTTTCACCACGGGTGAAGAGTATAAAAAATTACAAATATTAGAACACAGAAAAAAAACAAACCTTATTAAGCAATTAAAGGAAATTTGTTAAACCTTTTTAATATGTTTATCAATTTTTTTAATCAACATGTTTGTAAATTTTCATATTAACAATTTTGAGTCAAAAAGTTGAAAACATAAAAAACAAAATTCTGTATTATCAATTTTGGATCTTTAAGAGAATGAACGATGTGACGATTGTTCTGAAATTTTATTATTTAATTTATCATAAAAAAATGTTAACTGGTCTTTTATAAATGCTAGTTTTCCAAATAATACTGTTAATGATGGCAATATTCCGTCTCTATTTCTTCCTTAAATAAGTCATAATGATTTTTATGATGTGATTTTTAATAAATTTAACTAAAAAGTTAATAAAAACAACTTTTAAATTCATCTTTTATTCCAATTTAGTCATATGATTTTTAATTGTTAACAAATATTGTATTCAATATTACAAACTCATTGTTAAAAATATTTGATGAATTTTAAAAATGTTCATTACCAAATAATTTTTTTTTTTGTATTTACAAATTTAGTTGTTGGTGCCTTTTCAATTAAAATGTTAATTGTATTGACGAATATTTTATTCAATATGACAATTGATGTGTCGTAATTTTTTTCTGTGAACCTATTCATAAATAGTAAATCTTTAATTGAAAACACTAATGGGGTTCAGGTAACTAACTTAAAGGTACTTTAAAAAAAGTACTTATACATGCATCGCTGTAATAGGAGCCTTTTAAAGCAAGTTTTCAAATTAATCCTTTTTGCGTTATTTACAAAGTAGAATAAAAAAAAAAGAGTTTAAAACAATGAATGAATTGCAAATCAAACTATCTCACTCACCTTCAAATTGTGAAAAAATAAAGAAATCCTTAATGAAGTATAAATTCCAAAGCCAGAAAGTTTTTAAATACTTTTTAATAGTATTTTTTTTTCTTAAGAATATTCACTTTTTTAGAATTTTTTTGCAATTAAATTCACTACTTTTATTGTATTATTTTATTTTGGTTTTTGTTACACTTAATTTTTTTTATTTTGTTATATTTTTTATTTTGTTTTTTTGGTATAGAAACTAAAATATGTATGTACATACAATATGAAATCGTGATCAAAAAATAAAAATTAGCAATTGCAAATTGAAACAAAAAAAAAAAAAATCGAAATTACAACAATCCATCTAAATTGTAAAAAAACAATTTTGGGCCAGCAAATGTTTCTTTTGTTTAAATAAAAAATAAATTAACTATTGTAAGAGATTTAAAAAAATTATTTTCGTTTTCAAAATCACTAACTTAAACTCGACCAACATTAAATAGTAAGTATGTATTAACAATTTTAATAAAAACAAAAAAGGCAAATTGTTGTGAATTTTTTTTAAGTAAATTCAGCCGAGCTTAACGAAACACCATGTATAGGTCCATACATTCACACACGCACACACATCCATTCAATCATCACTGCAACACACAACCACTCAATCTTTAACATAAAGCCGTTCTCAGTTTACACTCAATATTGGAGCAGTTCTTCGTTTTGCCCGTGCTCCACTTGTTGTCATTACATTCGTTTTTTAAAAATCGTCAAAAAAAAAAAGTTTTTTTTTTGTTTTAATTAATTTACTTGATCTTCTTTCTCATCAATACTAATTAATTGAAAACAACACCAAACAAACACGTTTAAGAGACAAATTAATAATTTTGTATTTTTTCTTTTCAACACGTTATTCCGTTCCTCGTTTAACTTTTTTTAAGCGTATTACCCGTTCAAAACATCTAACGTCTACCAGAAGCGAAAGCGTATTGAATGTGAGCTTGTGATATCAGTAGTTTTGGAGTCATCTTTCATCATGCAAAATAATAACTACTACTTGCTGAGGGGTAGGAACATATGGAATGGAACACCATAAAACTACTGTTGTTGTCTGTTGGGGGGATATGTGAGTGTGTTTGGATACATGTATGTGCGTGTTGGTAGTTGGTGGCTTTTTCAGTTAAAGCACAAGCATATTGCAACAGTGGTGGCCAGTTTTAAAAAAGGGGATATTGTATTTCCATACTTTTTTTTAAAAAAGTTAATTTTTAATAAGAAGTATTTATTTCCATAAAACCTTTTTGAATCATTTTCTGAGTCGTCAAATAAATACAAATTTTTTCGAAACGTTAGTTCCTAGTCATAAAGTACTTTTTTGAAAAAATATAATAGTAAACGAAAAGTACTTTATTAAAAACAAGGTTCGCAACCGAAATGAATTTTGGTATTGGTATCGGTGTTTTAATTATATCAGAATACAGCTATAGAACTCTTTATAATGGTAACCAAACATGAATATAAAAAAAACATGACGATGACGTTTTCTATTCTCCGAGCGAAGAGTTCGTTCACTTAACTTACATACATTTAAAACAAATTATAAAATATTGCTTTTGTTTTACATACATGTCAGTTGAGCGAACGAAGTCTTCGTTCGAAATCGACAAACAGGCCATTATTATTAAATTTGAAACCAATCGTGTCATTACCAAAAAGTAGACCAAATAGTATGATTTTTACACAGCACGTAGGTATGAATATTACTAGTCCAAAAAGTGAAAAAGTAAACATTTTTAGTTAATACCATCTTTATGATCAAGTGCGATATGGATCTAAGTATTGCACAAAACACTTTCAGTTATGTTCTTTTTGTTCTGTAAACGAAATCTCGCTAATGTCAAAAAGTACAATTAAAACGCACTAAACTTTGGGAGAGATTTTAAATCAAAACTCCTAGATTTCGTTTTAATGTAAACGGGCTAAAGCACAAGAAAAACGTCGGCAGAACATTGGTGCAATTATTGCTGATTATATTTCTGGAGAACATGTGAAATTGCTTTGCCATAAACAAACGTACTGAGAAATGAAATATCAGATACATGACAACTGACAAGCAATCAGCAAAGTTGAAAAACTGCCATTTCTTCCACTTCTTCATTTGCCCAAAAAAAATGTTGTTTTTACTTCTGATTCATTAAATGTAAACAGCCGCTGTCAAACCAACTCAAAAAGCGAAAAGTTGTGCACAAACTTTCGTTTTTTGTTCGACAGTTTTTGGTTTTGACTATTAGATCTATTCTCAATGAACGGGCTTAGTGTCAGCTACTAAAATGTAGTATTATTTCAATAAAAAGAGTCCAAGAATTAAATTCAAGAACCAAATTTTAGAAAGTACTAAACAAATGTGTCACAGCACCGGTGAAGACTGCACGGTAGTTCACTATTTTTGTTACTTATTTGTTCTTTATAAACCAGTTAAGGGTTTGGTTCTTCTTTCACTGGTCATGAGTCCATTCTTTTTGTACTTGTTCTATTTACAAAAATCCCAAGACCAGTCTGTGTGACCAATTGACACAAATTCCTCGCATGGTAAATTTAGTTTTTTACAAACCCAAAGTTGATCCAACGTTTTTTTACATTAGTTTGTTTGTTTGCTACAATAAAATTTGTTTGTGTTTTGTATAAAAAAACACTATGCTTTTGTGCTTTTTAAAATAAAGCAATTGTAACGGCTTTTTGTGGTTTGAGACTTGCATAAGTTTGAAAATGATTCGCTTCCATTTCGTTCCTTATGTGTAGTTTGCAGTGTTGCCAGACACTAAGTTCAATTATATACACAGCCAAAGCTTCATAATTGTCCCAAAATTTTACAAATTCTACAAAACAAATTTAGTGTTTGATAAAAACGCTTTTTAATGTAAAAAACTTTTAGTAACCCACTGTTCACCTTTCCATTTGTTTGAAAATTTTGCTTTCAATTTACCAGCTGATTACATGTTTGTCTTTATAAATTGTTTTTTTAATGACATCATGAAAGTAAATTATTTACAAATGGAGGGCAGCCTTTGTCACAGCTTTCAATTTTTGTAAATTTTGACAAGCAGTATATGTAAAAGACTATCCAGAACAACTTGGCCATGTGGCCGCAGGGTTACCACTTTAACATAAATGTTTGGTATACACACGTTTGCTGCTTCTCTTAAAACCAAAAAATTCATTTGTATGCAAGGACCGGAAAACGTTTTTTAATTTGGTTTTTGTTTAACCGTACGAAAAAAGAAAATATGTATATATACAAAAATTCAAATCGATATCCCTCAATGTACAAAATAATAAAGTTCTCAAATTAAAAATTTTTGAAAAAAAAATTAAAAAATTATCTTTTTTGTACATTTAAAAATTTCAAACTGAAACTAACTGCCTATTTTTAGAAAACGTAAACAAGTGAGTAAGTGAGAAATTGCAAACAAAAACAAATTTTCGTTTATATTATTGGTTTCAATATAATTTCTCACTCACTCACTTGTTTTCATTGTCCAAAAAAAAATCATACATAATTTTTCCTCATGATATACATACATAGCTATCGGATTTAATATTTCGAAATTTTTGAAAGCTAAATGTTTTAAAACATCAGTGCTACCATAACTGTTTGATAGGAATATGCCAAAAATCTTTGGATGAAGTTTCCTGATGATCTGGCCTAAGCAACCAGTGAAATGCGCATAGGAATAGTGTATCCCATCAAAAATAAATTTCAGTGTTTTCATCAAGATTAAATTGGAAATTAAACACGACAAACAAAATCTTGTAAATATGCCAAAACTTAAAACAAAAATCTGTTAAAATTTGCCGAATGGTAGATTAAAGCAAAAATGCTAAAAATCTGCTAAGATTAAAACATGATAATTTAAATATTTCAAATTTGCTAAAAATATGCTAATTTTAAACAAAAAAAAAAGATGTCATTAAAATCAGCTGAATTGTTATAAAAAATTATTCTGAAAATCAGTTAAGAATTTATTACATATTTCAAAAAAAATTTCAGTTTTTAAAAACAATATCTTAAGCAATAAAAAAAATTATGCAATTACCCAACTTAATCTGCTAAATCTACCAGAAAATATGCTAAGACGGTAGCACTGTTAGAAACTTGCTTGAGTAGCCTAGCTGTCCTTGCAACTTAGGTCTCGGTGGAAAGGGCTTTCAGCGCTTTACCAATTATTAGGTTTAAAAAACCGAAGAAATTTAAGTTCTGAATACTTACTGGTAAATTTGGTAAATTTGTTTTAAATGAAAGTTGAAGTCTTGCGCTCGTGTTCTATAAACAGGCTGTTAGCAAACTGCTGCTCAAACTCAACAATAAATAAATTAACTAAATGCCTATTTAATATTTTTTCCAATGAAAATTTTTTATTTTAAGTTTTCGGTTCTTAATTTTTAATGCCTGTTTGTATGTTAAAAAATGTTATTTCCATTTTTTGACAACTACACAGAAATCGGCAACGCTGGTAGTTTGTAAATAAAGCTTTTAAAAGCTGTGTGGATAAAAAGGAATTAGTAGTACATACTTGCTTGAGCAAAATGTTGATAATCACACGAATTTTCATTCAAAAACATTTTTGTTTAAGTTCATAAAATTTTGTATTATAAGCGAAATTTTCCTTTAATTTGGTTTATTTTATTATTTGATAAAAATTATTTTTTTTTTACTTTTTTTGATATCTTATCACAGATACGTATTTACATACATATTTATTAAGAAAAAACATCTAACGGTAATGACAAACAATTCTCTCTGCAAAAATACTAAGAAATTCGAAACTAAATCATTTAAAATATGGGCATTTCCATCATGTCGAACGTGACCATCGTACACATTTAAAGTTAAAAAAAAGTCAAAATAAAACTTTTTTTTATTTTGGCAATAGATTCAAGTTATAGCTATTAATTAGCCCTATAATTGGTGCTATTGTTCATTTTGATAAATTGTTTCGTTTTCAAGAAAATTGCAAAAAAACAAGGCATTTGCACGTGACGAAAACAGAAGTGTTTTTTGTGGCCATTAATTCGAATGCCAATTTCAGCGAAACCTGAGGCAATATTTGAATGAAAAAAATTGAAGAATGTTATGCACGCATGCCTCTTAAATATGGCTGTCATTTTAAATAAAAATAATGTATACTTTTTTTTTTTTTGTCGCACGTGATCTGTCGCACATGACATTTTTTTCCATCATGATATTTATGTTGATTCTGTTACTCTTTTTACGAAATTATATATAAATGAGCTTAGTTAAAATGTTTTTAAATGAACAGAAGTTTTCAAAGTGTTTATTTTCATATTAAAACAACAAACTTAACAAAAATATGTACATAGTATGAATAATAGTAAAAGTTATAGTAATAGTAATAGTAATAGTAAAAGAATTAAATATTATGAGGAATATAAAATACAGTTTTTTTAGAATAGGCAGTCCTAGCAGATTTTATTTCTTGACCATCGCAACAAAAGAAGTGCAACTGGGCTATTCCTGGAATGCTTTTTACTTTCTTCCATTTTTCGTCTAACTTATATAATATGCTTTGCTTTTCAATTTGCTGAGAGGGCATAAAATACATTTGAACCCCATTAATATTATTTTGTGCACATTGATAAAATGAAAATGCATCGGGTATAGCAATGTTTTGGGATTTCGTTATCTGCCATACTTTTCTTTTTATAACAGCTCCGACTCCATCAACGGCTCCCTTACCGTGTGAGCTTGCAAAAAAATTCCATTCCACTAAGCAACATCTAAATTTTTTTATAAAATCACCTAGGCTTGATAGTATAAATTTGTTTTTAAACTGAGAGCGGCTCCCATCAGAAAAAATAAATATTTTTGAAAAACCTCCATAAGATTTCATAATTTCAATTAAGAGATTGTTCAAAAAAATAAAAAAATAATTTTCAAATTTTTAATTTTCACACTTACCATGTCGCACGTGAACAACTTTATATAAGTACCAAGGTCACAAATCTTGCTATTTTACCGTAATGTTTTTTTTATTTTAATTGTATAAAAAATCTCTGTTTGGTCTGGTAATTTGATGAGGTTTTTCTATTTTCTATTTTGACTCTTTGGACCTTCCAAAACGTTTTAGAGAGAAAAAGTCAATGCATAATGTCTCTCTTAAAGAACTGTTATCATAGCAAAACGTACAATAGAAATATCCAAATAAGAAAAGTTGCACTTGTTCCACTTTGCATTCATAAATCTTGAAATGGGTTATAAATAAATATAAAACTTTTTTACTTTTATTAAATTTGATTGTTTTCCTGTTAAAATATGATAAAACAAGGCCTTTTCAAGAACTTATAATTTTTTTGTTGCGGTGGACCTTTTGGTGGAAATGCCCATATACTTTTTTTTTTGAAAATGCTATAAAAAAAACTACTGAATATTGTCACAAATTTCTTTTTTTATTTGAAAGTACAATCCTTCTGGTTAATAATGGAAAAAAATATCATTCAAATGGCTGCCCCGGCTGGCCATGCACATTATCGATTGTGTGCAGCTGTATTTCACCAATGGCTTCACGAATATTGTCCTTTAAAGCGTCAATTGTCTCTGGCTTGTCGGCGTAACACTTATCTTTGACGGCAACCCACTAATAATAGTCCAACGGTGTTTAATCGCAGCTCCAAGGTGGCCAAACCACATCAGCTCTGCGGCTGATAATGCGATCTTCAAAAACAGGGCACAAAACATCGAGTGCAGCTTCGGCTGTGTGGCACGTAGCCCCGTCCTGTTGAAACCAAATGTTGCCTCTTCAATTTTTGTGAACAAAAATTCGTTCAACATGCCCCGATAACGACCGCCATTGACTGTAACAGCCACTCCTTGCTCATTTTCGAAGAAAAATGGCTCAATTTTGCCTCTGGACCCAAATCCACACCAAACAGTGACTCGTTTTGGGTGCAACGGGTTTTCAATGTATGCGTGCGGGTTTTCTGTGCTTCTCTTCTTTCAAAATCCGTACGCAATTCCCGCACACATTCTGCAACATGACCATGATTTTCAAAGTAATGTCGCAATATTTCCCAGCGTTGTTCAAGCGTATTTCTAAAATCCCTAAAGACAACAATTTACTAAACAATTTTTAAATAGGTATTTTATTAATAAATAAAAAATGGGAACAAGTTATCCACCTAATGTACATACATATGTATGTATGTATTCAAAAAAGTTTTTAATAATTTACAACACTTAATAAAAGTCTTAAAAACAAATTTAATTTAAATTCAAACTGACACATCAAAATTAGAGAAACTTAAAATATAATTCCTCGCATAAGATAATAATGTTAGCTCCCCAGGAAGAGTGTTTTACAAATATTGCACAAGACTTTCTCATCTGCACCACCGTCCACAAAGCCAGGCACTTGGGAGTATTTCAAAATGCAATTTATGTGCGTATAACTCTGGACAAAAAGACGCAACACACAAGAATTTATGAAAATTCGGAAAATCCCTATTTTAACGAGGTAACTTTCCAAATTGAATTATCAAACTAAATTTTTACTAAAAAAAAGAAACATTTTAGTATTTTGTTTTCGAAATGAAATGCACTTTAATGGAACTTTTGCGTTTGACTATTTTCTATGAGATCAAAAAGCAGACCGCTTGCAAGAAAAATCCCACAATAGGGGAGCTCCTTATAGACATGCAAAGTGTTTGGAATCAATCAAATCGTTGTTACTTTAAGAAATGGGGTCGTCTAGAGGCACCCATTGGGCAAAATGTTGACAGTGCAGATGGTGCAGGTTTAGGAAAAGGTTTTTTGCAAATTGACTTGGCCATTGTTTCACAAGCGTCCAATTTAAGCAATTTGCTAAGGCCTTCAGAAGATGACCTAATGATTTTAAATAAGTGGCAAATTCATCAGGATTACGATGATATAGAAAAGTAGTGTTTTTTTTAATTTTCAAAATAAAATTTATGGAAATTACATATCTTTTTGTAGAAACCTTTTGCAGAATCTAGATACAGGAGTTAGATGCAACATACGTTATACGGTGACCTTTTATCGTGGCATTATGTTCAAGAAATCCGATTACCTCATACAAGTACATACTTTCTTTGTTGTTTTTTTTTTGTTTTTTCTTTTGATTTTATTCATATGATTTATTTTAAAGTTTAGATTCCATCCCTTTAAGGGCAAGACGAATGTGGCTAAAAACACTCAAGATCCTTGCTGGAACCAAGAAATCTGTTTCGTTTGGAGTTATCCATCGTTGGCACAGACGTTGGTTATACAGCTTTTGATGCACGAACATTTGCAGTGGAAATGTATGGCGGAGTATGAATTACATTTCAATGAAATTGCTTTTAATGGTAATATTGATGATTTTTAAGAAATTTTTATTTAAGAGAAAGCAGCGAGTCTAGTGGTTACTTTCCTTCACTATTTATTTGTAAGCGCGTATTATAACTGAATTTTTTTTCGATTTTTAAAATTGCATTGTATGTATTGTGAATGTGGATTATTATTTGTAGTGTAAACCACTTTTCTTTGCGAAAGTTTTTTTGTAAAAAATCGTTTAAATAAAAATTAGTTTGCTGTTTTAATTTTTATTCTCAGACAAACCTTTTCTGGGACCCACTTTCATAAATTTATATGACCAAGTTAATTGTTCGCAGTATATAGGACGCTTATTAATATCAATAAAATCTGAATGCTTGAAAACTGACTCAAATCATGTTATGACTCTAAAGCATATACAACCCCTGGATGAAAAACGATTTTGGAAGGAGCAACAGTTTATGATAGAATTTATGGCCGTACAAGGAGATTTTATGCATTGTAATGGCAAATCTTGTAAAGTTGGAATCAGTATGGCTGGTATATATATTTTTTTAACAAATAATCCTATAAATATGCTGTAAATGTATCTATTTTCAGAATTGAACTCAAATTACATCGAATGTGATTTGAAAAACTATCCCACTTCCTTGAAAAAAGGACAGCAATCTAAAAAAAATTTTAAATACTTTGCTCAATCGTCACCATTTAAATCAATTACTTTGAGGGTTCAGCTGCCTGACAATCGAAGTAAATTTGAGAGCAATGTGTTTTTGCAGGAACTAATGGATTTCATTAAATCGGAAATTGAGTTATTTAAACTGTTCCAAACTCAATATACTGGTCACAATCATTTCCAATTAAAAGTACTCAAAGTTATTATATCGACTGTTATACAAAAAATTGAACAGGCTATTGCGAGTAATAGATTGGATTATTCAAGTTTTAAGGAGGCGACCCAATGGGATTTTAATCGGTTGATATATTTAAAGGATTACTTTGTAGGTTTTTTTTTTCATAATTAAAGCGAATTAAATTTTAATTTTTTTTATTAATTTTTAGTTCAAAATCCTTGATGACTTGAGATCTCTACGCTCGAAATTAAAGCCATCTTCTGACAATATTATCGAACTAGTGATGGATGATGTGCTTGGGGACTTAACAAAGTGTTGCATCGAATTACAAAATTTGTGGTCAAGTTCCTTGGTACAAGATGCTTGGCCTGACCTAATTTTGGTGCTTTTGGCCGGTAATACAGAATTGGGATTTTGTAGACTTAACGCAAAGAATTTCCTTTATCCTTCAAAGGATCAAGAAGAAAGTTATAACAGTCAGTGTTGGAAAATGAGAAATTTTATGTTCAAGGCAAGCTTACTTTTTTTTAAATTAAGTTTATAAAAAAGTTATTATTTATTTAAAAAGTTACTTTTTGCTAAAAAAAAAGTACTTTTTTAAAGAGAGTTTTTCTTAAAAATGCGATACTTTTAAACAAAAAGCGACTTTTATTAAAAAAGTACTTTATATTAAAAAAATATTTAAGTTAAAAATACAGTTTTGCTTGACAAATACTTTTCATTTAAATTTTTCAAGAATTAACTTTTTCTATAAAAAGGTAATTTTTATTTAAAAAAAATTCTTTGTTTAAAAAGGTAATTTTTATTCAAAGTGTTGCCTTTTTTTCAAAATAGTGCTTTTTATTTAAAAAGTACTTTTTGTTCAAAAATGTATTTTTTGTTAAAAAGTTACTTTTTGTTCAAAAATATACTTTTTATTTAAAAAAGCACTTTTTATTTGCAAAGTACTTAATAAAATGTACTTTTAAGGTACTTTTTATTTTAAATGGCAATTTTTTATTCTAAAAGCTCCTTTTGTTTCAAAATGTAGCTTTTTAAAAAGTTACTTTTTATTTGACGTACATTGTCAATTTGTTCAAAACTGTACTTTGATTAATGTACTTTTAATTTAAAATGTCAATAAGTAACTTTTTGTCCAAAAGAGTACTTTTTTAATCAAAAGATACTTCTTATTTTAAAAATTACTTTTTTATTCGAAAGAACTTCCTTATTAAAAAAGTACTCTTAATTCAAGATGCAATTTCTGATCCGAAAACCTTCTTTTTTTTAATGTACCTAAAAACCCCGTTCTGTTATTAAAAGTACTTTTTATTGTCGATCGTTGGTTGTTAAAAAAAGTAACTGTATATCAAAAAAGTACTCTCTTAAAAACTTTTTATTGCAAATGTACTACTGAAGGGTACGGTTACACAAGTCTTTGGTATTTTGAAAAGTTATCATCAAATTGATGTTGCAATAAATTGATTGTTAAGCGCACTGTATGGCAAGTTGGTAAGACCAAATGTCGTTGATGTTTTGTTCATTATGTTTTGGCAACAAAAGTTCAGTCAGCATGGCTCGATAGCACTTGCTATTCAACGTAACGGAAGCTCTTTGCTCATATCGAAAGAGCGTGTAAAACGCACAAATGAATGAAATGTCGATTCGCTAAAGGCTTAAGGATTAGCTTTGCTCCAAATACGGCAATTTTCCTTATTGTCGTAGCATCATAAAATGGACGAAGTGCTCTTTGAAATTCGCAAACAGATTAATTTTGTTCAAAGTAGCTTTCCCCAATTTTGAAGCGTTGTTCATTATGACTTGCCAAACCTTACTTAACAGATATGCCAACACAGTTTGACTTTCTCAGCTGTTAAACCATATTTATTCATACCAACAGTTCTCATGCAGCTAAAAAATACCCTTTATTATGGAATACGTAAGACTTGCGTGATAGTGTTAAGTACCCTTCATCAATGACAATGCATTTAAGGTCTTAACTGTACCTTTTAAGTTAAAAATTCTCTTCTACTTTCCAGGATATAAATTGCCAACATACCTGCACAAATTGCGGTTGCACTGTAGCTCTCTTACGTGGTTGTCTTAGTATCGTAGCCGAAAACGAAACCAGTGACTTTCTAAGTCAAGTAGTCCAATATTGGAAACATCCAGAACCCTTCCATTGGTCTCCCCAATTACCCTTTACGAACTTTAAATGTCGTCTGTTCATACATCAAGCTAAAATAAAACCAGGTGCAGATCGTAATGGGCTTTGTGACCCCTACATACGTGTAATATTTTGTCAATGTGCCGCCGAAACCCCGGTGCTCTTTGGTACTCTCTCGCCAATTTGGAATACGGTTATATCTTTTGAGAATATACAGTTACCGGGAGACTTTGTATGGTACTTTAGTAATCCACCTGTAGTAACCATAGAGGTTTATGACACTGACAGAAAAACTGCCGACGATTATTTAGGTTGCGGAGTTTTATCTCTCTCTGTTATCAGAAGTTCTTGGGTTGACTTGTATGCTAGACAGAATGGGAGCTGGGAAAGTGATGCTGTGAAGAGTAAACATGCGATACAAAAATATGAGTTATTGAAATATTTAACACCTCCACCGCTAAAATGGGTACCTATTGCTTTGAATGGAGCTATAAGGGCCGAAGTTTTGATGTCAGGGGAATTAGTCGAGTTGGCAGACGATAAAAAGAATTCCGAAAATGAAGAAGAGTTTTGTGGATCTAGTGTTACTGTAGGAATTCCGAATGCTATTAAGCCGATTATGAAAAATTTTGTGTAAGTCAAAAGAAAACAAAAATTAATTTGTTGACTACTATCGTTATAGCTATGAACCGATTTTAATTGTTCTGAGTTGTAATAATTTTAAGGTTAGAGGTAGTTTTTGCTGGTTTCCGAAATTATCGCAAACAAAGTTTTCTTGCCAGGAAACATCGGGTTAAACTGATGATGGCTGATCTTATGTTAACTAGTGGTTTATCGACTTCCCCAATTCAAAATAGTATTAATTTCTTGATATTATATGCCTCGGGAGTAGTGGTGAGCTTTTAAATTTGTCTAGAGACAATTTTAAATAAATTTTAGATTCTAATTTCTACAGAGCCTTCCCGAGCAATTAGAATATTGGCCTGCTATAATAGCCACTGATGTGGCAGTATCGGCCAAAGGCCAGGAAACCACTCTTGGAGCCACTTTAATAAGCAACTCCAAACGTTTTTTACAAAAGGAAAACCTAATACCCTGCAGTTCTTTTGCATGTGAAAACGAAATGGACTCCGTTTCTACTACTATACAACTTGAAGAAGAAAGTGAAAATGATATATCAGAAACAAAGCCCTTGATTCATACAAAATCTAAAGATTCATATTGGAAAAGGCTTTTAAATAAATTTAAACCGAATAATCATGAAAATAAAACAGCAGAACCAACGGAGGATTTTAATAATCTAAAAAAAGTTTATGATAATGGAGAATATAATTGGTGGACCAAGTTCTATAACTCAGGCTTTATAGAACCCTGTGTGGCCCTAACGGCCTACAAGCACAAATTGTGCATTTATCAAAACGAATTGGAAAAGCAGCCAGAATTTAGTTACCTCAACGACTGGGCCGAGCCCCTTAGCATGGTGCACGGTGTGAGATACAAGAAAAATTCCCTGCCCAAAGAAGAAATCTATGCTACGCTTAAATTAGATTTAAAAAT
Organism: Pollenia labialis; assembly: GCA_949318255.1. Taxonomy (NCBI): domain Eukaryota; kingdom Metazoa; phylum Arthropoda; class Insecta; order Diptera; family Polleniidae; genus Pollenia; species Pollenia labialis. The sequence goes on along the minus strand of OX439140.1, from coordinate 148,155,203 downwards.
AACCCCTTGTATTTGCAAACGTCCCTCCGGTGGTAGGGCTGATGGTGGTGAAATGTTAAAACCTTTAGCTACAGCACTTAATCCCCGTTATCAGGACCAACTACAATCCCTAGCAGAATTGGTTAAAATTACGGTGCGTGTCTATATAGTTCAGGGCTTACAATTTCGTTCCAGTGCAAAAAATACTCAAGCAGACTCGTATGTTAAGATACAACTCGGTCAGAAACAGGTAGCAAATCGTGCCGAGTATGTGCCCCATCAAAGTAATCCGATATTTGCAAAATGTTTTCAATTGGAGGGTCTACTGCCAAGGTAAGTAAAGCATAAAATAAATTTACCAAGCACAATATATTTAGGTCAATTTGAAGATAAAGACAATGAAATACGCAAAACATGCGAGTTTATTTTTTATTAGGAGCCCTTAAAGTAATTAAGAACAAACGTCATTCGTAATTTAACTTTTAAATTGTAACTTCTAGTTTTATTATAAAATATTTATTTAATTTGTGAATAATAAGGCGGAACAAAAAGATGGGAATACTATGTCGTTTACTTATTACTGGTAGGGGAAAAAACTGCTACCTTACCCCAGGTCTACACCAAAAATAAATATCTCAGCAATTTGGCAATAACGTCGGCAGAATAACAGAGAAATATTTCCTATTGCTCAGCTTATGTTAGATGCATGGGATGCATGTTAGATGCATGGGAAAACGTATTTATGTTAACTCATAAGGAAGAAGATGCCGTGTAAAAAGTGACGCCATTTTGCAAATATTTTTATAATTAATATAATTTTTTCTTATTCAACATTTATTGTTTAAATGGAAATTAATTTTTTAAGCTTGATGTCTTTAATTCAAGTTGTTTTTATTCGACCTTTTTATATATGTATGTATAAATAAAAGTGCTTTTATTTCAAGCTCGAGGCCAGGATTGAAAATAAATTTTATTTTAATATTTGCCGATATTTCGATACACTTTGAGTATCATCTTTTGGGCTTGTCTATAAATATAAGTATAATGTAGAAAACATACCAACAAATAACAATCATCATAAACCACATAGAAAAAACAATAAAAAAACATGTAACCATTAATACGTAAACTTACAAATAAATAATAATTTATATTGACCACGGACTTTAAAAATTTTACTGTTTCTTTCTCTTCAGCGACTGTTATTCAACTAAACTTACAGCCATACCTAAACAAGAGCGGAAAGCGTTTTCTAGCTGTCAAAAATTCTCATGCCCCAACAATTTGTATAAAGTATCCCAAAATAGCGCGGCGTCAACGCTTTACAATTGGAAAATCCGATTTTGACAGCGCGTTTATTAGTGAAGTTGGGCGCTATTAATAATAAATAATGACAATTTAGCTATTTTTTGTCAATCTAGCGGGTTTTTGCTCTTATTTTTATTATATGGGTTTTATTAAACAAGAAAGTTAACACTACTGTTTGTGGCACAACGTTGACGCTCTTGTTTAGGTATGGCATATCAGCGTAAAAGCTTAACGGAAGAAAACGTTCCGCCTTCCGCTCTTGTTTAGGTACGGCTGTTAAAAACTAAATATTGCATACACTCTTCCCCTTGTCAATTAAATGCTTGTAGCTTTGAGAACAGTTCTCCACATCATTGGATTTTTCAAAGCTTTCGGACATTTCAGGAATGTATGTTAATGATTTATATATTTTAGGCTCTTCACTTGATTTAGTCCTCTTTTTAATAAATAAGTTTGTTTGTTAGTTTTTTTTTTTTGAAAATTGTTGTCAGATAATATGTTTTGGATTTTCTTCTTATTATTTTTATGAAATTCCACATCACTAAGTTGCAGGCGCGGGGGGCTCAGATCACCAATGACAGAAGAAAGACTGTGCTATCTAAATTTGCCTCACAAGGAAATCATAAATTGCTTATTTAAAAAAATTTATTTATATTGAACTGATCTTATATTTCATTTAACCTTATTGTTGAGTTTTTTTTTTTTTTTTTTTCCAATTTATTGTTATAATAATATTTATATTTTCACAATAATTTGATATTTTTATTTTAATTTTAAGAGATCAATTAATAATAAATTTTTCTTCTTAATTATCTACGAGGTTTTTTATAATATTAGTTTATTAGTGTATCATGTATTTGTTTAGGGAAAAAGTAACAAAAAAACCCATAAGGAGAGCAATAAAGTTAGAGGGTAAAAACGAAGGAAGAATGTTATCAAACTAATGCATTGATGTGTGGATAGCTAGAGTATCTACAACGATTTTTAAAGTTTAGAAACAATATATTAAGTTTGTTTTTAACTAATTTTATGTTAGACATAGAGTGCAATGTTCGTGTTGAAAAATGTATTGGCAAATTATATATCATTTTGAGTAATTTATTCTGACATATTTGTAGTTTTTTAACATGACAATCGGACGTGGTATACCAAGCAGGCGCCGCATATAACATTATTGAATGGAAAATTGTTTTTAATATAAGAAGTTTGTTGTGGATATTTAGTTCAGACTTTCTATTTATCAACGGATACATTATTTTAATTGTTGTATTTATTTTGTGAACTACATATTTTATATGTTCATTAAATAAAAGCTTTTTATCCAGCATTACACCAAGGTATTTAACTTTGTCATCCCAGGGAACGGATTCGGTATCGACAATAACATTGGTTTGTGGTAGAAATAAACTTTTTCTTCTTCTAGTAAAGAAAATAGATTGAGTTTTTGCGGGGTTGATCATTATTTTCCATTTCTTAAAATAGTCAGTAACTATTTTAGTTGATTCCTCCAAGTTGTGTATGATATCTTCTGGTAATATTTCTGAGCTAAGTATTGCTGTGTCATCTGCAAAAATAGATGAATTACATCCATGCAAAGTAGGAAAGTCATGCGTAAATATATTGTATAAAATTGGCGATACACGCAGAGAAAAAACATGGTTAATAAATGGTCACTACGACCATTTTTGTTCATATTTGCCTAATATGTTTACCCTAATAAATTTATCATGGTCCTACTATAACTTGAAAAAATATTTTTTGTCCGTAACATTTTTAAAATCACAATAATAATATTATATGGTGTTTTACATCTTAAAAGTTACTCTGATCTAGCTAAACATATTAAATTATGTGAAATGTTTGCAACTAAAATATTTTTATTTTCAACTTTACAAACAAAATCATAATAAAAGTTGCACACAAAAGGTATGTTTAGTACAATAATTTTTGTTTGCTTTAAAACGCATTCTCATATTGAGCAAACATTTATTGTCAAAACAAACGATGTGTATTTACAAATGAAAAAAAATTATTCTCACGTCATTTACGTCTGCGAGCATCAGCTAATCGGAAAACCTAAATAATAACACAATAATTAAAATTTTTTTCTCGGAGAAATACTGCAAAACTCTTATTTAAACAGGTAAGTAATTTAAATATAATTATAAAAATACATACATACATGTATAAACGTTGTCTTTCTTGCAGCCAAAAACACCTACAACGTTGGAGATGGGATAAAAATTTTGACACAAAATTTTATTAGAAGCCCCGAATTTTTTCAATTGCCGTTCAAGATTATTCGATACAGTGGATATTAAAATGGACAGTTTGTGTTTGACTTTGTTTTTACAAGTCTTAAATGTATGTATTTAATTTATTTTTTAACATATGCCTTAGTGTAAATATAAAACAAATTACATATATGCATTTTTAATAAACAATAAATTTTAGAAAAAAAATTTGTAATTGTTTTTATTGATAGCACCATGTAACATGTTGAAATAGACATTTTGTATAGTGAAGGGAAATATAGAAACATGGTTGGAAATAATATGTTTGAGACAATAATAAGTTAAAAACATTATGTCTGAACATATATTGTTACTTAAGACGTGTTTGACACAATCATAACCACAAACATTAATGATAGTTTGCGTTTGTGATTGTATCAACCATGTTTTTTCTTTGCGTGTAGACATGATCCTTGTGGACATCCGGCAGGAATATCATAATTATGGGAACAAATATTTCCAATATGAACTTTGAATGTTCTGTTTGATAAGAAACTTCTTATTAATTTAACAAGCGCAGGATCCAGTCCAATTGTATATAGTTTATGAATGAGGGCATCGTGCCAAACAGAGTCAAAGGCCGCTTTTATGTCCATTAGGACCATTCCTGTAGATTTACCTTCATTAAAGGAGCTCTTGACAATATTTCTAATTCTAACAAGAGGCTGAATTGTGTTATGTTCCGATCGGAATCCAAACTGTTGTGGTGGTAATATGTTAGATTCTTCTATGAAACAAACTAGTTTTTCCTTAATAATTTTTTCAAAAATTTTAGACATTGTGTTTAACAAACTTATTGGACGATAGCAGTTTGGATTGCTACTGTCTTTTCCAGGCTTGAGAATCGCGATAGTTTTTGATTTCTTCCAAATTAATGGGGAATAGCAAAAACTTAAGCATGAGTTGTAAATACGACGCAACACTTTTAAACCTTTAGATGGAACTTTCTTCATACAAAAATTTGAGATGCCATCAGTTCCTGACGCTTTTTTGTTTTTTAAATTCTTGATAATATTTTTTAGAGTATCGATACTGACAGTTGTATGACTTAAGTTTTGATCATTATCAATCGTTCTTAAAGTACAGCTAACCACTCTTTCTGTATCCGAATCACTTAAATTTGAAGAAATATTATGATTCAAAACGAAATTTTGAGCCAGTATTTCAGTTTTTTCGTAATTAGTTACATATAAACTATTATTTTGCTTTAGTGTAGGTATACAGTTAGCTTTCTTCTTAAGAGCTTTAGATATCCTCCAAAACTTTGAAGAACCTTTGGGTAGATTAGACAGAACGTTATTCCACTGTTGATTTTTAAATTCCAAAATTTGGCTTTTAATGACATTATTTAAGAAGTTCATTTGTGATTTAAAAAGTGGGTTTTTAAGTCTTATCCATTGAGTTTTTTTTAATATGTATAATATACACATATTAATTTTAATTAACTTTTAAAAACAAATTTTTTACTTTTTTGTATTAAAAAAAATTTCCCCCCCAAAGACTCAAGCTGGATCCGCGCATGCTTAGTTGTAACACTATTCGTATCATATTGTTGGCAGTATTTATTATAATTCGCTTTGGATGTTTAGAGAAGAAATTGATAATCCTGCCCGACGCGGTTGGTTTTTGATACCAATCTGTTTTTAATATATTACCTTCTCTTGTAATCAAAATGTCCAAATATGGTAACTTTGAATCGCGATGCTAGTTCGCTCGTGAATTTAATCCTATTGTTAAAACTATTTAATTTGGTCAACATCTCCTCGATTGCACTTTCCCTTATAGGGCCCATACACAACACTATCATGATTGTGCAATCAAGTGACTGTGCCAGCTGATTGGCCGTGTATGAGCTTGTGGTGTGATTGTACCAGCTGATGGTGCTTTATCAAAAATAGTTTGATATTTTTTTGATTGTACCAGCATGATTGTATCGTGTGATGTAAAGTTAGCTCATAAACGTTAAATCGTCAAGGCATAAACATCAAAAAATACAAAATTTAAAACATGAATGCCAAAGAAAAAATATTTTGGGGAGAACACGTTTTTTCTACTCCTTATTCGTTTAAGGATAATAGCAATAATAACGGCAGCACAAATTTTATCGTTATTCATTACAACCTTTTCCACACAATTTTTGGTAAAAAATGAATTTTGTACCAGCATGCTGGTGTGTTGTGTGCTTCAAGCTTAATTGCACAATCACTTGATTGTACAATCATGATGGTATTGTGTATGGGCCCTATTATTACTATACAAAAAATGTCATCCACATATTTCGTCAATATTCTTGATGTCTGAGATAAGTTTTCAATTACAGAGTCCAAAAGTTTTTTTATTACTCTTTCAGCAATTATCGGAGATGCTGGCGATCTCATAGGTAGTCCATTTTTTCGGTTGTCCTTGATGCAAAATTTTATAATTCTTAAAAATTGTGATTTTAATATATATATAAATTTTTCAATTTCTTCCCATCCATCCTCAATTATTACTAACGCTTAATCAACAGGCACACTCGGACACAAAGCTACAACATCGAACGAAATCAATTTTTCATCGTCTTCAATAGTCATTTCTTTTATCTTATTTTTATATTGCACGGAGTCCTTTACATTGTATATCGAATCATCAGTAATAATTTTTAAAATTCAAGTAATTTGCTTACACAATTTACTTGACGGGGCATAAATACTGGAGCAGATGGGTCTTAATGGATAGTCATCTTTATGAGGTTATAAATTCTTGGAGCATTGGATGTGTCAGTTTTTAGTATTTTCCTTTGGTTTTCTGAAATAATGTTATTTTTAAACATTTCTCTACAAGATCATTATTTATCTTCTGAAGTCCGCTTGTGGGATCTTTATTCACTCGCGGGTAAGATATCATATCTCCAATTATATGTTTCATTCTGGTTTGATATTCGGCCTTTTCCATAGCTACGGTCACATTTCCTGTATCCGCTTTTAAAAAATTGTCTTGCTTTTTCTACAATATTTAATGTTAACTTATCCCTGTTGTTAGTTTTCAGTTTAAATGGTTGTCAATTATTGATGTGAATTTTGATCTGGCTCTTTCTTTGTCATCTCTGTTATCTAAAGTTTGAATAAAGTCCTCTCCCTCTGCAATGTATTTGAGCATTGGGAAATTATCTTTTGCCACCGACAATGCATGTTTTTTACCAAGAGATAATATCCACTGTATTTCCGCTGAAATTACAGTTTTTGTCTTATTCACAAACCAGTTTTTATTAAGTTTAACTTCGAGCTCTTTTTTATGTGCTTCCTTTAACTTCTCGAACTTATTCTTGTGTTTGTCTTTAAATTTTTCGTTCATAGATTTTGTAAGAATATTCTCGCTGGCCCACAGTGCAAGTGTGTCATCTTCAGTTAATTGTTTATTTATTCCCTGCAAATAATAGGACCAGTCCAAACACGCGTGTAAAGAGTAGCCTACAAGGGACTAGGACTAGTCCAAAAGTAACCCAAACGTATGGAAAAAACATGGTCTATTTAACATTACGATGTCCTAGGGCAGGACCATATAACCCATCTTTGGACTACAAAGGAGTAGTCTTAAAACTACTCCATTGTGTACACAAGAGGATTAGTTTTAACTTCGTTTAAAAACGAAAACATGTCGTTAAAAAACCAAGACATGTCGTCTCACTACAAATACTTTTTAACAATGACATGGTCCATGCTTGCATTACATCGGACCAGTCCATGGAGTAGTCCATTTCATGAAATTGGATCAGGTGGTCCAATAACATTTGCAGGGTTATTATTTTTCTGGTTTCTACTTCTTTTATATTTTGTTTTAAGATTTCATGTTTTTGTTTTAATAGTAGATTCAAAATTTTGTTATGAAAGTGTTGTATAAGTATAATTCGAGAGTGTTTGTCAAGTAGTTGATTTAGTTATTATGTTAGTAGGTATCAAAAATATTGTAAATATTCTTGGTGGAATTAGTAATAAAGGATGGGGTTATACCTGTATTCCTGCATTGTAGTAAGAAAGTGATTCTAAGCTTTAAGTTTTTATCCCTTATTGTCTTGTACTTATTGATGTTGGTTTTGATGGTTTTGTTTTTCTTAAATTTATTGTAGACCATTTTGTTGCTGTCTTTTATTTAACATGTTTTTTTTTTTTTGTTAAAATAAATTTTATATTTTTATATAAAAATGGACCACAAGCTTAAAAAATCAATATTAATTTAAATAATAAAGAAATTTTAGTGTTTTTTTCAAAAAAAATTATTTTAGTATTTATTTTTAATTATTTAATTCTTTTACTTTAATTATTATTTGCTACCATTTTACAAACTTAATTTCTTTCTCACAAAATTTTCTTCTAATTTTTTCTTTTTGCTTCTTTTTTACAATTGACGTTTATGTTTGAAATAATTGTCAACGCAAAATTGATTAACAATTACACTGTGGAACAAATTCAGGTTAGCAAAAGTTAGGTCGATTCTGATAGTGAGGGGTTTTTGTTTATGTTGGAGTTAGAAATTTGTTTAATCGACCTTCAACCTTTGCAGTCAAATGCCAATTTTCAGCATAGTGTTTGTATGTTTTTTTGCCTATAACTCGTCGACTAATTGATATTTTTTAAATCTGCCAAATTATTGCTAGAGACCTGTGCAACAATTAAAATTTAAAAAAAAATTTATTTAGAAAATTTTTGTGGTGCTTATGAAGCAAAATGTTGGAAAAATTACTTGTTTTTCATGCTTTTTGAAAATATTTTCCACAAAACTAAGTCTTTTTTTTGCTTTCTGTTTAATCTAGAATATGCTTCTCAGTTTCTTCAATAAATTTCATTTGAAACGAAAACAATCACAATACAAAACTTGCGTTTTCCAGCTTAATATTAATTTTATTCTAATTTTTTATGTACCAATTTTGTTCAGTGTTGGGCTTAAAGAAAAGAAATTATAAAAATATGGGGAAAAAATAAAATTTTGAAATGTTAGTTAGGAAAAGTTTTAAGTAAAAAAATTAAATAAATTAAATTAATGATATGGCCAGTTGCCGTTTAGCAGGCGGCTGTGGATCAATATCACTGATGATGGCGATGACCAAGATATTAGAAAAATCTAAGAATTCAAAATATGCACACTTTATAGTTACCTTATTTCAAATGGAAGCGCAGTTTGGTGAAAACGTTCGCCATGCTCATCAGATTCAGTTGGCAACTGTTCAGCGAGTTGATCAAGATGCTGATGGAAGAGATGAATTTTGTACGACATATTAACCCCAATTTCATCGAAAGCTACCAACATGTTTACAACAGATTGCCTGTAGTTATCTTTGCGTTCTTTACCCAAAAGTCCTTTAATGACTGCTTTCAATGCGAGCCATGGATTTAATTCTCGGTCTGTCAGAACTTGGTCAACATCTTGACGACTCATTAGTTTCCGTATGTGGGGACCATTAACAACCCCTTCCTGAATTTTGGCGTTACTTAGTCTTGGGAAAATGTCTTTTAAGCGGTCTTTTTGCGATACATTTCAAAAATTTTTTTAGCAATGCCAAGTTTAATATGGAGCAACGGCAACAAAATTTTCATTTCAGGAACAAGACTTTCGTATAGCCTATTGTCTTAAGGCCATTTCCGCCCAATGCGACCAGTTATGCTGTTTGTACTGGTTTCTTCCTTTAAAACACGGATATTTTGGACGCCCAGATAGATGCTGTTAAACCTGTAATCAATGAAACTATTTTGAGGTCCCAGCAAATGCGCCACTGGTGTTCGTTATATTTGACTACTTCCAGAATGTGTTTCAAATTATCGAAATTTTTACTAGTGTCAGTGCTATACGCAATCGGAACAGAAAACATTCTATTTGTCTTGTGCAAAAGCACAACTTTTAAGCTGATTAGTGAACTATCGATGAATAAACGCCAATCATCTTTTTTATAGGTTAACCCTATCGTCTCCATTAACTTTTTAATATCGTTGCAATAAGCGAAATTTTTTCCATCATTCACATTAAAGAACTTTTATAACTTTTTTTAGCGTTTTCGATGATTGAATATGTGTAATATGTGAATGATCTCCATTTTATGGCATATCATATATATATACGAAATTACTCCATTTGCGTTTAAAAAGCAAACACCACTAACGAAGCATTTGGCCAGGAAAACCATAACATTGCTGTAAGCCATATAAGAAAGGAGAAAAGCCTAACTTTGTTTAAAACAATTAACCCATTGATTGTGCTAGTACGATTTCCTTTAAACATATCGTCAGGTTATTATTGTTTTAGCATATAAGCCATCAAGTCGGTTTTGAGAAAAACGATAAAATAGGTTTACAATCAATTTTCTTAAAAACAACTCGATACATTTTTTTAAACGCTCCTAATTGATTGCTACGTATGTTTTTAACAAAACTATAAATTTTAATGAATTTACATGCCAATCCAAAGTTTTAATGGTTTTTCTAAACTAAAATTATGTCGTTTTGTGCTCCATATCAAATTTTATGTCGTATTATGACGTTTTCTTTGACGTGGAGCAAAGTAAGTCTATGGCAAAAACAATTATGTTGATAGTTAATAGAGATTTATATGGACAGATTGGTTTGTTTTAGAGTGGTGATATTTGCTAAACTCTCTCTTATAAGCAGCGAACTGCACACGCAGAGAAAAAATATGGTTGGGCATGGTTACGGCAACAACACTATGTTTAATGTAACAATATATTGTTGTCGTACACAAATAATTGTTATTTTTTTTTAATATCAACAATATTATAGTTACTGTAAACAAATCAATGTTTATCGCAATTATTAATTTGAGTATTGTTGACCGAAAAATAATTATTTTTCTAACAACTAAATTAGGATAACTTTCAAAACATATTATATTACTCACAACCATATAATGATATTTAATAGCCATAACATGATAACTTCCTACACATTTATCATATTATGTTTAAGATGCAATCAAACTATTTTTACTCTAATAATATTATGTAAGCGCCATTTGTAAAATAATTTTGTATCAGTTGTGTCATTTATTTTATATGTGAGCGGTTAATCAATTTAAAGATAAATTCCCATAAAAAATATGTTTAAAGAAATTAAAAAAATTAAAATATTAGCGGAGTTCATTCCGTATTAGTGATTTAATAGTGCAAATGCAAAATATCGTAGTTTTTTGTAGAATCCAAAAACAAAACACACAGAGATTTCGTTATATTTTATAAAAGTGTTACGATATTTCTGTGGTTTTCATGGGCAACCGCGTATGTCTAAAAACAAATTTTTCAGGAGAGCCGAAATACAATTCTTTATCCTACTATGGGCTAGGTATTGCAGATTTTGAATTTGCTCTTTTGCAAGCCTTATATTGAACTCCGCTGTTTGATTCACATTAAGAAAAATTGTAAAAAGCCACAAAATACAATATCGATGCAAAAAAGTTTTAATTTATTTTATATTTTTATGACAGTTATGAAAGGGGCTGTATCATAATATGATTGCTTCTATATTAATTACGATTAACATGATGATAATATGATTACTTCTTAGCTTACTATGTTTAACATGACAATAATATGATTAGTTCTTAACTTATTATGATTAACATGACAATAATTCGATAACTTCTTAACTTAGTATAATTAACATAATAATAATATGATTATGGCAAAAATATAATGATGTAATATTACGAGTATATTTAGTCATAATATGATTCAATAATAATCTTAATATGGTGACTACAATCATAAATTTTATCATAATATGATGCTCTTAGAATATGTTTACCACAACCATGTTTTTTCTTTGCGTGCAGATGCAACATAATATGGAAAGAAAATATATGTTAGCTAGCGCAAATCAATATTCAACAATAAGTTTTGTTGTGGGCTCCATATTTATCTTAAGTTTCACATTGTGTATAATAGATTTTAATTATTGTGATGGTTTCTTTTGACCTACGTTGTTCATTATTCGAATGTCGCAAAGCAATAGTATTCAAAAAATTGTCATATGTAGCAATGTAATGTTCAATGAACCTAACAAATAATGATGTAGACGAAAGTCGATGGATTTTAGAAAATAAAAGAGAACATTGATGCCATATATAATCCAATCCTAAGTCATTTCAACGATGGCGTGTAGGCTAAAACAATAATCACCTGACGATATTCCTATTCCTATAGCAATTTTCACCACACACATAGTTGCATTTTTGACATTTAGAATGATTAATTATACCTGAACTTTGTGAAATTGGCCATTAATCTATAAAATCCAAAAACAAAGTTGGGTTTATTTTTATTTTACAAAATAAAAAATGGGAATTAAGCACGACAAACAAAATCTTGTAAATTAAAAAAATTGTATGGACCGAACAAAAAAAAACAGTACAATAAACTGTACAAAGTGAAAAAACAGTACATTTGCGTACTGTTTTACGAGTTGTGCATAAAACAGTACAATTGCAACCCTATGCACAGGTCTCTAGGAATAATTTGGCCTTTACAGATTTAAAAAATATCAATTTGTCGACGAGTTATAGGCAAAAACCCATGTAAACAACCGAAATCAAGTTTACGGTCACATTCGGTAATTTCTTTCTATCATTTTCTTAACACCAAAATGAAAAATGTGACTACTCGCTCATTCATTTCTTGTAGGGATGGCTTCTGTTTATATATGGGGTTACCAGACGAAGTTGGGGAATAATCGCCTCTTATCAGGACACTAAAAATTTCAAGTTTTAATAGTTATTTTTTCTATTATTTTATAGTAAAAACAAAAGAAAGCATTACATTGTTAATGGTAGGTTGTCAGAGGTATAAAATTTAAAAAATATTTTGACGAACACACTTTTTGATTTATGTACATATTTTTTTTTGTCAGCTGTTAAAAACAGGGCTATCCAATTTTGTGTTTTGTTCTCGTCAAACAAAAAAATTGCAGTATTACATGTTCGGCAAGACATTTTATACATGCACCTTTTAAAATGTGTTTTTTTTTGTAGAAAAGAAAACACCATTAGGTTAAAACTCTTGCTTAACTAACATTTTATATAAATAATTTATTGGTTAGCTAAAAATTTTAATCAGAACAAAAAAAAGCTTCTCAAATTAGTAATAAATTAAAATGTTAGTATCAGTGCCAGAGCAGATGTCTTTGTTACCATTTGTATTATTTCTAACGCGCGATCCTCCTGCTTTACAGAAGAATATATAAGCTTGTTTCTTAAGTTATGTTGGCGACGTTCAGTAACAAAATTACAGGATTTGTCGATATCAGTTTTACTTTCAATTCGGATTCAACGTTTTCAATTTCACTGGTAATTTTGTACAAAATAAGTAAATGTTAATAATAATTTAGAAAGGAACTGCTGTTGTCTAACTAGTAGTTAACCAATAACATTTGATGGTTTAACTAAAGCTTAAATTAGACGTGACATAACATAACCACACAAAACAGCTGTTTCAGCCAACATTATGGGTAACACTGTTTTTGATAATATGTAAATAGTGAAACCCTGGGAATAATATTTCATTAGTTAAACTATTCTTACTAGATAACAAATGACTGTAAATTTGGGCGTTAATGTTATATCGATTCTTAAAAAAAACGATTTTTAAAATATAAACTATTCTTCCATTGTAGTGCTTTTTTCATTAACTTAAATCTAGTGGCGCGAACAACAAATTTTTTGAAAACTAAACAAATTTAAATGTTATTGTGGTTGTTTTGTTTAATATGAAAGTGTTTCTTTTTAGTGCTTTTTCGTTTAATTATTTTGGGGCAAGTACAACCTTAGCTTTACAAGCGTATTTTAATTATGTATTTTATTTCAAATATAAGAAATTTTTCAAGGTATTTGTAATGAAAACAGCGATTTTTGGGGATTAAGAATATTTAAACAAATATAAATAGTATCTATTATATAACGTAGTAAAACAGCGGTTTTGCAAATGTTAACAGCTTTTCTTTAGGACTGTACTAATTCACTACTGACACAGTCACCAGTACCAGCAGTGTGACCGTATAAGCTTTTTTCGAGCTAAATTTTGCTTTATTTTTTCATGTTTGGCTTAAGATATTTCATTTAGCTTACAGCTTTTTTGAATAATGCATTTAGCATTTTCTAGCCTTTTTTTAATTTCAATTTCATGTTTATTTACATTTCAAAGTAAATAAAACAGTTTATTTATCACAATGTAGTTGGCTTTCTAGTAAAACATCCAAATAAACTTATGTATGATTTACCCTCCGTTTTCATATGCAAGTACAAGTTCGAAAAACACAATACACTCACACTTTTTCACTAACGTTCACACAATTTTTGTACCTTCCTCGATTTTTCGTTTATACTACGTATACAGTACTTGCAAGTACATAATTACTTGCATGTGGAAACGCCGTGTTAGTCAAAAGAGTAAATGTCTGGCAGCACAGAGAAATCGCTGTTGCAGATTTGATTTAAGGCTCAGTTAGGCGAACGTTGCTGTGCCGTATCTGTAATGTATCAATCAGCTGTTCGCTTTTGGTTATATTAAAACCAATACAAAAGCTTACCGAAATGCAATGTACCGTAGTTGCAACGTACCATTCTGTATAAAATAGAATTTCATACGTGACATTTGTAAAACAGTGTTGGGCGGCTTGCATGTTACTTCTAATGCGTGTTTTTTTGGTACTTTTTTCAGTATAGCTATGGAATTGTGACAAAACACCTAAAAATATAACATATTTTCATATATTAAGATGTATAAAATAAACAAATATATACACACAATGGAAATGTGAAACATATAAAAGGCTTTAAATGGTGTCAAAACCTTGTTTGGTGTATGCACATTTACAATAAATGTATGCTAAAAACGCATATGCTAAAATACAAATTTGTTTATGGTAAATCTATAATATATATATTAAATTATTAACGTTTTTTACATACAAAAATACTGTTTTAGTACTATTTAAATCACTTGGTACTTTTTCTGCGCAGGCGTCACCTTTTAGCCATATTTGATTCCCATCACTGTGTGTATTGTTTTATATATACTATTGCTTTTTGTTTATGTATGGGAAAAACATGACACGTTTTTATATGTTCTATAAGCCTGCAAATATTATTGGACCACCTGATCCAATTTCATGAAATGGACTACTCCATGAACTGGTCCGATGTAATGAAAGCATGGACCATGTTATTGTTAAAAATTGTTTGTACTGAGACGACATGTCTTCGTTTTTTAACGACATGTTTTCGTTTTTAAACGAAGTTAAAACTAATCCTCTTGTGTACACAATGGAGTAGTTTTAAAACTACTCCTTTGTAGTCCAAAGATGGGTTATATGGTCCTGCCCTAGGACATCGTAATGTTAAATATACCATGTTTTTCTACACGTTTGGGATACTTTTGGACTAGTCCTAGTCCCTTGTGGGCTACTCTTTACACGCGGGCTTGGACTGGTCCTATTATTTGCAGGGAACTGCACCAAAGTGCTTACGGTACGGTGCGGTACATTACGGGTACATCAACGTTCGCCTAACTGGGCCTTTACATACATAACAGTGCTGCCATGGAAAGAATAAAAAAGTTACCCTATTTTTCAAAAAATTAAGAATTTTTATCAGAAGTTACACTTCGAAATATTTCTTGGATAAATAGTAAGATTATGTGATTTTTAAAAACCAAATACACATTTCTATTCCATTCTTCATGGATAAAAGCAAGACTAAAAATCAATTATTGAACAAAAGCATAACTTAGAGTATACCTATATATTGCATGAGAATAAAAAAAAGGTTTAAGCATACAGTACTTTTCGTTTCTAGTGACAACAGTTTATATCCACTTTAGCGATATAGATATTCCAATTTATCAGGGTTTTCTGCCGTTATAAGTAAATGTAATATAAAGGATTTAAGTAATAGTTCATTTAGCGATGAAAGCATATTTGCCATATATTCCATCTATAAGCGGCCACCAAAGGCAAAAGTAAATCGAATTACAGTGCACTCGCGATAATATGAACGCCCTAATTAATGAACACCCCAAAATATGAACACTTATTTTCTTCCATTGACAACTCTAAAATATGAACTTGTGCAAAAGCTTTAAAATATGAACAACTAAAAGTTGTGTTTTTAACGGTTTTTATCTACCTACACAGTGTTAAATCAAAATCAATTCTTATTCAACTGCATAATAACCTGGGGATTTCCCCAGCTATCGCTTTAAAATTGTTTTCAGTTGTTAATCAAAATGTTTTACATACATACCAGAGAGCTGCAAGGAGTATGATCGAGCCGACTCAATCACTTCAGCTAAAAATTCAGTATAAATCAAAAAAGTATTCTACAGTTTTGTTCTTGTTCAAACGTCAACACGAACCAAAAAATTCAGTAAGATGTATGAATCTATAGCAAAATTAGGCTTGTATTTGTTTATTTAAAAGCGATGCATCTGTTTATGAACAACAGCTTACTTGTACTCGCGTTTCGGCTCGGTGATTCGAACATGATTTAATTGTAATCAGTTGCAACCACCACTCGAACATTATGATTCAAACGTTTTTGTTCAACAACAAGAAATTACTTAAATGCAAAAAGCTCGTTTCAAACAGTCGGTTTGAATTCTTGTACTCGCAACGAACATGAATGTATATATTTCTTTGGTATGATAGAAGTAAAATTCATGTTATAAGCTCGAGCCACTTGTTTAAATACTCATTGTGATTTATTTATATAAGCAATATAAAGCTCATGTTATTGTGGGTGTTGCGTGTTGTTCCTTTTATAGTTATAAATTATATTTTGTTATATACATAATACTACTTGTATTGAAAACCAATGTTCCTTTTTACATTTTGATATACATAAAAATATGTTTAAAATAATGTTTTTTTATTATTAACTTTTTTTAATAGCTCCAAAAATTTCTTTGAATTTGATTATATCCCTAAAAAATAATAATACATGTATGTAAATAAATACAGACAACTTTTTTGCAAATTTAATTTTCAAATAAATTTAGCTTGGGTTACAATTTTTTTAAATTTTTTTCACTATATTCAAATTTCCTAAAAATGTATGCATACTATGCACACAATATGAAAAAACAATATGGGCTTACATCAGGGCTGCCAGAAATTTTCAGCAAAAAATCTTAATTTCACCAAAAAAAATCTTATTTTTGAAAAAAAAATCTTATTTTTGAAAAAAAATCTTATTTTTGAAAAAAGTAGTTTTTTTTTTATAAATACTAAAAACAATTCATATTTTATTTAATACATAAAATAAAACAAAAAAAAAACATTACAAAAAATTTAATTTCTTATACTAAATTGTTTTATTTCGTTTAAAAATTTTTAAATGGGAACAAGGATGGTTTTTTTTTATTGAACCTAACCTTCGTCTAGACATACAAAAAGTCTTGTTTTTGGGGAAAACATCTTAAAATCTTTTTTCGGTTAAAAAATCTTAAAAAATAAGGTAAAATCTTACTTCTGGCAGCGCTGGCTTACATACATTCATTCAAACATTTGTATTTTTTGAACCAATAATGTTGCGACTGATACATACATATGTATAATGCTCAAACGAGAACGAAACTGTAGAATACATGAATGGTTTGTACTTAAATTTTCGCGTTAATGATTGAAACGACTCCATCATACATGTTGCAGCTAAATGAACATAATATCGCATTTAAAAACGAATATTGCAAGAATGATGCGAACACCGCTTCGTTTCCTTGCAGTGATCTGCAGTCATACAAAAAAAAAAATTACAAACGTTCATGTTCGATGCGAGTACAAGAATTCAAACTGATTGTTTGAAATGAGCTCGTTACTCCAAAATCATTTTTGTTGTTGAACACAAACGGTTTGAATTATAACAATTCAGAGTAAATGATTGAATATACTCCAAATTTTAGTATTCGTTGCAGTTCTCTGATACATACACTTTTTAGTTAGACCCCTTTCACACTTGCGCAAGATACTTGCCGACAACAACAAAGTCTGTACAAAATTTTGTATTCCTTACCCCGACCTTACCGCTGACATCTACAAACCAAGAGTTGCGCAAGAGACTTGCGCAAGTAACTTGCCGAGTGTGAAAGGGGTCTTAGTTCTCACATTAACATGGGATTCGAAATACATTTTTTAATACAATTTTAACGTGAAAACTTCTTAAATATGAATTAAAAAAGCATCAGTTTTAAACTTTAAAAAGAGAAATCACAAAATTTAGAACATTTAGGAAGAGGTATTAATAATTTAGCGAAAAAATTTTTTTTTTTTTGTAATGTTCTAACAAAAAGTTTATTTGACTTGCAAAAAAAATGTGCGGTCTTCCGAATTCCCAAAAAATGGACAATGCATGCACCGATGGTTTTTGAAATGAGATACAAAAATATCACTGTTAGCGAACACGGCAAATAGCTGCAGATTTTTAAGAGAGAAAAATCACAGACTTTTTCGCATAACTTTAAGGTTGTTTTTCCTTTTTAAAAATCAAATCCAGTGAACAATAAATAAAAACTCTTTAACATTAGAAACTTTTATTTTTATGGAAAAAAATTAGATGCCATTCGCAAATATGAACAATCTTGCAAAAGTAAACTAACTGGCTTTATTTTATTTAGTTCATATTATCGCGAGTGCACTGTATGTGCTTTATAGTCACATTAGCAAAACGTTTTACGTTGTTTTTAATTTTCGAAGCGTCGAACAATATAAAAGAACTGAGAATTACATCGTTTAATTTTTGTCATCAACAACCAACTTGAAAAAAAATCGACAACAATTTCAAAAGACTACGACTTCGATCTCGACAACGCCTCGTCAAATATTTTTTTGAAAATTGGTTGAAAATTATCTGATAGTAAAGGAAAGAATTATTTAACCTGTTTAATATGTTTATTTAAAAAAAATAATTATCAACATTTTTAAGGCCCTAATTCTGTAAAACGCAACCGCAACGCCAAAAATAACTTGAATTTTGCTGTTGCTTTCTATAGAAATTCATACTACGTTTTAAAATTTTGAACGCCACAAGATATGCAGCGTTTGAAGTTTAAGAATTCAATATGAATTTCTGTGGAAAACAACAACAAAATAATGAAATATTTATTAATTTGTTTTTGCGCTCAATCTAATTTTTGCCGTTGCGGTTGCACATTGTAGAAAATCTAGTCTACACTTTTGGTACTTTTTTAAAGTAGATGTCGAAAGGAAAATAGTTTTTTTTTAACATTTAATTATATTTTTTAACATTTAATTATTTATGTTGAGAAAGTCATCAAAATATGTAGTTGGCAAAACTGATGATTTGGAGACACTTGCAGCGAGGTTTCCTACAAGGAATTTACTTAATTTATTATATTTTAAATTTGACTTTTTTATGTAACCGATTTTAGTGTTTTTATTTAAGTGCTTATCTTTTTAATGCTTTTTTGTAATCAAATGTGCGGTTTTCACATGACAGACGATTTATTGTGTAGTAAAATTTATATTAAAAGCACTCAGTTTTTTTTAATGCTTTTCATTTAAACAATTGCATGTCATATGGGAACTGCACATAAGTGTTTTGTTTTATACCTACACAACAACATTGGAGACTACTGATTTTAAGCGGCTTAACTCAAACAAAAATCATGCCTAATAAATGCACACTGGTAAGTGATTCCAAACGAAAGTAAAAAAATATTTGTTAAATCCAATCAAAAGTTCAAAATATATTTTCTTGACTTAATATCTTTTTTCTAAACGTTAAAGAATTAATAATGCATTTATAATAAAAAATTAAAGCCATTTTAACGAAAGACATTTACATTTTTTTTATTGTATTTAACGATTTTTGAATAAAAAGTTTGTACTGATTTTTGAAAGATTTTTTTCTTTTTTTTGATTTAGGCGTTTTTTTTAAATTAAAATTTTTGAAGATTTCTAATATTTGAATTTTTTTTAGTTTGATGTTTTTACCGGTAAAATTGTGGTGTTTTTTTCAATCGATTTTGTCATGAAACTTAAACCTGTTTTCTTGTTTTGCGATTTTTATGAACACAACTTGGTTGAGCTATAAGCGAAATTTTTCAGCGATTTTTTATAAAATACTGTTTTGAGGATTTGGTGAATACCGCAAAACCGATTTTTGTTTGTTTTACAATTTAGTGATTATTATTTTTTTTTTGTAACAGTTTTATGCATGGTGAAATTACTAGAAGGTGGCAGCACTAGGAGTTGTTGTACAACAATACAACAAAAACAGGCAAATTTGTTTGTGTAAAATAGTCCATTATGTCAAAAATATGGATTTTCACCACACCAAAATATTATTGTTTTTATTTAATGAATCGTCATAAACCTGAATATTAACATCGAGAAATTTTACAAAGGAATGAAGTGGAAGCTCCCCGCAGTTTAAATGAACTATAGGCGAAGTTTTCCCGGGAACAAAAGCTTTTAGTTTGGTTTTAGGCAATAAAGACCAAAAGCAACAGTAAGGTAGTAGCCAAAAAGGCAATGTTAAAGAAGACAATTTTACATGACACAAATATCAAGAACAAAGAATACTTTGAAATAATTATTTAAGAAAGTAATGGCTTTATCATGGAAAGCAAAGCTGACTAGCATATTAGACAAGGGATTTCCAATGAAACGGAGGACTTAAATAAATTTGCCTTTACACTATCTCAAATTTGACTTACGATGATTAGCATCCCATTAAGGGATTCTCTCAACATTCACGACTGTCGATATCAATTTGTCATGTGTTCACATTGTTGGTAACATGCAGTCTACAACTGACATGAAATGTTTAACATTAACACTAATATAATGTTAGTGTTAAGTATAGACTCATCATGTTAGAGGTTTTCTCATGTTATAACACGGTTGTTAATGCAAATGTTTTAACAACGCTTTTATAACATAATGTTATAACAGCAAATGATGTCAGTTGTAGACGTGGAGTAACACTTTGCATGGCATATAGGTGACATATAGATGCGTCTACGTCTACCCTTTACATGCTCCTCTGGCGCACCGGTAATAATAGGTTTAAAACTTTAAAAGAAACCATTTCTTAAAAACAATCTTTTAGCATGGGCGGGTGATTTAAAGTTGTAGTTTTTGGTGGAAAAGTTATGTAGCGGTACAACAATGTTATTCATATTCCACTTTAGCTGTTGTTGGGTGGTTCACAAATCAACAAACCCAACCAAACCAGTTCACATACACAAAATTCTCAAATTCACTTACACTACACTTTCAATTTTGTGTTTTTATCTAGAAGAATAATTTTTATAATCTTTTGTGTATTTAAGTGGCATTACATCAAAAAACAAACAAATGATTTTGACATAATGAAAGTTCACCATGAATTGAGCAAAAAATAATAGATTCCGTAGTGCTGCCACCTTCTAATTATTTCACCATGGTTTTATGCGTAATTACTTTCTAGCGATTTTCTTAAAATTTAATTTTAACTTATTTCTAAAGTTGGCGAATTTTTCTAATTCAAATTTTTTTTTCTGTTTTTTGAGACTTGTTATTTTGACAGCTACTGTAAAAAAAATGTATTTCTGTTTTAGTAATTTTTACGAACACACCGTACTTTCAAATAAAAGCGATGTAAACAATATTTTTTCTGGACTATTTTTTTTTATCACAAACAGCGTTTTTGTTTACTAACCAACTTCTGCTTTTTAAGCGCTTTTAAACGTGAGTAATGTTTTCGTAAAAACTTTAAACTTTAGTATTTTTAAGTGCTTTTGATTACGTAATAGTCTAACTGCAAAAAAACGCTTAAGTAAAATAAGACGAAACCAAATTGTACAAAAAATTGTTAAAACGTTAAAATTAAAATCGGATCATGAAAAGTAAACAACTTATCAGTATTCAAAAAAACCCCCAATATGAAGAGGAAAAATCAGGGGGAAAAACCGACTAAATAAGAGAAAAATACTTACACCCAATTTTCATGATGATTTTTTCTCCTATTTTTGAAATATGTCTTTTTTAGTTTGATAGCGAGCGGGGGTGAGAAGTAAGCAGGGTAGAAAAAAAGACATGAATCGTATTTTCTGTGTTTTTTTTGACATTCCTCTTTGCACTAAATTTTTGTTTTTTAATTTATATTGTATTTTTATTTCAAAATGACAATTACTTACTAAAATATAAAAAAATAAACAAATTTAATTTTAAAAAATTTAATACATACATACATATATAAGGAAAATAAAAAAAAATCAAACAAAATTAGAAACATTGTGAAAATTTAACATGTTTTTGGAAGTTTCTTTAAAAAAGAACTACAAAAAAGACATGTCTTTTTAATCATCGTGAAAATTAGGTGCTAGACTTAAAACATCAATAATGATTAATCATATTTCCACTATTTTGTTTGTTTGTTATTTCATGTCAGAAAACAAATGCCGCCGTAACGTTTGTTAGACTTTTTTCCATTTTAAACAGGGCTGCCAGGTCAATTTTTCCTTGTCCCCAAAAAATTAAAAAAAATCCCCAAACTAAAAATCAAAACCTTAAAAAAGTTAATTTTTTTTTCTGATCAAATTTTTAATCTTGTTAATTAAAAATTTTAAAATTTTTTTATATAGTAAAAAAATGTTAATAAGAAAGAATCCCCAAAAATCCCCCAATAAAAATTTTTAGTAAAAAAATTATTTTATTTTGTTTGTAGCGACTGGTTTCGTCATGTTTTAAATTTTTATGTGAATCCAGTGAGGAATTACAAGCAGCATAATATGCTGTTTTTGAAGAAGATTAACCAATTTAAAATAATTTGGAGCTTGTTCAAACAGTTTTAGCTATCCCTAATACATCGATGCATAACAGGTACTTACCAATAGCCCAGCTTTCTTTTTCCCAAACTTTATTATATTATCTTTCATTTTTCGTCACATCAAACGCAAAAGGCTATATCTAACATTTTGAAAATTTCACAGTAGAAGCAAAAACTATTCAAAGTAATAAATTAATAAATCGCCTTAAACTGTTTATAATCAAATTTTCTTCTACATTGCTTGTAAAACCTTCCAGATGTTTTGACAATTGACAATGTTGCTTATTATGCAAACTGTCAGTTAGGCCTTTTAGCGTTTACCATAGTATCTTTTGTAGATAGGGCCTTTTGATTTTTGATAAAAAAAATCGTTAATTTTTGTCGAAAGATTCCAAAATTTTTTGTGGACATTTGTGTTGATGCAATACATCAGAAGCGTTAGTTAGGGCCTTTTGCGTTTCCGGTAACGATTTACTTATTTTTGGGAAAGAAATATTTGCTTGAAAATTGTCTTTAAAAAATCAAAAATTGTATGCGTTGTTAACGGTTTTAGATTCCTTTTTTAATTCTTCCTTTCTAAAACAAGAATAATAACATAAGTTTATTAAGTACCTTTTACGCACTTAACACTATATTAGTTGTCGATAAGAGTTAAGTAAAAGTTTTGCTTCTTGTTTTCCTATTTTATGTACGACACATGGTACAACTACAAATGCATCTTGGTACGACACAAAGAAAATAAGCGTACATAATAAAAGAACATAAAAATTATATTAAAAATTTATAAAATCCCCAAAAAATCCCCGAATTTTTTTTTAAATCCCCAAAAAAATCCCTAATTCCCTAAATTCTGGCAGCCCTGATTTCAAAAGCTTTTTTCTTTTGGCTTTACAGTTTAGTTGATTAAAATTTATTTTTAATGATTTATGTAGTTAAAAAAGGGTTGCCAGACTAAGTGCATTTTACAGAAATAGAAACAACTTACTAAAGTTTTGCTTTAAGAATCCGTTAAGAAATATTTTTATTTTATTTGTATGTTTGTATACACATATCTGTTAATTTCCGTCATTCCTGTAAGAAGTATGGTGCCATCGTTTGGGTTTCTTCTTGATTTGCTCTGGCGTCGGTACCATTGCATTGAGTTTAAGATGAGCAGATTGCGCTTATCACCAGAGTTTAAAAAACTGCAGTCCAAGTAGAAAAACATCAATTTGTTCCACTTCTTCATTTGTCATTGGCAAAAAAAAACTGTTGCTTCATAAAATGCAAACAGGCGCTGTCGAAACAACTCAAAGTTGTATAAACATTTTTCGTTTTTTGTTTGACAGTTTTTGGTTTTGACTGCAGTTTTTTAAACCCTGCTTATCATCCGGTCCTGGAGCTGCCAGCAACGCCTCCAGATATGCCCTAGGCAATGTATTTAGTCATTGCGGTTCCAAGGTTTACTCCGCCCAACGTCGATCGGCATAGCCTCGTCTGTTATCGGTAGGATGCGCCACGTGCAGAAGTAGTTGCGATTTAAGAAGGAGCGGCAATATAATCACTACGCATCACTACAAAATTGGCATTCCTCTAAACAATTGAAAAATTCCAACAAATACTTTCAAGTAGTTTCAATGCTTGTAAACACCCGATAAATCCGTCAAAGAACCCAGGGATTTTTGGGACGAACTCCTTTCACACTTCCTATTGAACATTACATACTACGACTGGGCTTATAACTTGAAATATTTGTAAATTAATATAGTTTATTTTCAACATTTTTTATTTTTCGAGCTTATTCTATGAAAATTTGAAGGAATATGACTATTACAAAAAAGGTTTTGAAAATACATAACTGAAATTTAGCTCATAAAATAAATTCGAAAAATAAAAAAATGTTAAATATAATATAAAGAAACCTTCGACAGGAAATTATTCCCAGTTTCTTTATATTTTATTTTGATATTAAAATTAAAAAAAAAAAATTATTAAAAAAAATGCACACTATCAAAGGGATTTTTCCCCACTTTAGGAAAGATTCACGAGTCTGATCTGTCATCTCAGCTTAAGAATTTTCCAGATAAAAATAGCAAACATATTTAAACTTACAGACAACCCGGTTTAACAAGACAACCTGACTAAGAAGAAGAATAGTGAATTCTGATTACACTGTGCAACAATTAAAACAACAAGATTTTAGCGAAACTGACTTAATATATGAAAGCAGACCAGTGAATCAAAAAGACTTCAGAGCAGTTTGTTAAGTGGCTTAAATGTTATATTCGATATGGATCGAAATTACAATTAAATTAAAAAGGGATTTTCGATCAATATGGAATACCGTAATTAGGCCCTGAACTTTTTTCCCTAAATTCTTAAGTTTGAAAAAAAATTTGCATAAAATATTATAAAAACAGTGTTTTAATTTATTTAAATTTTTACTTTTCTAATGACCTTTGAAGCAAATGAAGGGTTTTCTGGAATGGTCTGTTTATAAAAAAACCAACTTCAAAAAAAATATTAGTTAAAAATTCGTACTATTTATTAGTATTGTGCCATTGCCATTTTGTTGGAATGTTTTTATACCCTTCACCGAAGGTAAGAGAGTTTATATAACTCTGTCATTCCGTTTGTAAGTTCCACAATATTGATCCTACACCCTATAAAGTATATATATTCTGGGTCCTTATGAAAAGCGAAGTTGATTTAACGATGTCCCTCTCTTCTCAACTGAGTTGAGTTGTGAAACGGGCCATATTTCATTTTAATGATATTCGAACAACGTTCCTTCATGATTAGTTGTATAGGGGGTTTGTTAAGGTTAGAAACTGTGAGTCCCCTGGTTCGAATCTTAGTTTTTCGAATATAAACTTTTTGTTAATTTTTATGTTCTAAAAACGATTTAAAAAAAATATTTACCAGTTTTTGCTTTTTAAATTTTATTTAAGTATAATGAAGTTTTTAGTATTGTAAATATTTAAATTATTTAGTTTTTGTTTTAGTTGCTCTGTATTATGATCGCACAATGGTGAAGGGTATATAAGATTCGGCACAGCCGAATATAGCAATCTTACTTGTTTATCCAAATTTTAATATTTTTAAAGATGCTAAAGTTTTTTAAATTAAATTTTCATTAAATTATTTTTATGAATCTTACAACACGAAATTAATTAAAATATATTGATAATTTTTATTCTTGATTGCCGCAGGAATCGAACACAGGCTTTTACAGACCGGTTACCCTAACATGTTTCAATTGCAACCACTCCGTTGCCGTTTTACACTCACAGCCATTGACCTTCAAGTTGTGCTGAAAAAAGGTCACCAAGAACAATGTACTTTTGACTTCAAGAAGAATTCTTGACAAAAAGTACGAAAAACAGAAGTAAGGAAGAACATGTAAATCAATTAAAATAGATAATCATTCAAAGCAAATTTCGATTCACCAAAAGGGTTAAATACAATTTGGTTTAAAGATTGATGTTTGACTATTGACTGCCAGCAGTCGTCAACGGTTGTGAGTGTTAAACAGCAAAACCCACTGAAGAAATTGAGTGGTTACGATTGAAACATGTAAGGATAACCAGTCCGTGAAAGCTCGGGTTCGAGCCCCGCGGCAGGCAAGATTGAAAAATTAATAATAAATTTTAATTAATTTTCATGTTGTAAAATTTTCATGTTGAAAATTGATGAACTTT
The DNA here is from genome assembly GCA_949318255.1 of Pollenia labialis. Classification (NCBI taxonomy): domain Eukaryota; kingdom Metazoa; phylum Arthropoda; class Insecta; order Diptera; family Polleniidae; genus Pollenia; species Pollenia labialis. The sequence continues at coordinate 148,129,141 of OX439140.1, read as the reverse complement.
ATCCTAATTGAAATATCAAAATTTGGATTAAAAATAATTAAATGAAAATTTAATTTGATGAACTTTAGCCATTTGTACTATTTATTAAACTCCGTACTGATTTTTCGCCTGCAAACAAATTGATCATATCGTCAGCTTGATATGCAAACCTGCTAAATCCACTTTTGAAGTAAATTGAGATTTTGATGCCGTGTGGTAAAGAAAGTTACGCCTCGTCGACCAGCGTGCAGTTTTTTTCAATTTGAGTCTTAAAGTGTGCAAAACGAACTATGTTTTTGGTTTTTTCTCTCAAGCTTCACATATGAAATACATATAAAAAGTTGTATGTCTCTCCTGTAAAATTTACTGAAATGGAGTTAGCAGGTTTGCATATTAAGCCAACGATATCAATTGCATATGTAACATATCTGTTAGTTTAAGCTTTTCTTGCTGTTGAGTTTCAATCAATAGGTTTAATTGAAATGTGACCACCAGCAAAAGAGGCTACATTAAAGGTAAACACAAATCAAAATGTGTTATCCAATCAACATAGTTAATTGAAACAATTAAAAAATTGTTTGAAACTTTAAAATTATTTTTAAGTTTGTGTGTATGTTTTCATATTTGCAAATATACACATAAACATTATAATTTTTATTTTCAATTAAGGCAAATTAATTGGAACAATTAAAAAATTGGTTTGAAACAGCAATTGGAATAATTTTGGTGAAATATTTTTCTGTGTAAGAGTTACAAATACAATTACAAATTATTTTCTAGCTTTAATAACCGAGCAATAGTAAGTCAACGTCCAGACTTGCAAAATTCAAAAATTACTGCTATTTATGTCATTTAAGCAGAATTTCAGACATACAATCGTCATTGAACGTATTTAATCTTTTGGTACCCAGTTTTCTTGCTTTCGAAGGAATCTCACTGCTTGCAATCGCTATGAAATTGCTGCTTAAATGCCCCTCAATTATTTTGAAAGTTTTCTTAAGTTTGACAATAATAAAAGTTATGCGCTCAGTTTATCACCTTCGAATATTTTTTGCTGACATGGGTGGTCTTTGTTTTTGCCATGTCGAAATTCCCGCTTCTAAACCTTAGGAACAATCTCTAGCACGTTTAAATTCATGAAACATATTCAGTAAAAGCTTTAGCTGCGCCTTTTTTCAAACTTAAGAAGTTACGTAGCGTTTACACTTGACAGTAACAAAATACATATAAGTTTTCAAAAATACTGCTAACTGCCTTTGTGACGTTGACGTTCAGGCTGTAATGAAGACAATTTATTTTTCATTGAATTTAATTTTCATTAATTTATTTTTACTGAAGGAAGGAATTTACAACATGAAATTTATTAAAATTTATTGATGTAAATAAAATTGAAAATGATAATTACAGCAAATTTAGAAACACCAGTACCACTGGTTAAAGATTGATGTTTGACTTTTGGCTGGCAGGCACCGCAGTGGTGCAGAGGTTAGAGCGTCAAAGAAATCTGTAAGAATGTGGTGATTCGTGAAACATGTTAGTTAATTCAGCCCGAGTTCGATCCCCAGCTCAGCCAAGAATAAAAATTATCAATGAATCTTAATAAATTTCATGTTGTAAATTCCGTCTTTCAGTAAAAATAATGGAAATTAAATTTGATGAACTTTAAGCCTAACTAAAAAGTCAAAAATTAAAATTTCAATGCAAGTTGCAACTGTACGTATTTTATATGAACTATACAAAAAATAATCAGAAAAAGAAGAAAAGTCGTTTTATAGAGCGACTATGTTTGGAACACAGATAACACTTAACTTAAAAATAAAAAAATCAAAGCAGAATATATTTACATATTTAATTTTCACTATTTGATTTTCCAGGACAAAACTTCAAATTGCTGTCCAATTTAACTTCCTTCAAAATTTGAAAGTCAGTAGACAAGACAGTTGAAAAAGTGTGCATGTGTTATTGAAAACGTTTGCATCCCAGCTAGCGTTTCCAATTGGATAGGAGTCTTCTAGGAGTTTCATGAAGACCATATTTAATCGTCGACGATCGCATTTTTTTAATCGTAGAATTTCCTCGCACGGGAGAAACTGTTACACAAGGGGATTCTCTGTAAGATAACGTAAAGGGAATCGTTTGAGACGTATGTAAAGATTATCTAACGAGTCTTTCAGAAAACAAATAAATCGAAAAGCGTATTTTTTTGACAGATACTTAGGTCGGTTTGTTTTATTGATTGTCAATAGAATTTTCAGTAGTTGTTAAATATCTTATACAGAGATTCGCAAAAGGTTCATTCGGTGATGTATTGACGAAAGATAAGCAAAGTGTAACATTCCTGTTCTTGTACTCTTGAAATATTCATTAAAATATTGCTTTATGACTTGCATGGTAAACATTCAAAGATTGAAAGACGAGCGTGTCAGAAAAATATATAAAAAAGTAATAAATAAAAAAAGTGTAGATGTTTTTGTTATTGTTACTCGTCAGATAATTTTCAGAAGATTCTTTTAGGTGTTGTATATTAAACGCAGTCGTCTTAAAAACAGTATATGTTAGCTGGGATGTATTTGCTATTGTCATGACAGTTCTGTCAAGTGTAAACGCTATGTAAGGCATTTGCAAAGTCGTTTATTTTATTTGAAGATCTAGTCAGAATAAATAACAGGTGCTTACCTTCAAATATGGCATAAAGGTTATTAAAGACACAAACCACGTGTAAAGAAAGAACAAAATATTGACACTTGAATTAAATTTGCCAAACTTTCTTCTTTCAATTCCCAATAGAATTATTAATTGATTTTTCTGTTACCCAGTGTTATTTTTATATTTTTACTATAAATGACGGTGAGATTGCTATTTAAATGTTTATAGCTTCCGAACTTATTTGCGAGGTGAAGTCGCCAATATTTTCGTATATTTTTCTAATGCAAAAGATCTTGGGCAAAATTCTTTTCCGAAAAACAGAGATTTTAGCTTATAAATATTTTCCTATTATTGGTTTGCGAAATAGAAATATTTAGGGTCACTCTCGGAAATCTCCGAAATTCTCTTCAAACTTAGAGAAAAGTACCGGAGTAAAAATCAGATAAAATAAGTAAAAAGGAAGCCAAAAATTTGAAACGAAATTAAACTTTTCAGAAAAATTACCGTTAAGCAGAAGCTTTCACCGATTTTTGCTTTAGGAAACCCTTAAAAAAACTTTTAAGTGAATTTTATTGTCAGTACCATTCATGAAGCGTTACTATTAGGCTATGCATAAAAAATAAAATTTCTTCAAACTGAACTAAATAGTATGACTTACAAGCGGACACTATCACTTTATTACTTGCTTTCATAAGAAATTTAATAGCGATTCTACACCGATCGCGACTCAGCTGTGCTATAATTTAAATTAAATTCTTGCTATAAAAATGCAAAAGTAAAGAAAATTAATTTAGTGTTGTTGTTAACGTTAACTTAAGCAGATTCTTGAACAGTCACCAACTCTACGAGCCAAAAACAAAAAAAAAAAACAAATGTTAAGACCAGTTTACTGTACGAATCTGGTACTGCTTATTGCATTTAATTCCTTACAATACTTGTATGCATATGAAGTGCCTGTAGCCAAAATAGATGTATATTATCCCAAAGGATTTGAGGTATCCATACCACACGAGGAAGGCATTACACTTTTTGCATTTCACGGAAAATTAAACGAAGAAATGGATGGCCTGGAGGCAGGCACTTGGTCTCGAGATATTTTAAAGCCAAAAAATGGACGTTGGACTTTTCGTGATCGTGGCACAAAATTAAATTTGGGTGATACCCTATATTACTGGGCTTATGTGATCTACGATGGCCAGGGCTACCGTGAAGACGATGGAGTCTATGTAGTACATCAATACGCAAATACAACGACCGGATCTGCAAGAACAACAAATCCAGGACTTAACCCTCTTCCAATTAACACGTCCAATGAAAAGTGTACATCCACAATTACTATGGTTAATGGTGCACCAGTGCGTTGCAGTGGTCAAATTATTTTTGAGGATAATTTCGATGGCCATGGTTTGGATACCAGGAAGTGGTCTGCAGAGAGACGTATACCTCAGGGTCCTGACTTTGAGTTTAATATGTATCTTGATGATGCAAACGATGTGATGCTAGTGCGTAGTGGAATATTGACTATAAGACCCAAACATACTATTAAAGAGTTTAGTGGCAATGTCCTGAAAAAAAAATTTTTATTGGGTCAATCATGCACGGGTAAATTGGATACCGATGAGTGCGCCTTAAATCCCGAAACACGCAACAGTATCAACCCCTTAATAACAGCACAAATTAAAACTAAAAACAAGTTTTCCTTTAAGTATGGAAAAGTAGAAATAAGAGCAAAAATGCCTGCAGCGCTGTGGGTCTACCCACAATTTTGGTTAGAACCTAATAAAGCCGTCTACGGCAGCAGTCAATATCATTCAGGACAAATGCGTGTGGCTCAAACAATTGTTAATGGAGATCGCATTAAGCTAAATGGAGGTCTGGTTTTAAATGCAAAAGAACCATGGCGTTCGTTGAAAATGTGTCAACACAAAAATCAAAAACTAAACTTGGCTCAAGAGTTCCACTTGTACGAATTAACCTGGACTCCAAACATGATAGCAGTGGCTGTAGATGGTCAAGAATATTGTCGCATTGAAGTTAAAGCTGAGAATCAAGCTTTTAAAAATCTTTTGATATCCGAACAACATTTACCAAATCGGGAAATTTTAAGTAGTGGCTCTAATTGGGCGCCATTTGACCAGGAATTTCACTTGACATTGGGCTATGGTGTCGGTGGCAATAATGATTTTAAAGATGATGAAAATTGGCAAGTTCCAAAACCTTGGGACAATACGGATCCATTTTCCAGAAAAAAATTTTGGAAGAATTATCGCAACGATACAAATTGGCTGCAAAATGGTGACTTGAAAGTGGATTACATTAGAGTTTTTTCTATTTAAAAAAAAAATTAATTATTTTGTATTATGAGTATGGTGATGGTTTGCTAATAAAATAATTTTAATATATGAACTATAAATTTTCTGTTTAATTATTTTATGATTTGTAAGGGAATTCTGTTAACTTCTGTTTTTTAAATCACGTTTTTGCAGTTGAATATTTTAAAGTATTCACAAGGTTGTTGCATTTTTAATTGCAGTAAGTGCGATGGTTAAAAAATGTTTAATAATTTACATATGTAATTTAATAAATTTATATGTAAATTATTTTCCAACTAGATTTTTGTTAAAGCACCCGGTTGCCAGATTTGTAATTCTTTTCGCCTAAAGCTGTCTTAAAATAGAAAATAAACTTTTTTTAAATATTTAGTGACAGCTTAACTTTAAGCTTTTTAGAAATCAGACGATTTCTGAGAGGAGGAGGAGGCTCCAAAGTACTGGACCCCGGTAAAGATTTTAATGTAGAAAATAAAAGCAATAATATATGTAGTAAAAAACCATAAATATCAACTTCAAATCATTGCGACCTGAGAATTATGTGAACATATTAGGTTTTTTCGAGCTTTTTTCACGTTAAGCTTGACATTTTTCATTCAGCTTTTTTTCCAGCTTTTTTCAAAAATGAATTTAGCTTTTTCTTCAATTTGAATGTTGTAAATTTATTCATATTTCAAAATAAATAAAAGAGTTTATCAGAATAAATTTAAGTATAAAATCAATATCTTAAACCTTTTTAAGAAAATAATTTGTAAGAAAAAAAAAATGCAGATATGTACATAACTATATCCCAATAAAAAATGGAGCTGCCAACGAAGCAGGTTTGTAAGGGAGAAACGTAAAAGTTTCGCTTACATATCGCTAACAGAAGACATGAATTTTATATGGTACATTTTTGACACAGACAGCGCTTTATTCAGCGAATATAAAAATTGTTGAATGTAACGATCAGCTTTACACAATGAATTATTTGTTGTTACTGGTATTTTTTTTAATATGCTCCCTTACAAGCCTGCTTCGTAGATAGGGAATGTCTTGGCTCTTAAAATATTATAGAATTCGTTCACTTACCTTCCTGCATCTCTGAATGTCTTATTGCGTAGCGCATAAATGTGCACTTACTTTTTATACCCTTCACCGAAGCTAAGCTAACTTTGTCATTCCGTGTATAAAGTGTATATATTCTGGGTCCTTATGAAAATCGAAGTTCAAATCCGGTTGTCCGTCTGTCTGTGTGTATGTTGAAATTGGTTTTCCGAAGAACCCAGAAATGATGGGGACTTGGTTGTCATAAATTTCGGTCACATATACTCCGTTTAAGTTTGCTATTGAAATTTAGCCAGATCGGTCCAAAAAGGACGGATATGAGCAAAAAACCACGACTGTCTCTAATTTTTCCCAAAAATCCCATTTTGCTGTTGTTTTTTCTGTATTTCTGAAGAACGGCAAAAGCCAAAGTTTCTAAATAAGATCCAATAACTTAAGTTATCAATAAACAACCTCTCTAAAACAATGAGCTGGATTGGAAAAGTGGGCGTGGTACGTCCCAAACAGAAAACAACAAAAATTGTATTAAAGCCTAAATTTTTGGGCTACCATATGTCCGATAGAAACGCCTATTATATCAAAAGATCGGAAATCTTTAGTAAAATATATCTTCTAGGAAAAATCGGTTCAGATACAATAAATTATGACCAAAATATTATTTTTTTTTTTTTTTAAATACCCATTTTCGGGAACCATAGGTTTTCCCGAGTTCAAGTTTTATCACCAAAGTAAATGGTAAATTTATTCCTAAAGACGTCGGCATATATGTAAATCAGTCAAATCGGTTAAAAAATGGATGAGTTATGACCAAATAACTCTTTTTATACCCTTCACCGAAGGTAACAGAGCTATAACTTTGTCATTCCGTTTGTAAGTTCCACAATATCGATCCTATGCCCTATAAAGTATATATACTCTGGGTCCTTATGAAAAGCGAAGTTGATCTATGTCTTTTTTTCTATAAAAACTTTTGTAGAACCTAATTTTTCAATTAAATTATTACAAATGTAATTTTTTTTTTTTTGCTTTGTATCCCTTAAATTTTAATGGGATTAAGTTTAATTTCCATGATCTTTCTGTATGTAAATGTATGTAAAATATGTTCATATTTAATGTATCCAGCCAATATGTATTTGTATTATAAATAAACAAATTTATTTGCATATGACTTTGCACGTATTCGCATTCGCCAAAGTTGAATTTTGTTATTCGTACTCGTATTCGTCGCACCGCCATCAAAAATATATTTTGATATACTATTAATAATTAGAATTGTGGTTATTTTGTTGAACTATTTATGATTTTTAATCCAATTTTTTTAAATTTTTTAATAAGGATGAAAAATTATCAATAAAAATTTTAATTAATTTTCATGTTGTAAAATTCCTTTCTTCATAAAAATAATTTAATGAAAATTAAATTTAATTGACTTAAGCCTAATTAAAAATATTAAAAATTTGGATTAAAAACCATAAATAGTTCAATAAAATAACCACAATACTAATAATTGTTAAAGCTAAGGCACGGGCTCTATGTTTGCATTTGTCCTTCAAGTTGTGCTGAAAAGGTCAACAAGAAAAAGAAAGACAAAAAAATGAAAAAACAGAAAATATATGTACTTTGAACTTCAAGAAGAATTCTTGACAAAAGTACGAAAAAAGAGAAGTAAAGGAATAACATGTTAAAATAAATTAAAATAGATAATCATTCAAAAGCAAATTTCGATCTACCAAAAAGGGTTGAATACAATTTGGTTTAAGGATTGATGTTTGACTAATGACGTCAGCAGTCGTCGATGGCTGCGAGTGTTAAACGGCAAGCCCTCTGAAGAGATTGAGTGGTTGCAATCGAAACATGTCAGGGTAACCTGTCCGTAAACACCTGGGTTCGAGCCCAGATTGAGTCAAGGATGAAAAATTATCAATAAAAATTTTAATTAATTTTCATGTTGTAAAATTCCTTTCTTCATAAAAATAATTTAATGAAAATTAAATTTAATGAACTTAGTATTGTGGTTATTTTATTGAACTATTTATGGTTTTTAATCCAAATTTTTAATATTTTTAATTAGGCTTAAGTTCATCAAATTTAATTTTCATTTAATTATTTTTATGAAGAAAGGAATTTTACAACATGAAAATTAATTAAAATTGTTATTGATAATCTTTCATTCTTGACCGTGGCCGGGGCTCGAACCCTGGCCGGCAGGTTACAATGACATGTTTCGATCGCAACCACTCGATCTTCTCAGATGGATTTGCCATCTTACACTCGCAGCCATCGACGACTGCTTACGTCAATAGTCAAACATCAATCCTTAAACCAAATTATATTTTAACTTTTGGTAGATCGAAATTTGCTTTTTTTTTTTTGAATGATTATCCATTTTTAATTGATTTTACATGTTTTTCCATACTTCTGTTTTTTGATATAATAAATTCCTACACTCAAAAGAAAAAATCAATCCTTCCGTACTCAAATTAATCCGAAGCGGCATTAATAGTACGGTAAGTACGGATTTTCTTGAATCAAGTACAGAAAGATTGATTCAAATACGGATTTTTAATCGCAAAATATTAAAATTATCCATATTCAATCCCGATTTCGTACTTGAAATAATCCGAAAATGAGGTTGATTTGAGTAAAACTAAGATTGAATCAATCTCAAAATGCGCTTGATTCAAGAATTATAAAATTGTTTTAATCCGAAAATTAGATTGATTTAAGTAAAACTAAGATTGAATCAATCGAAAAATGCGCTTGATTTAAGTATTATAAAGTTGATTTTATTCCGAATTCATGCCAAAAAAAAAAAAAATAAGAAAGAAAAAATTATTATTGAAAATTGAAAATTGAAAAAATTATATTTACTAACCCGTATAACACCTAACAGAATGATAAAACACCAACATCATGCCCGATATGGTTTTTACTTTAGAAATCTTATGTACATATGTATATAACCAAAAATATAAACTAAATTAGAAGCAGGAGTTCAAATTTACTTTTTAACCCTTCGTGGTGCACATGGGTCTGGCCAGACCTTTTTTCAATGTGTATAGAAAATCAAAACTTGCGTAAGCCGGAGGGTTAAATACAACGAAAAGTTTAATCTTTTTTTACTTGATTTAAGAATGTTGTACTTATTTCAGGAAATTCTGGGATTGATTTTCGAAAATTATCCCATTTAGGATTGTTTTGAGTACGTTTTAGTGTTAACCAAGTGGTTTTTTTTCTGTGTACATAAAAAATCTATGAAAAATATCGAAATAATTAAAAGTTACTATTATAAAATAAAAAACCATAACAAAATGTAGCATTGCACCACAGCAGGCTAAACGAATACACGAATACAAATGCTTGCGGCTGCAAATGTAGGCGTGCTGTCCGATACCGAATTCTTTTGAAGACGACATCTAAAATTTAAAAAATGTAAACAGTTGTTTTTGCTTATTATGTATATATATTAAAGTTTTTTTAGCTAATCCCCGCGAAGCTTTCCGCGTGTCTGCAGGAAAGTAACCGGAGTCTCTGGCGGGAATCGAACCCGTAACCCCCGGCGCTAATAGACTACCTCCCTACCAGCTAGCCTACCGGGGCACTTGTGATGCCACTATCATTTCCGTAATCGAAGACTCGAACATAAACTAAATTTAACCCTTTAGTGGATACCAGGTTCTAGCCAGGCCTTTTTAACTTTCACTTAATATTTTAGCTAGATAACATCAGCAGATCTTCTTAATTTTGTATGCATTCCTCAATCAAGGTGATTTGAGTGCAAACGTTTAGAGAAACAAAATTGTTTGTAACTGTGGGCGTGGAAATCTTTTTCAAGATCCCTTTTTTCATATTTGTGTGTTTCATTTCTGTTTTTTTTTTAATTTTTTATTTTTTTTTTTGCCTGGCGAAGCAGGGTGTGTTATGAAACTTCAAGTCAATTTTAAAATTCTGCCGTCATAAATATTTGCTATGACATACCAACAGAGACCTGCGCCGTGGGATTTTATCGGCGGCTAAGCTGCTAAGCGGTGGCTAAAAATACTTTTATCGGCAACTGGCTAGCCGGCTGTTAGCCGCTTCGGCGCAGGTCTCTGCATACCAACTATGATCGTTGGTATTTTTTGAAATTTTTATCCCAATACCACAATTTCTAAAAAATGTATGACAGTAACGAAATATAACTCTACAATTATAAGTGCTTATCGACCTTTTTCTGATTACTCGAAATATTTTATATAGTTTGCTATATGCAGGCTTTTAAGGTCATTCTACACACATTCTACACGTTCTTAGCGAATATTTCGTTGGTAATCACTTTTTTTGTTTATCCAAACTTCCTTGTTCCGTGCCCAATGTATATAAAAGTGACAAATTCAAAACTTAACTAGAGCTCTACTATGGGTATGTTCTATTACTTTATCAAAACCGGATCATAACCTAAATTTATTTATTTTCCCTCTTTTTACTATTCCCCACTTTAAGTGTTAGGTATCATTTTTTTGAAACTCATAATTTATATCATTTTATAGATATTTAATCTTGTAAACTGTACCTGCAGACAAGCCAATATGGCTTCGCAAGGTCAATATTTAATTGAATGTAACTAAATAAATGAAAAAAAATTAGAAATATCGGGAGGGGTACATATGTGGTGCACCCATCAGTCTTCAAACGGTCTGTAAAAATCTAAATTTTATTTACAAGAAAGAGCCAAGTTCAAAAATATCGAGGTAATAAAACCTTAACTTTCAATTATTGATTTCATTACACGAAATATTTCAAGAGAGAGTAGCCTCTATACATCAAGCCGTTACTCATACGTAAATGTTGCGGGAACGCAAACACTAATGGTGACTTCAATGGGTTGGTAGTTACCAATAATACGCAAACGCGTTAAAAAGAAAACAGAAAATTTGTCAAAATTTATACATGTTAGCTTTTGTTATTTGTGTGTTTTGTATCAAAATATTAAAACAACTTCGTGTGTGTCGATGGAATGAATATTCGCTTCATTAATATATATAAACAAAGATAAAATTCTTTAACAGCTGATATGTAAAAAAAGTAGAAAAATTTTAATTTTATCAGTAGTGCGATTCTCTATTCAATTTTAACATAATTTAAATTGTAAAAAATATTTAACAGCAAAGTTAACGTAAATTTTATTCATTAACTTTTTTAACTATAACGTTTACTGCTCTATGTTCTTTCTTAACGTCAGGTATTTAAGTTATCTTAACGGCAAAATATTTTTCATTTTATTTTTTCAAAAAAATAGACAAACAATTCACATTATTTACATACATTTTGCAAAAATAATATTAAAAAATTTGTTTTTTGGGAATTTATTTGGGTATTAATAAATATCATTAAAAATATTACATTTAAGATGCAGCTTATGGAAATCACTAATAGTGTTTTCTTTTCTACACAAAAAATAAGTGGAAGACTTTCCAATCAATTTCCCCTAACTTAACAATTTTTACCAAATTTTTGCTATTCCTTAAAGTTTTAGTGGCTTCAATTCAATTTTATGGTTTGTTCGAAATATTAAACGATTTCGCGAATTTTCGCTATTTTTCCAAAAAACAATTATATAATTTCGGAAATTTTTTTTAAGCGATTTAGCGATTTCTAATAAATTTTACGTTTTTTTTGAAAGTTTGCAATTTTTCCCGAATTTTAGCCATGTTCGCGATATAAGCGATTTTTCCTGTGGTTCTTTATAGCTTTAACGATTTTTAATAAATAGTCGCTGTTTGCACATTTTTGCGAATTTTCGCTTATTTAGCAATTTTTACCGAATTTTTGCAATTCCTTATAATTTTAGCGAGTTTTAATCAATTTTATGGCTTGTTTGAAATATTAAAAATTTTCGCTATTTATGCAAATTTGCAGAATTTTTGCAATAGTCTCTAGCAAAACCTAAATGGGGTTTTGATAGTTTCGAAAGTAATTCAAGTAGTTCCACATGAGATGTAGTTTGCTCTCGATGACAGTGTTCGTTAAATATACAAATAAATTAACAAAGATGCCACCTGATTGAAATTTGTTGCTTTGTTGTTAAAATTGAGTTACTGAATTGCTGTATTGTTAGCGCAAGCAATAAATTGTGCCAGTAAAATTAACGTTAATCGTTAAAAGTTAGAGAATTTTACTACAGGTAGATCTGTAACCAAACGTCACGATAACGTAAGAGTGCTTATTTATATAGAAGCTTGGAAAAAAACGAAACAAATGATCCGCCATGTTACGTTTACGTAAGAGTAACCAGGACTTTTGCGTTATTATCAAATTAAAAAACAATAAAATCTTTGAAAAATATTTATTTACATATCGCACTGGTTCCTCTTAAGGGGGTTAACTCAAAATTTATAAATTTTCAGTAGAGACAAAAAACTGTTTTCTTTTTATCAGGGGTGTCTTGGAAATCGAAAACGTAAAACGAAAGAATTTGGCAGTGCGTTTTATTAAACTTTTAATCTAATTTTTACCATTTTTGTTAAAGAATTCTGTTTAATAGAGCATTATTTGTATAATAATTGTCATATACATATTTTCTTTTTACAGAAACCTTATTGAAAATCAACTCTTAAAATTCTTTCGTTTTTCGTTTTATGTTTTCAATTTCCATGACACCCCTGTATATCGATCAGTGTGACCATATTAGCTTTTTTCGAGCTAAATTTAGCTTTATTTTTTCATGTTTAGCTTTAGATATTTCATTTAGCTTTAAGCTTTTTTTCGGCTTTTTTCAACAATACATTTAGCTTTTTTAGCCTTGTTTTAATTTTAATTTCGTGTTTATTTATATTTCAAAATAAATAAAACAGTTTATCCAAATAAATTTATTTGTGATTTAGTTGAAAGAGTAATAGTGTGACAGTGCAGAAGTATTGGCTTTTGCAGATTTGAACTACATACAAACAGTGCTGCAGGGCAAGAATAAAAAAGTTACGCTATTTTTCAAAAAAGCTTAAAATTTTTGTCAAAAGTTACAATTCAAAATATTTCTTGAATAAATAGTAAGTTTATATGATTTGTAAAAACCAAATACATATTTCTATTCAATATTTCAGTGATAATAGCAAGACTATCAATTATGAATAGAACAAAAGCATAGCAAAGAGTAAGTTTCAAGCATATGCCCACTGCATGAGAATTAAAAAAAAGTTTTAAGCATACAGTACTTTTCGTTTCTAGTCCCAACTTTAGCTATTGAAATTTATCTGTTTTGCTGCCGTTGTAAGTAAATTTAATATAAGATTTACATGATTGTCCATTAAGGGATGTAAGCATATATATGTATATTCCATCTATAAGCGGCCAGCAAAGGCAAAAGTAAATCGAATTATGTTCATTATAGTCACATTAGCAAAACGTTCTACCATATAAAAGAACTAAAATTAAATCGCTTAATTTTTGTCATTAACACTCAACTTGAAAAAAATTAGTTATTGGTTTAGGTATCAGGGTAAAAATATACTTATGAGTTTTACATTGTCGTTGTCGGGATTTTGAAATCGACAAAAATTTCAAACGACTACGACTTCGATCACGAAAATGACTCGTCAACTGTTTATTTTTAAAAATGTATTGAAAACATCTGATAGTTAAATTTTTACCAGCAAGAATTATTTAACCTGTTTCATATTTTAATTTAAAAATTATTTTCAAAATTTTTAAATTAAAAGTCTTTCCATCACATTAAATATTTATTTTCCTAATATTTAATAATTACATATGTATATTCTTCGGCAAATGGTTTAAAACAATTAAATTAATTACGATATAGTCTCTTTTATTACATCATAATAGTGTCGATATGACCAACTTGCTAGTTTTTGGTGGTAAAGCGTTCATTTACTTTTTTATTTTTTTGAGTAAATGGGAGAACATTTTGTAAATTCTGCTAGTAAATGCACACATCTATTTTATGTTTACGTTAAAGTTGATAAGCAAGGTTTGGAGTTATTCTTAGCTACATACATATAATTAAAAAAATGTTTGTAAAAACTTTAACCACCGTTTTTACAACTTACCGGTAGCTAAAGGTAGGATTTTATCGGCCATATAAAAGGTTATCCATTAGTACAACTAAACATTTACCTACAAGGTAGGACAAACCTTCCATAAACTTATCGCTCACTTAAGGTTAAAGTTAAGTTGTGCCAATGGAGCACGTTTTATACGTGCTTCCTTTAGCTATCGGTAAGTTGTAAAATCGGGCCTAAATGATATTTTTAAATGTGACCTTTAAGAACAAAGCCAAGGATATTATACATATGTATATACTTACTTAAACACTATTTAATCTATGAAAAATATCAAAATATGTAAAAGTTACTACAAGAAGCTATAAACAAAATTTAGCTTTATTTTTTGGCTTTAAATTTCATTTTTTAGCTCTTTTTAGCTCTATTTTAAAATTGATCTAGCTTTATATTTTTTAAAAATCTGGTCACACTGATATCGATGGCTAAATATAAAAAAGGCGTAACTCGATTTTTTTTATGTTTACAAGGGAAGGAATAAACTAATTAAAATCCATAACATTTTTGACTAATAAAAAGTTTTAAAGCAATAAATAATAAAAAGATGCAACAAATTTTTTATACTATAGCCCCCGAAACCTTAAAGCAAGATGCGTTTGGTATTTATCTACCAGAATAAACGAAAACTCTTTTTTTGAAAGAAATTTACTTACGCCTTTTTTATATTAAGCCATCGATATGTACTATTGTAGAAATTGCTCAAAGATTTTAACAGTGCGTGGCTATGACCACTGTGCAAAGATTTCTTGGAAAAGTGAAAATTGGCAAATTCTGAGTTGACTCTCTTTAGAGGAACCAGTGCGATATGTATATTAATATACAATTTGAATACAATTAAAATTTTTTTTTTTTTGTAAAATATTAAAATATTTAATATTATTTTGAGCTGGTTTTACGAAAACTAGTATTCGAGTGATTAATGCTCAGTTGTGATTTAATACTAGAGTATATTTTATTCAAGTTCTTTAAGCTAATGAAGCGATTTTTTCATTACTTTTCCAATAAAGAATAATATTAATCTGTTATTACTTGAGTATCCACACGTTTAATCGAGGAATTTTTGCGCCATTATTCGATCGAATAATTAAAATAGCCACTTTCGAATAAAGAATAACTCGAACAATTTATGTCAATAAGGCCCGTAATTTCTAAAAAGAAAGCAGGTCGTATTCGTACCTAACAGTTATATTTACCTATTTCAACGTTTATTTTGCCTGCGTGTTTTTACCTTCAGTTTTCCTTTAAAATATGGCTGCTTTTACACAATAGATTTCTATGCACAGCTAGATTTCTTTTTGTAGAAATTATGGGCATTAATCGATTAAAATAAGTTCTTAGAAAATTCTACTTTTTTAATATAAAAATATTTTGTTTAGATTTCTAACCATAAAACTAAATTACATGTTGTAAAAAAGTTTTTTTGGCCAATGACAAATGAAGAAGTGAAAGAAATTGCAGTTTTTCTACTTTGACTGCAGTTTTTTAAACGCTGACTATAAACGTTAAATTGGTTAAAAAAAAAATTCATCAGCAGTTATAAATGTGTAAACCACGTACTCTCAGATTATGGGTAACCTGTTATTGCCGGAATGTAAATTTTTTAATTACCTCGTATCTTCTAATCGCCTGGATTTGAGATATCTTAGATCCGTCTTAAAAATTTAAGTGTCCTTGTATGAAAATGAAGTGTCTGATTTTTGTCGTGATTAAGTAATACGTTTAAAAATAAATTAACCAAAATAAAGGAAATCAAAAGGTGATTACAAAATTATGTGTATATAAGTTATCAGCTAAGTTATGGAAACCGAATACACATGAGTGAAATTAAACTTATTCAAAAAACGATCCTGTTTTAAATTTTATAAAAAAATCCCTTTTTTACGTTGAATTCTTATCTTTACCAGAACTTCTCTTAAAATCCGGACAAACGACGGTGATTTTTAAAAAAATTCCAATTAGAATCTCCATTGACTTCAATTCAATTTCACTAGATTTCCAGGAATAATAAATTGGTTAAAATGTTTTTTATAACTGGCTGGCACCTCTCTCTTTATTAATAAATAAAAGTTTTTCCCATTGGATAAAATTTTTTAAGTTCTTCGAGTTATTCGAGTAATTCGAACAATTTAAATCCTATTCTATTAATCGAGACATTTTAAAATTCAATAATCGATTAATTCCTTACTCGAACAAACCCAAAAGTCGAATAATTGGATACATTAGTTATTACACAGAAAAAAATGTAAACAAACGCCTGTTAAAAAATTTATAAAATTTCTACAAATTTGTTGCTGTTTCTATTAATATTTTTGTTTGATTTTTATTTTAGAAACAAAATGGTTCTCAAATACTATATAAAAAAATAATATGATATACACGTTATTAGTTTCAAGTTTTAATAATTTTTATATAAAATATTTAACGCACTTCAATATGGTCGCTTTTTTTTGCAATCTTTTTATTTGATCGTAAGTCTGCGTTCAGACGGCTCATGTCTAATTGACATGATTTTTTACTTTTACTTCTTTAAACTTTCATTGGTGTTCAAACAATTCATGTCTCGTTGACGACATGTTGTTTTATAGTCTTTAAAATAGCAAAAAAAAATACCGAATGACAAAGAAAAATGTGTACAAGTTTATTGTCCCCTTGTCTCTTTCTCGCCTATAAAGTAGCAATCATGTCAATAAGACATGAGCCATCTAAATACAGACTACGCAAGACTTCTTTGTGCGAAAAATATAAACAACAAGAACAACAGACACAGTATATTCCCTGTAGGAAATGTCACTAGTGAATCTGTACTGATTCACTATTGACACAGTCACCAGTACTAGTGACTTATTATATGTACCCCAGACAATGTTATTTACTATAGACATTTAACATGTGCGTGTCATTGGAAATCTACTACTGACGTCGGTACTACTGAATAGGTACTGACTAGGTAGTTCCTTTGGAAACATATGTAGACATTGGAACCAGAGAATCACTAGTACATTTTAGTAAATGTAGTCTACACTTTTTGTACGAATACGAAATCATAACAATATTTTTTTTATTATTTCTTCATCTTTTGTAGGAATTGTACTTCTCAGTTAACTGAGATGTTATTGATAAAAAATTTTGCGTATTGAAGCCAAATATAGTGGCAAATGTAGTGAAGTGTAGACACTTTGTAGACAATGCCACCAAAATAGTCGACAAAACTGGTGACTTAGAGACACTTGCACCCAGGTTTCCTTCAGGGTTTCTGTTGTTAATTTCAATGTATTTATCAAATATGGATAACTGGGAATTTAGCACGTCATTCGGAAATCGTATTAATAATAAATTTTGTATTCCCGAAAATAACTTTGATAATATACCGTGACGAAGTTTGTTGTAGAAATGTAGATGTAGAAATGAGATGTAGGTAAAAAAAAGAGTTGCTAGTTTTGTGTGGAACCAGCAGCAATACAACAAGAAGAAAAACATACATACATTATGTTCATGTTTAAAAAGTAAAGCAAGAAACAAATATTCCCGAATTTTATTTCTTTTTAATTATTTAGTTTACATTTTCAAAGTAGAATGATTACGAAAACTACATCGGTCATGCTATAAACTTTCTTTAATTTTGAAAAATTTACTTTTTTATATCTTTTTATACATAATTAAATTAATTTTTTGTATAGAACAAAATCCTATACTAAGAAAAAATTGTAAGAAAAACATTTTTAATTTGCCGGCAGACATTCCAATTAATAAGATACGGTCCAGCTTTTAAAAAATGCTATAAAAATAACGTCCAAAATTTAAATTTAAGGGCCGATGTTGGATGTAAACCAAGTTTTTTTCTGCATTTCATTTGACAATTCCCAATTTCAGACTAACTCAATTTGAATTATGGAAAGATACACAATCGAACAACGCGTTATTATGAAAATGGGAGTTCAAATCAAAATGCATATTGTGCACTTCGTGATTCAGTGCATTTTCACCTCAGTGGATTCGTCAATAAGCAGAATTGCCGCATTTGGGCGAATGATTACCCAAGAGTGATTGCAGAAAAACAAATGAACCCACAAAGAGGGACTGTTTGGAGCGGTCTATCGGCTGGCGGCATCATCGGGCCGTAGTTTTTTCAAATTGAGGCCGGTCAGGCAGTTACTGTTAATGGTGTTCGCTATCGTGAGAAAAGTAAACAAAGGGTCAAACAAAAACTTTAATTAAATTCTTAACAGCCGTACCTAAGCAAGAGCGGAAGGGGGACGTTTTATTCCGCTTAGCTTTTACGCTGCTATGCCGTAGCTTAACAAGAGCGTCAACGTTGTGTCACGAGTGTTAAATTTCCTTTTAAAATAGAAACCATATAATAGAAATAAAAAATGGAGAAAAAACCGCTAGATTGACAAAAAAAATAGCTATATTGCCATTATTCAACTTCACTATTAAACACGCTGTCAAAATCGGATTTTCCAATTGCGAAGCGTTGACGCCATGCAAATTGTAGGGGCAAGACAATTTTTTATAACTAGAAAACACGTGCAACTTTTGTTCAGGTATGGCTGTTAGGGTATATTTTATAAAACCTCTTAAAACTATTAAAGCGATATTTCCCCCACTTTTCGAATAGAGAATAATATTAATAATAATACATAGTATTAATCTGTGATTACAACACAAAAAATTCTCAGAGAAGTACAAATATAAGGCAACAGCCAAACAAAATCTTAAGTTAAATTCTTAATATAAAAATGCAACACGAAAGAAAATAAATTTAGTCTTTTTGGAGACGTCTAGTAGTGAATACTTCTACGCAAAAGATAATTTGTTTATTAAGAAAAATAATATGAGAAGACCGGCAAATTGTGCACCTTTCATGGTGTTAATGTTATTGGCGTGCGTACAATGTTTTGGGGCCTATGAAGTTCCTAAAGCCAAAATAAAAGTGCTCTCTCCAAAAGGATTTGAGGTATCCATACCACACGAAAGAGGCATTCAACTTTTTGCTTTTCATGGCAAATTAAATGAAGAAATGGACGGCTTAGAGGCAGGCACATGGTCTCGTGATATTAATAGCAAAAAGAACGGACGTTGGACTTTTCGTGATCAGAATACTCAATTAAAAGCAGGTGATACTCTATACTATTGGACCTATGTCCTCTACAATGGTAAGGGCTATCGTGAAGATGATGGAGTCTTCGTAGTTTAAAAGCATCATTTAGAATAGTTTAAAAATGAATTCAAAAAATTAAAAATAAATTTAAGTTATCATTGATTTTCAACTTGAACATTTGTTTTCAAAAAAGCGCATTTTGAATTAAATGGAATTTAAGCAAGAAAATATTGAATTTTATTTGAACGCTTGGAAAATAAAAGGACTAAATAAAAAAAATTGTATTGGTGGTATCTGCCACTATCCTTTTAGTGGAACGCCTATAAGATTCAAAAAGTGCAAGCAATAAGTTGGAACAACTTTATCGTAAGCGGATGAGCCGTACGGCAGCGTAAAAAGAGAATAAAAAAAAAAACATTAATTTATTTATATTAATACAATTTATTAGTTACTGCGCATCTCGTGGTTACTTATTTATCAGAATTTCCAATAAAAAAAATATTTGTAAAAACTTGTTTTGCTGATGTTTTGCAATAATGAATCCGCACTGTGGCACTTGTACTTTAAGTGTTGCCATAAAATTATCAGTATGTAGCTGTTCTGTAAGCACTAAATGGAAACAACTGTTGTATTTTCCTAATGAACTCTGTTTGTAATTGTTCTAGTGGACTATTGAATTCTGCCAATTTAACTTTACCATTAACCCAACACAAATCTGCTGCTTCTTTTTCGTATTTGAATGGTTTACAATACGCGCACACTTTATCCATGCTACCAAATTCAATATTGTGTTGTGAATTGTAATCAATTGTTAGGTCGTAGTTAAATGCCAGTTAAATATATTATTCTGTTAGGGTTATGTCTAGCTTAAGCTATGTTCACACTTAACAAATATTTGACGCTCTACACGTATCCACTATTTTAATTAAGCAATTGTTTGATCAAACTGCGTCTAACAATTTATTAGTTACATTCTACGACCATATTTTTAGAAATAAAGTTTGGTGAATCAAAAAAAAATTTTTAAACCACTTTTTTCCTATTTTTTCGTCAAATATTTGTTAAATGTGAACATACCTTTATGCCCAATTTTCAGAATTGTATTTAAATCTATATTAAGTTAATTTTCATAAAAACTTAAATCGTATTTAAATACAGATTGGTTTTTTTGAGTTTTATTTAAAAAGTCTTATATAATTAAGATAAAAGTATGGTATGGAAACTTAAGTTGAAATTAAGTGTACAACATCGGTGACTTAAGTTCCACTTAAGTTTTTAGTGAAGAAGAGAATTTTGTATTTAAAACGATTTTAAACATAAATGTGTTTTAATATCTATCCTGAAAATTGGCCATTAGTGTTGTCAATTATTCGGGTTGTATAATCGATCGAATAAAATTGCATATTTTTTTCCTTGTTCGAACAGCTGAATAGTTTTCAACTTTTATTCGAATATTCAATCGAATAAAAAATTTCATTCGGATAACTTTAAAACTACCATGACAATTTTTTTGTCAAAATTGTCTTCATATAAATTTAACGCACACATATAAAAATTTTGGCTCATATACACGAAATTTGACATTAATGTTCCAACTTAGGTAAACAGCTGACAAGCATATGGGCCAACGAGTTTACCTTGTGTAAATATACCTTGATATATAGTAAAAGACAAAATGCAACTTCTCAAATGTAATTTCATTGAAAAAAGAATGAAAATCCGGTGAACGAACTGGTTTAAGGTTCTGTAGGTGCTGCCATTTCTTGCCTTTTAAGGTTTAAAAGCAGTTATTTTTTTCTAATTCTAGCTCCTTTTTATTTATCTGTTACATTTTAAAATAAATTATTTCACGAATCACATTGAAAATGGAAAATTGTTTTTCGTGCCTGGTGTTCTCTTAGTCGCACGTTTTTCTTTCAAGATTTTTGGTTTATGGCCCGTTTTTGCGTTTTTTTTAGAGGTTAATGCAACATTTGGTTCATTCGCTACCACATATTTTTCATAAGACAAAGGAAGTTAAGTGAACAGCATTTAAAGGAACACAGCATCCCAACAAACACGGAGGGTTGATTTTAAATTAAAAATTATTTGAAATCAAATGTTTTCTTAAACTACAAACGTTTGATAATGATTTGAAAATCATAGCATTCTCAACAAAAATGGGAAATAATTTTCAAATTAAAAAATCAACTTGCTTTCAAACGTTTTTCTTAAATGTTTTTTAAATGTGAATTGTAATACAATGTGAAACATTAAAAAAAATTTTTTTATTAAGTTAAATTCCGTATATATTTAAATCAACTGTCAGCTTAACATTTGGCACCATAGCTTAAAGAGTAAATAGTGTTCATTCCGTCCTCAAATTCTTGGAAAGACGATATAATTGGCTCCCTTTTATTGTGAGGATTGCTGCACCTCGATCAAACAACAAAATTATAATTTCTTTACTTTTCCGTTTTATTTTATTTTTGCTCGTATTCTTAATCATTGTAATTACTCACAAATAATAATACAAGAAATAAATCGTTCACTTGTAAAACACATTTAACCACGACGTAAATACTTCACTTTATTCGCGATTTCTAATGTTTACATTTATTTTTCGGTTTAGTTTTGTCAAGTTTAGTTTTGATTATAATTTAACATTTCCTATCAATTTGACATCAAATTGATAAAACATTTAATGTCAAATGTTTTTTTTTCAAATCATTATCAATTTAAATTTAAATGTTAAAATCCAACATTTGAAAAACGTTTCAGATTTGCGTTTGATGTTAAATTCATTTCCCGGTAAACCTAAAATATGCTCTAAAAAACACGTCTTATGCGCATTAAATATGCAGTAAAAACTTAAAAATATGCCCTGAAAATTGTTCAAAATATTCACCAAAAAATTCAATAATTGCTAATTTGAAAACGAAATATTCAAAAATTTAATAACAGTTCCATTTGATAAAAATAATCCTAAAATTATTGTCGGTAAAGTCCAAAAAGCATAGTATTTACACAAATTTTCGAGATTTAACCCTCTTTGGAAACGATGGGCAGTTACCGGCTCACAAAAACAAAGTTACGTTGAGAGGTTAATGCCCCTATTGCGGTTCTCCACTCAACTCAGTTTGGTCGTGTGAGAGTCAACCCAACTTATGCACAACCAAACTCATTTTAGGTATTGTGATACCCAACTGTTTTTAGTTGCCAACTTAAAATATCGATATTAGTATCGATTTATTTTATGATGATGAAAAGGAAAACTCTTGTATAGATGCGCTAAATACAAGAAGACAAATTCGTGATGATTCCAACCCTCTTGAGCTTCCCAGTGCCAAGTAGGAACTTCTAATAAGTAACGAAATTTGCTTGTGCCTGATGAGTTCTTCTTCTTTTTGGGGTAGCTGTTGGCCCATCTGCTGGTTGTAATTTTAGTTCAACTGACTCAGTAAATTGTCACTTGATGGTGGAATATTTGCAATACCAAATACTTGGCCGGACTTGCAATGCAAGAGCTGCTAAACAGTAACATCAAGGCTATTTAATGGAACTTCTTTTGAAGTGTGTGGTTGAAAATACAGTGAGTCCTCGATTATCGATAATAGACGGGACCAGCAGCATTCTTTTTATATAAATTCATATTCATATTTTATATAAATTAATAATGTATTATTATGTAAACGTGGGGAAAAAAGTAATTGGGAGAATATGCTTCCAGTTCGTTGGGAAATTCTATTTCTTCGTTTATTTAAATTTGTTTTGATTGTTCAAAAGTAAACAAAAAATAATAATTTGTGTTATATTTCGGATAACAGAGGTAGGTGATTTAAATCAATGCAAAACAAATTTATTTGCCAATTAATTTATGCTGCCGGTTAATCGAATGAGCCATAATCGAGGCCATACTGTAAATAAATAAAAGACATGCAACCAAAAATCATCGTATGAACGCAAAGAGATTTTGGAAGTTGCTTTAAAAGGGAATCAAGATAAAACGACGTCGTAAAAGCCCTCATGTGAATTGAGTGTATCAAAGGTTTGGCTTCGTGTTTGTAAGGATTCTCAGTTGGCGTTGAAGCAGGACTGTCAGATATGGAGATTTCTCGCCAAACGGGGCCATTTTGAAACGTGTTGGGCGGTGGGATTTTCCATTTGGCGACTTTTTTTGTTGCGATTTTTAATATAAATGGCGATTTACTTGGCTATTTTTACCATTTATATTATTTCAGCGATTTTTTTTAACAGTTTATCAATATTTTAAAATCATTACTAATTTAAAAAAAAAGTCTGACAACTTTTTTTCACATGTTTTTTGTTTTGTTATCATTTTAAGTGAATTTTATATTCAGTCCCGCGGAATTTCTATTCATAATTGGGCTGAAAGACTTGTGTACTTAATTTAAGTTTTTTTTAACTGAATATATGATCTTCATTTTATGTATTTATAAACATATTTACAACAATTTTTTAAATAAAACACTTTTTCCCAATAGTCGTCATTGGCCATGTAACTGTTAAACCAAAGTTTAATATTTTATTTATGTACATTTTGCGTACAGATTCAAAACATACGAAAAAATTCAGGATTAAACATGGTACCTGAAGTTATCAAAAAATACGAAACATGTAGCTTTCGTGTCCTAATGGCATCACTGATCGTGGCTTCAACAGTTTTTATTTGCGTTGAATAAAGTGGTGTTTGTGTGCTACTTGCCATCAGGGTTACCGTTGGAAATTTGCGAAAAGGTGGATTTTCCAGAAAAAGGGGTCATAAAAAGTAAATTGCCCTGAAGTTATAGTTGAGTAATAAGATACTTATTTAAGTCTTTGAAGGAACGTACATGACCATTACTGAAAATACCACTAGGTAAGAAACCCGTTTTTTAATAAGTTTCAAGGCAGTTGGTTCTATTTGTGCAATAGTAACATAAAAAAAGCTTTCTAACTTAACAAGGTTCTATCAGCCAGTTAGAACTTTGTTAACTGAATCTCAAACCAAAAACGCGTAGCTAGAACCCTGTTTTATTAAATATCTCAGAAGCTGTAAGAGATAGACAAAAATTGAGAACGCCAATCAAAAGATTGGTTTATAGCGATTAATAGCGATGTGGTACATATGTAACTCATTCAAAAATTTCAATAGAACCTTGTTGTCCTAAGGTCGCGATTTGCTTCAGTCGCAAAAAAAATTCAATAACTTGTAGAAATTGTTTGAAATTTTTTTGAGGCAACGGTTTTTATTTTACATCATACATACCATACAGATGTACCTGATCTTGCAAGTTTTCAAAAAATACATTTGTATTTATTACATTGACGATTAATTATACTAGGAAAATCCAGGGGACAAGTGTCACCCTGATAACCATTGATTTTTTAATTTTTAAATATTTTCTTTGAACTTTATAGGTATGCCAAGTCCATTAAAAGATATTCTAAGAATAAATAGAAGTCTTTAAAGTTGCCAGATTAAAAGATTTATTTTTCCCCCTATCAAATATAATTCCAAACTTTAATTATTAGAGAAAGAAACCCGGTTATTCGTAAGCCAATTCCTATCTTACGGTAAACTTAACTCCGAAAGGTTAGTCAGGGATTAACATAGCGGAGAACGTATTAAATCCGAAAAGATTTAATTTGCTACGAGGTCTGATCGGAGTCTCTATTCTGGTTCCACGTGAGTCAGGATCCCCAAAAATCCCGGTTTTCTTAAAACAAGTTAAACATATAGAGTTGAGGAAGTTAGATCATACGAGTAGTGTCACATGATGTTGGAAAGCGGATTCAATTTAGAACATAATAAAATCATGGATTATTATGAAATATGTAATAGATTTATAATAGAAAAAGTTGTTTATGCCGAATTTATTCTAGATAACCTGGCATGTTCTACAAATCGAAATGAAATGGAATTGAAATCGAACGAGATTTTGATTTCAATTATTGACAAAATTACTGTAATTTTTCCCGTTTAAAAGAGCTTTTTTGTAAATATAATTGATATGCCAAGTAAGAAGTAATATTTTTATAAACTTTCGTTACAGGATCGCTTTCAAAATTTGTTCGGTTTGAAATCCACTTAATTTCAATTTACAGAACATACCACAACATCTATATTTATTTGTTTTTAAGTGATTTGCGGGAGGGGGTATCTGGCACTTTTGTGAATTCCGGTGTAGGTTATAAAAAGAAAAATTAATCTACAGTTTCTAAGCAAAAGTTCGTTTTAAATAGCTTTCAAATTTGTGAATACCAGAACCTCTTCTTTCCGTTCCCATTATACATAACAGTTTCAAATTCATAACTTAAGCTCGTCTAAGACTCTGCTATGGATATATGAGACATACCAATCAACAACTACATCCAAAAATCAAGACTTGCTGATCATAAAGTTTTTCAAACAGCTATGAAGCATCTCGTTACCTATAGGACCGTATGTATTTCAATTGGAAACAAGGAAAGGCTCTGCATTTCTTATATTTATAAAACTATGCATAAACTTTCCTATGAGAATCTCATAAAGTCCATGCACTGCATGTCCTATGGTCCATGGACACTACGACACTTTTTTGTGTGCTATTTGTGGTTCCATCATTGTCAAGCTCTGGGACGAAAAATTTAACAAATTAATAATTTGCGAGAGTATCAGAATCCCGAAATGTCAAAAATTCGAATTTTTTCTATCCCGAATTTCAGAATTCTTAATTTCAAAATCCTTAACTTTAAAATACAGAATCGTAAATTCTATGTTAAAAAATCCCGAATTAAGAATTTTTAGTTTGCGAAGGAGAAAACTCTTGTGGCCGGGAAAGGGCCTGCTACGCAGAGAAGCTTTAGTTAGCTTAAGTCGGTGTTTGTTATACCATATACATAGGAGAAATTCTTTGCAAAACAAACGGTGGCTTCGATATTTTAAGCTTCTTAATTCAGTAAAACATTTCCATAAGTAGCCAGATGAAGTTAAAGAAGGCAATTTTAAATTAAGACAGACCGCATTTTCCAGCGTTTGCTTCCTCTTTTAAGCATTCGCTATCTAGCACAAGCAAAGAATTATTCACACTTTTTGTAGTTTAAACTTTTCAGCTGAAAAGTAAAGTTCTGAAAAGTAAAAGCTAGTGCTAGTACTTAAGGCCGTTACATACTATCCCAAAAAGTCTTACGTATTTTTCAAAAATGCTTCCCTGATCTAATTATTCTTTGAACATTTGCAAAAAAACAATAACAACTTATCATGACAGGGTTGCATTTTCGTAAATTACCAATGACTTTGTGGGATAGTGTAAAACGACCTTTAGTACTATGTAGCATAAACTACCTTTTTATTCACTCGACCCAGTGTAAACGAGCCTTAAGCAACACACAAAATTCAATTCTTTAACAGCTGATACGTAAAATTGGTGAAAAAGAATTATTCTATCAGGTTCATCTGCAACGCAACGTCAAGTTGACTTAAGAGTACCCATTTATACATAAGATTGTAAGTGCCGGTTCACACACGTCAAGTTTTACTCGTTAAGTCTTGAACTTTTAGGAGAGAAGGGAAAAGAGAAGGCCATTTCTTTTCCCGTCTCTCCTAAAAAAAAGTATTTTAATTTGTGTTTTATAAAAGAAAATTAAAACAATTTTAGTTTTAGGTTTTTTGTTAAAATGTTTGTGGTATTAATTTTTAGAAAATCGAATAAAATTCTGAAAGTTGGATTCTCAAATATTTTCTATAATTCTTTTTATATTTAAATATTCTAAGCCGAATATATTCATATCAATTTAATATACAAATTTTCATATTATTCGAATGTGTATTCTAAAGGCTCAGTTAGTCTTTACATTCTGTTCTGTTACGAATCAGCTGATTTGTTTTTGTTATAAAAAAAACTGTGAAATTGATTAGTTTTTCTGTTCTGTTG
Organism: Pollenia labialis; assembly: GCA_949318255.1. Classification (NCBI taxonomy): domain Eukaryota; kingdom Metazoa; phylum Arthropoda; class Insecta; order Diptera; family Polleniidae; genus Pollenia; species Pollenia labialis. The sequence goes on along the minus strand of OX439140.1, from coordinate 148,102,089 downwards.
CGGTTCAGTTTGTTAAAATCAGAAAATGTAAGTGACAGCAAAATCAATAATAAATTATAAACGGTAAAACCGAAGTTAGGAAAAACATGTAAAATCATTTAAAATGGATAATCATTCAAAAAAGCAAATATTGATCTACCAAAGGTTAAAATACAATTTGGTTTAAGGATTGATATTTGACTATTGACGTCAGCAGTCGTCGATGGCTGCGAGTGTAAGACGGCAAATCCATCTGAGGAGATCGAGTGGTTGCGATCGAAACATGTCATGGTAGCCAGTCGCCTGGGTTCGAATCTCAGGTCAGTCAATAATGAATGATTATCAATAACAATTTTAATCAATTTTCATGTTGTAAAATTCCTTTCTTCATAAAAATAATTTAATGAAAATTAAATTTGATGAACTTAACTTGATTAAAAATATTAAAAGTTTTATACAAATTTATTTAATTTGTTTCTTTTAAATTGAATTTTTTTCAAACAAATTTGTATGCTTTTCTATTGTATAAATTGAAATAACAGTGAATTTAACTTCAAAAAAAAAAAATAATGAAACTTACGGCCATTTTCACCAAGTTCGGTTAAAACTTACTTTCAATTAAAGTTCCGGTTACCAATATGTTTTGACAGCTATAACCGATAGTTAATTATAACCGAACTTGGTGAAAATGGCCGTTAAAAGACATTATCGTAAATTATTTGAAACCGATTTATATTCAATTTAAAGTAGTATTAAATATATTTTACAATGAAGAGCTATGGAATGTACTAAAAAAAAATCTAAACTTAACAAATTCGTTTTCACTTCTTAAAAAATGTATACCTCATAAGAATCTAATAATCATTAGAAACGAATCTTTTAGAAAGGTGTATAGACGCCTTCAAAAAGGCCTGCGACTCATGGTCCTTTCGCTATTTACCGCTGGGTTTAAACTTCATTTACGTAAACTGGTAGTAGAGTGATTAATACTCAGTTGTGATTTAATACTTAAGCTAAGGTGACCATACGTACTCTTTTTTAGAGGACAATCATCTATTTTAAATGGCTGTCATCTATAAAATTTGTGTCCTCTTTTATCATCTTTTTTCATAATCTGTCATCTTTGTCCTCTTTATTTTTAAAAGCATGACCAATATTTGCTTTTATTTTTATAAATTAAAATAAATTTTATTTCACGGCGATCACCGGGTTTTTCTGTCAAATCGTATGGAAAATGTCGTGCCATGCTTGTTATGTTCATACTCCTACTGAACTCTCATACATTTGCAGTATAAAATTTTGGATTATTTAGTGCAATGAATTTTTAAGTTTCGTTATTTTTTTTACTAATTTTACTTTAGTGGTTGTCCATTTTTATATATCGTCGGCTTAATATGCAAACCTGCTAACTTCCGTGTCAACCGTTTTACTTTTCCTATTTGCTGCTTGAGAAGAAACCCAAAAATAAAGTTGATTTGACACACTTCAAGACTCAAATTGAGAAAAACTACATGCTGGTCGACGAGGCATATATTTCTCCACCACACGGCTTCAAAATCTCAATTTACTTAAAAAGTGAATTTAACAGGGTTTGCATATTAAGCCGACGATATGTTATTTTTTTAAATTTACTTTATATATATAAATATGGGAATGTAAATCTGACTGTTTTTTTAATAAATAATGAATTATTAGAAGAAGTTGAAACATTCTGTTATCTCGGAGCTGTAATAAATCGAACTGGTGGATCGAGTAAAGACATTGTAGGCCGAATAAAAAAGGCCACACAATCCTTCGGCCAGCTCAGTAAAGTATGGAAATCGTCCTCATTATCACGCCGCGTTAAAATCAACATTTTCAACACTAATGTAAAATCAACTCTTTTATATGGATGCGAAACTTGGAACGCTGCCTCCCGAGATATTAACACATTGCAAGTTTTCGTAAATAAATGTCTCCGAAGAGTTTTACGAATCTTCTGGCCAAGAACCATCTCAAACAACAATCTGTGGGCTGAGACACGTCAAATACCGTTGTGTGTAGAAATTCAGAGGAGAAAGTGGAACTGGATTGGACACACACTCCGTAAGCCACAGTCCGATCTTGCCAGGAATGCTATCGAATGGAACCCGCAGGGAAGTCGCAGAAGAGGCCGACCAGCATATACATGGCGTAGGCAAATTTATAGCGAGGCTAAAAAAATGCACAAAAGCTGGAGTGAAGTAAAAAATATTGCGATAGACAGATCTGAATGGAAGAAATTTGTTGAGGCCCTATGCTCCTTATAGGATCGAGGGGAATATATATATATAAATCTGACTGTAAAATATGTAAAAAATCTTGAAGTCAAATAATTTTTTTATTATTTTCTTTATGTCCTCTATTTTTATTTTCAAAATCTGGCCGCCTTACTTAAGCTGAAGCCACACCAACAAAAGACACATCAGTTGTTTTGACTAATACGACAACAGGAACTTGTTCTTATGAGATAACCCACTCCAAAACAACCGCGAAACTGACTTCTTGACTTACTGCGACAAAACATTCATTGCAAAAAATACATTTGGTTTGAACAACATACTCAGTTATATCAAAGGTACAAGCGATTTATTTCCCCACTTTCAGAATAAAGAATACTATTAATCCGTCATCACAATATAACAAATTCTCAGAGAAATAAAAAAAAAAAATAAAAAATCTGAACAGAGAACCAAACTAAAGCTTAAACTAAATTCTTAAAAGGGTTGGTAAAATTGGTACAATTGTACTTTTTTTTGGAACTATTTTAACTTGAAAAGTACAATGGTAAACCAAAGGCTAATTTTATACATTTTTTTTGTTGTTTTCTTACGAAGACAGTAGAATGAAGCAGTTTGTTTTTTAATTTTGTTTTTTCTTTTTACCCACTTACAACTGCAATTCGAGTCGGAAAGAACCCAACCAATTGTAGGGGAATGTAAGAAAAGATAAACTCACTGTTTATTGTTGGTGTTTTATTTTGGCTTTGATATTGATACAAGTAAGACTTTGAGTGTTTATAATTCTTATTCGCTTTAGGGTTTTATTTGTATAATATTTTTGGCATTTCTAAAATCTTTGGAAAAGGTTTCCTGATGAGCTGGCCTAAGCAACCAGTGAAATGCGCATGGAAGCTAGCTTTCCCTCAACAATAAATTTTAAGTGTATTTATCAAATATGAAAAACTGGGAATTTAGCACGTCATACGGAAATCGTATTAATAATAAAATTTGTATTCCCGAAAATAACTTTGATAATATACATACTTGCATGTGCCCGTGCAAAAAACTGAATTGGCGAATTGGTTTTTTTGTTGTTTTCTTACGAAGACAGTAGAATGAAGCAGTTTGTTTTTTCTTTTTACCCACTTACAACTACAATTCGAGTCGGAAAGAACCCCACCAATTGTAGGGGAATGTAAGAAAAGATAAACTCACTGTTTATTGTTGGTGTTTTATTTTGGCTTTGATATTGATACAAGTAAGACTTTGAGTGTTTATAATTCTTATTCGCTTTAGGGTTTTATTTGTATAATATTTTTGGCATTTCTAAAATCTTTGGAAAAGGTTTCCTGATGAGCTGGCCTAAGCAACCAGTGAAATGCGCATGGAAGCTAGCTTTCCCTCAACAATAAATTTTAAGTGTATTTATCAAATATGAAAAACTGGGAATTTAGCACGTCATACGGAAATCGTATTAATAATGAATTGTTTTCTAGTTTTAGTACTTTCATATGGCAACTAATAATTTTAGTAATTTTTAAGAAGTTTAAAGAACAAATTTCCACTTTGATAATTAATCTTTAAAATGGTTTTGTTAACTTTGTCCAGAAAATGTAATCAATGGAAAACTAATTGTATAGTACCACAATATGCAACAAAAAAAAACCAAAATTTTTGATAATATAAACACGCAATTTGGTGATATTGCTGATATAGAAATATTAAAATTCAACAAAGATTTAAGTATCAGTGATTTCAGGGCAGCAGTTTTGGAAAAAAATAATGAGGCAAATTAGTTAATGTTTCCAGAAATCTCGAAAACTGTGAGAGGAATATTATCAATTCCACATTTATCTGCAAATGTGGAAATTAGCTTTTCTTACCAAAAGAATATTACATAAAACCAAATAGGCTTAATCCAAACAAAGGACTTATTGAACTTACAAAATTGCAAATATTCCAAATTAAAATTGTAATTATGCTTTCGAAATCTAATTGAAAACCATTACGTACATTCTTTATCTTTATAAATCCTACTAAAATTATAGATTTTAAAGTTTGTAGGTTTGGATGCTTGTATATATGTTTTTAGTTTGTTACTCAATCAGGCGAAACCCGCTTAATGGATTTGGACGAAATTTGGTAGACGGTTAGCACATGGTCCAGATTAATATTAAGAGGTAATTTGGACAAAAATTGTTACTTCGATACTTTTTCTCTTTTTAATAAATTTGGAGTGCAGATTGCATATGGTCTTAATTAAATATGTGGTTATTTTTAAGGGATAAAATTGGTCCTTTTTATAGAGTAAAAACGGGATAAAATTGGTACTTTTCCGTTTTTTCATTAAATTTGACATACCTGCAGATACATTTACAATCAGTGTACTTTCTTGGATTCTAAAATAAGGAAAAGCTGTTACTCTTTTCGCTTTGGTACTTTTTTGTCTTTTCGAAAAATTTAGTATGGAGATAGCATATGGGCCAGATTAAAATAAAGGGTACATTTTTTGATGTAAAACAAACAAAAAATTAGTACTTTGGTACTTTTTTCTCTTATTGCTAAATTTGGTATTCAAATTACATTACGGAATATGCATATTGAGAGACTTTTCGCATAAACAGTTGAATTTCGTGTATTTTGTGCTCTAAATTTATATGTATCTGTTGGCGAAAAGTCAAAATTCCTATAATATTGTTTATTGAAATATTTTAACATTAGTTTAGATGTAGAAAACAACATAAAATATCTGTAAATTTTTTATAGAGGATAAACCATTTTCTATAAATCTTGCTCTAATTTTCACGTGAACGAAGTCACGGTTACAAGCTTGTAGTTTGTATATCAAACTAAATGGTTTTTTGTTATATTCATTTTTGTGATGTTTTTTATAAACAAAATAAAATTAATTTGAACTAAAAAAATTCTTAAAGTACAATTAAGGTCAAAAAAAGGACAATTATTAAAGATTGTCGGTACAATTTTAAAATTCTCCATGCCATCTCAGATTCATAATATAAAACTGCAATAACAAAGAAAACAAATTTAGTCTGATTATAAACGTATAGTAGTGAGTAAGTTAGCGCGAAAAAAAATTTTTTTTGATAAGAATAACAAAATGAGGAGAGCGGAAAAATGTGCGCCTTTGATAGTTTTGATTCTATTGGTGTGCATACATTGTTTCGTGGCCTATGAAGTTCCCACGGCCAAAATTGAAGTGTTTTATCCCAAAGGCTTTGAGGTATCCATACCGCACGAAGAGGGCATTACACTTTTTGCTTTTCATGGAAAATTAAATGAAGAAATGGAAGGGTTAGAGGCAGGTACATGGGCTCGTGATATAGTTAAACAAAAGAACGGACGTTGGACTTTTCGTGATCGGGTTGCTGAACTAAAATTGGGTGATACGCTTTATTATTGGACCTATGTCATTTACAATGGTCTGGGCTATCGTGAAGATGATGGAGTATACCGTGTGCAGCAGTACTCAAATACAACACGACCAGGTCCACCAGGTACACCAGGTTTACCTCCAACCACACAACCGAATGATCCCAAATGCCCAAGCTCAGTAACCACAGTTAATGGGGCACCAATACGTTGTAGCGGGCAAATTATTTTTGAGGATGAATTTGATGGCAATAGCTTGCAGACAAGGAAATGGTCTATAGAGAGACGCCTGCCCCAAGATCCTGATTTCGAATTCAATATGTATCTCAATGATGTTGATGATGTTTTGCAAGTGCGCGGTGGTAAATTGACCATAAGACCCAAACCAACTAGCACCCATTATCATTCCGATACACTTAAAAGATACTTTTCTTTGGGTCAAACATGCACGGGTAAACTAGAGACTAATGAGTGTGTGCTTCAACCTGGGGGTATTACCAAGTTAAACCCCTTAATAACAGCACAAATCAAAACAAAAGATAAGTTTTCTTTTAAATATGGCAAAGTAGAGATAAAAGCAAAAATGCCTGGTGCCATGTGGGTGTTTCCAGAATTGTGGCTGCAGCCCAATAAATTAGCCTACGGCGACACTAAATACAGTTCAGGGCAAATGCGAGTGGCCCACACAACCGCCAATGGTGATCAATTAACGCTCAAGGGAGGTCTGATTTTAAACTCCATCGAGCCCTGGCGTTCGTTAAAAATGTGTCAACATCAAGATAAAAACCTCAACTTGGCAAATGACTTCCACTTGTACGAGTTAAACTGGACACCAAACATGATTACAGTGTCTGTGGATGGCACTGAATATTGTCGCATTGAAGTTAACAATGACAATGAAGCTTTTAAAAACCTTCAAGTGGCTGGCAGCTATTTGCCAAATCGAGAACTTTTAAACGGTGGCTCAAATTGGGCTCCATTCGATCAAGAATTCTACTTGACATTGGGTTACGGCATTGGCGGAAATAACGACTTTAAAGATAATGAGAGTTGGGTAGAGGAGAAATTCTGGCAGAATACATCTCCACGTGCAAGGAATAAATTTTGGAACAACATTTCCAGGAATATAAACTGGCTTAATAATGGTGATTTTAAAGTGGATTACGTGAAAGTTTTTGCAGCCTAAAATATATAAAATTATTTTTATAAATTATGACATTTGGTAGGTCAATAAAGAAACTACTAACAAATTAAAAATTTTCTTTTTATTTACAAGGAAACTTTCGAAATGGAAATTACATAAAAATTTTAATATTCTTGTAATACCCATAGTATAATAAGTACCAGCAGGTATGTTCATTATGGGAAGTTGTCATTATTTACCCATGTAATGTCAAATTAATGTACATATGTATTTGATTTTTGACGCTTGTTTCAATATTTTTCATATTTTCTTTTGTTTGACGTTAAATGGGTTTAAAAATTGAGAAAAAAATTCTAATGACTATGCCTTGCTTGCACTTATTCTACCATGGTAATAGGAACGTTGTAAAAATAAATATTCATTTAATTATAAAAAAAATAAACTTAAATTTAATACAATTTGTTTTGAACATGAATAATTAAATTATTGCACTACACTTGGCAGTATTTTTTGATAAAAATTCTGAAAAATAAAGTTGATTTACTGGATGTTTTAAGAAAATGAAAACAAAATTTTTTGTGAGAAATTATATTGTAAATAACAATAAAATACAAACATTTGTTTTTGTTTTCAATAATTTAATTTCTCACACGAAATTTTGTTTTCATTTTCTTAAAACGGGCAGCAACTTCGAATATTTTAATCATAAACTTATTTCTTCCTAAAACTTTTTTCGCTTAATTGTTAAGACAGGCTTGAAAATTCTTTAAGTTTTAAAAATAAACTGGTTTTATATAAAACATAAATAAAAAAAAATACTTTCCACCCAAATTTTTAATCGCACTCGGAAAGATGACTATACTGTCTGCGATATAAATAGTTTTTTCAAACTGGATTTTATTTATACATACATATATTTAACTAACTCACTCATGCCAACAGTGATGTCAGATTAGCGGGTTTATCCTCAAATTGGGGATTTTATTTTGAAAATGGGAATAACAAATTTGATTTGGCGATTGGGGATTTTCTTAGAAATTTTTTTATTCTGGGGATTTTTTGGGTTTTTTGGTTTTCTAGTTTTTATTATTAAGGGAAATCACGATGGATAGTGCAAAGTGTGCCAACGATGCAAATGCGTGCAAAAATACACAAATTTGCACAACACAACAACAAAATGTACGTATATGCAATTTGCTCTATTTTGCTTCGTTTTCACTAACAAAAACCATGAGCAAGATTAGAAGTGCATATTTGCTACGTTGCAAAGAAATCGTCGTGCGGGAGTTTATGTGCTCTATCCGCCATTTTACACATTTCGAGTTAATTATGCCACTTTAGGTTTTCGACCCAAAATTTTTTAAATATGTAATCCGTTTTCGGATTTCTCATCTGGTTTCTGAGATAAATAGTGTCTGTTTTGTTCTATATCCTTCAAACCAGAATTTTTTTGTGTTTTTTTGCTCTATACGCCATTCAGTGGCATATAGAACCAACTTTCAATGTAAAAAGTTGAAATTGATTTTTGATTGTCGTTTGCTCTACGTATAATTAATATTGCTGAATATAAATATTTTTCAAAATATTTTTCTCTTATAAAGAATTTATAAGAGTTTTTTTATTTCCAAACAGAATACTGTTGTAACCACTTACAGATCAAAAGTATTGTTCAAAAATTTTCTGAGCCAGGACATTCACAAATCCAAGAGGTCGATTGCATTCACAGTGCCTTAGATAAATATCTGAAACCTTTGGAAATTCACAGTATTTTGTCCCTCGTTAATTATTTGAAAAATTTTGAAACAAATAAAATAAAACTTAAAATTATTGAAATGCTCAGATTTTAAGAATTTTTCCAGGATATCCAACCAATTAAATTTTTCTATTGTTCCATTTACTAAAATAAAACTTATTCAATATATCCAAAACTACTTATTTCAAATATCATATAAAAACTCAATCTTGCAGCCCTATTTCCAATTAGCAAAAATATTAAAAAAAGGTTGTCGAAACCAATTATCAGCCACGTTAAATATTTTCAAAATAGAGTTAGATATTATTAAAAAGAAAGAAAAAGTTAAAAATTAAAAAATTTCCGATCTAAAGTTGTTATTCAATTTTATATCTGAAATAGACAAAAATTATTTTATGAGCCAGATAAATTAATCCTAATTTAGTCCTTTTGTTAACTTTGTTATAATAATTTGAATATATTTAGTATTTACTTTGTGAATAGTTTTCATTTTTGGTTTTATCGTTTTTTTCACAAAAATTTCAATTGTGTTTTATTTCTTTGTTAATGTCGTTTTGCTCTACGTGTATGTATTTGCAACGAAATTTGTTTAAGATGGCGTATGGAGCAAACAGGATTTTTATTAACTTTAGAAAATATCCCGTTATAAATGCCATCGAGAAATAAAAAACATTTAGTCAGAATCATCTTTTCAAAACAAATATATGGTGTAAAAATTTCAAAATTCGATCGTATAGGTTTTTTAATAAATTAAGTTAAAACTTTAAGATCGATTTTCTCAAAATACACTTTTGGCATATAGAGCACATAAACTCCCGCACGACGAAATGTAAACAATAACATTTGACATATGGAGCGCCATATTGTTTTTAAGAAAACTTATAAATGCAACACTTTCGTAGGTTTTATTATAAAGTAGAGAATTAAATTTAAGTTAATTAAAAAGAAAAAATTTATTTTAATTTGCTTGTGTATAATTGTAAACAAATGCAGATTTTTTGCAGTGCTGCCAGAAGTTTTTAGTGTTGCCAGAATAAATTTAAAAAAAATAGCACATTTTCACAAAAAATAAAAGTGGTATGCTCACGATCAATGACCATCGTGATTTCCCTTATTGTATTTTTATTTGCATTCTACTAATTCATTAAGCAAACAACAATCTTTCAAATAAAAATGTATGACTGCTAAGTCTTTCATAATGTTATGCCATTTTTCATGTTGAGTGTGTTTAGTGAATAATCCGAGAGTGAGATTAAATTGATGCTAACCTTAACACTTACCCCAACGAATCAGAGAGAATATGATTATTTTACTTACACGTTGCACATGTTTATTTCACTTTTGTTGTATTCCGACATTTGTCTTCAGAAGAATTCCCAATTATAAGACTCCAGCCGAATGCCTAACATGGGTTTCCCAATCATTCTACTTTGAAAATTGAATGTATTTAACAAAATAATTTAAAAAAATAGAATATGGGAATTTTCGTTCCTAATTATAAAAATAATCTATATTTTACTTTTTGTAGTGTTGTTGTTGTTGTTTCTTTTATAAAGACACTCGTATGCACGCATATTGGTTTTCGAAAGTTATCCCATTTTGGATTGTTTTAAGTACTTGTAAGTGTTATTCGCACGTAAAAGTAAGTAGAAAAGAATTTTAATTTATAACTGGTTTTTTCTTTCTGTGTACAAAGTATAATATCTTTTGTGGGTTTTTATTAGATTATGTATATATCGATTACTAGCATTTAACCCGCAACTTTGTTAGCGTCTTCCTTTTCTTCGTGGACATATCTGTTAATGAACAAAAAAGTACCAAAAACTTCCCCTTATAGATTCTTATCCACTCAGGACACTGCATCTTGAATTTTATGTTTGTAGGTCCAATACTAACGGAAATTCTAAAAGTACCAGTTAAAGAACAAAAAAGTACTAAAAAGTTTCCTCATAGATTCTTATCCACTCAGGACATTACATGTTGACTTTTATGTTTATGTATTAACGATTATTAAAAAAAATACCAGTTGTAGAACCAAAAAGCTAAACAAAAATATTAAATTTCCCGTATTTCCTGTTTTGGTACTATTTTTCTTCCCCCATTAAAGTATCAAAAATTTCAGTACGAATATGTCAAAGAATGGAGGAAAATGTTTTGCAAAAAAAGTACCAAAAACGGTTACGATATCCACCCCTTAAATGTTCGAATTTCGAAAAAGTACCAAATTCGTATTCGTATTTTTTTGATAAGTTTCGAATGTGGTATAAACTTTGGTTCTATGTTTATTGGTTCAAAAGATAGATGGGGTGCCAAAAAAGTAACAAAATTCAGGTTTTACCCGTTTACTCCCTAAAAGGGCCGAATTTCAAAAAAGTACCAGACACCTGTCCGCTTATTTTTCTAAAGAACAACGATAAGTATTACATTTTTTTTTATCTCTTTTAGTTTTGGAGATATGTATAAGGTTACCGTATTTTCCCGTTTTTACCCTTTTTTACCCCCTAAACATTTCAATTTCCAAAAATCCCGTCTTAGTGGATCGATTTGGAGAGTGACCAATCTCTAGTCCAAATTTCAAGTTATTAGCTTCAGGCGTTTAGGCTGTGCGATGATGAATCAGTGAGTCAGTGAGTCAGTCAGTAACGTTACAATTTTATATATGTATGTATATAGATAGATAAGCGTGACAACGCGTAATTTTTCTCCTTATTCGTTCACTTGTAAAACACATTTAACCACGAAGTAAAAATGTAACTTTGTTCGCCATTTTTAATGTTTACATTTATTTTTCGCTTTAGTATTGCCAAGTTTCCGTCTGGCTGGCAGGCTGGCTGTGCATGTAACCTTGTGCGCAAAGTACAGGTCGCAATTTTGGAGATAATTTAATAAAACTTGGGTCATAGATTCTTATTGGCCCAAGGACCGAGCTTATTGAAAATGAGCCGAATCGTAGGACCACGAAGGGTGATAAGGGGCAATTTCTGCCTCTCAGAAACTATCCAACCGATTTTAATGAAATTTTAAACATCGATGGATCCATATTTGTACGGATAGATAGATCCATATTATATAGCCATACACTTTCGAAAATTACTTGCTTATCAATAAAGCAATTGTGTGAATGATTTCAAAACGAAAAAAGAGAAGTGTACATGTACATTAACGGTGAGCCTCCATTTGAAAGAAATATTATTTCATTTCCAAAGTCAAACGGTGCAGTTAGACAAGTTTCAATGTTGGATTCATCCTTGGACCCACTAGCTTATCCGCTATTACATATTTCCAAACGGTAATTTTGGTTGGCATCTAAACACGGCTCATAATGCTTCAAATACTTCGACGACTAAAGTCAAAATAACAATGCTTCAGTATGCATATCATAGACTTGGGAATAGAGATAATTTTAGCCTTTTGCACTATTCACAAACATTTTTTTCCAGTGGATCGATATGCATGTAAGAATTGAAGGCTCACGGCTACAATTTTTTAGGCTGAGCTTTTAAACAATTTGGCTGTACACCCAGAGAAAAATCATTTTTAAATATGCTCGCCTCCAACAAATTTGACCATATTTAAACAAGTCTTTTCCCTGCGTGTATAAATGCATCTTAATGACTTATGACTAATGATTTATTTGGATGCCACGTCCATTGTACAACATTTGGGCAAACCATCTTTGTTTTTAACAATGACGTGTAATCCAACATGGCCGGAAATAGTAAACAACATTGGATTACATGAGTCATCTACTTTTATACCAGAGTTGATTGTGCGTGTATTCAAGATAATTCCAGGGGTTAATGACTCCCGAGGTAAGAGAAATTTGGTTAGTCGCGATCTTAAGTGGTTGGTCAATTTTAAACTCTGCTAACCCCAGAGGATGCAACTCCAAAATGCAAAATTACGCTACATACATACCACCCTATGGGAGGGGGGGGGGGGGTGTGGTAAAATCCTAAACTGAAATATTTTAACAAAAAAAGCCCTTTGTACGGCCTTATGAAAAAAAGTTATATAAAACTAGTTTTACTAAATTTTATCCTTCTAAGACTTTAGCGAGCACAAATTTTGAGCATTCAGATCGGACCGGAAATTGTTTTTCTGTGGATATTTTGTAAAAAAGAACTGAGGCCAAATTATGGCATTCGATATCGATTTAAATTACCATTTCAATTGCATTGTAATTTCGATTGATATCGAATGCCGTTATTTTGCCGCTGAAATTGTTAATCCGTACAAAATGTGTGTGTCTATTACATTTAACTTCATATGTTTGTATATTCCTTTATAGAGAACACATGCTAGAAGTTTCTGTTTTCAATCGCAAAGACGTTAAAGATGAAACCATCGGCTCGACCTTTATAGATTTAGAAGATAGATGGCGCTCGAAACATAGAGCCACTGTGGGCATAGCAAATGAATACAGTAGGTAAGAGTATAGATTGTATTTCATACTACCCTGTAGGAAATCCAATTAAATAATTTTCTATTTTTTTTGTTAAGCTACGGTTACAATAAATGGCATGATCTTATGTTGCCCTCAGAAATTCTTGATGAATTGTGTAAAAATAACGATTTAAGATCACCCAAAATAATGGGAGAAACAATAGAAGTGGATGGCGTGACATTCGAAGACGAAACTGAAATAGCAACCAGTAAGTAGAGGGTAATTATGTTCTGCTGAAAAGGGTAATCTAAAGAAGCTTTAAACAGCTTACCAGTGATTAAGCTATAAAAAGGATAAAAATATTTAGAACCAAAAGAGTAATCGAGAGCAGCATGCGTACTGCTTCCTAAAGGCACACATAAATGTATTTGAAAATCAAACACACAACAAAACTCAAATCTTGTTTTGTTTAAGCTTTGATATCGTTGCAGGTAAAACTTGACTGTTTGTAATTCTGATTCACTTTACAGTTTTAGTTGTATTTATAATATTTAAAGCTTTGCTTAAGTCTTTGGAAAAAGGTTTCCTGATGATCTGGCCTAAACAACCAGTGAAATGCGCCTAGGAATTCGCTTTATCCCATCGACAACATATTTTAGTGTATTTATCAAGATTGGGAATCAAGCACTTTAACAATGAAATCTTATTGTGTCTGCAAAACGTTTGTGTACAACCAACCATTATAACAAATGCTATACGGTACCGTTCGTTGCAAAATTTAAATAGAGTTGTGAGAGTACAAAAATTCAAAGAAATACACCCCAGACAGTACTTGTTTCTTTCAAACTCTTTCAATACCGTAACAAACTGCTGGAATTTGGAAAGTACCAAATTTTCATACAGTAACATAATTTTTTTAATATTTAATGCTTCTCAAAGTGCTTTTCGACAGACCGCTTTATATGGAACGTATGGTAAAGTATGATCCGACTATCACCAAATTGCATTCTGTTATTTTAAGTCACATAAAGCTAAATTGGACCAAACTTCATCGCAATATCTATAATTTTAACGGTTTTGGGCGTACTTAAATGATTTTCCAGAGTTGGCTTTATATAGGGGCCTACGGGAAATTATGAGCCGATTTTTACGAAATTTGGCAGTGTAGTATCTCTCATCCTATGAAACTATGGCAGACCAAATTTTACAGCAATACCATTATTCGTTACGTTGTTAGGCGTACTAAAGTGATTTCCGAAAATAGGCTATATATGAGGTTTATGGTAAATTATTTACCGATCTTCACAAAATTTTGTAATTTGGTTTCCAACCGTAAAAAACGAATTTATGCAAAATTAAATAAGAATTGTCACCAATTAATATTGGTTTTTGTAGTAAAGATATAAATGATTTAGGGAGGTTGTTCTACATTTGGGTTCATAACTATTTTCCAACTGAACCGATTCTGCTGGATTTCAACCCAAAGTGCTTGGGAGAACCAGAAAGAATTTAACACTAATATTGTTCTTTTCTGTTGAGTCTTTCGAAAGTGCGCGTATTTTCCACAGACGGATATACGGACATATCGACTTTGAACTACTCAAGGCACAAAAATAGATATACATTATGAAGTCTTAGATAAATTATCAAAAAGTAATTTCAATTTTTGGGAAACCAAAATTTAAATTTTCAAAAGATTTTGTTATTCGTGCTTAATTCCCAGTTTTTATTATTGATAAAAACACTTGAAATTTATCTCTATGAGATAAACCCACTGTTTATTGTTGATGTTTTTTTGTTTAAACTTTGATATTATTACAAGTAGAACTGTTGCTATAATTCTTATACGTTTAACAGTTTTATTTGGTTTAATATCTTTAGTTTTTCTAAAATGATCTGGCCTAAGCAACCAGTGAAAAGCGCATAGGAATAGCTTATCCCATCAACAACAAATTTCAAGTGTTTTTATCAATAATAAAAACTGGGAATTAAGCACGAATAACAAAATCTTTTGAAAAAGTCTTAGATAAATATTAGAAAAGTTTCACTCAGAATGACAAACTTAGTATCCCTTCATTCACCACTAATGGTGTTTGGTATTACAATACGGAATATGTGTATTTTTTGTTTCCACTGTCATTGCTGCGTGTACTTTTCATTGCCTTGTTAATTGTTGAGAGTATTTTTTATAACCGCACTTTCACTATACCAAAGCATTTGTGTTTTGCATCTACACAATCACACACTTCTGTTCATTAATTCGTCATCTTCACTTCCCTTTAGTATTTGAACAGTAAAGTGTTTAAAAAATTTTCGATTGTTTTAATGTGTGTTCAAATGGAATTGTGCAGGCCTCTTCTGCTTTTTTAGGACTAAAATATACAATTTTATGCATAAATTTTAACAATTTAGCAAGGGGGAAGTCAATTAATAATGAAAAAGTTAATACTTATGAAAAAAGAGAACGTTTAATCTTAAATTTCGTTTTAATGTTATTTAGAGACAATTAAAATTTCAATTATTTCACAATATTAAAAACCACCTACTCTTATTTTAATTTTCTTTATTTTTACACACTTACAGCTGAAGATTTACAAGAACGTCTGTGTTTAACCGTCCTAAGAAATTTCGAACATTTACCTTCGTTCGGCTATAAGCTTGTGTCGCAACACGTGGAAACTCGATCATTGTTTCGTAATGAATGTCCAGGTATTGAACAGGTATTATTACAAATTATTTTTTAATGGTTTCATCTAATAAAATTTATTAATTAAACTGTTGTTCACAATAAATTCGAAATCTGAACCAAAAAAAAACAAATAAATAATAACAATAAAATAATAATATAAAAGGGCAAAATACAAATGTGGCTAGAATTATACGATGGTAACTTGAATATACCGCCACCCATCGATATTACACCACAATCACCGCAACTGTATGAGTTACGGGTGATTATCTACAATGTCGCCGAAGTCGTTTTAGATGAAAAGAATATTTTCGGTACAGCCATGAGTGATATTTATGTTAAGGGGTGAGTTATAGGAAAAAAAGCTAAAATTGCTTAGCAAAAATATAGAAAAGAATACAAAAATAATTGGATTGTTAATTGTATTAGTTGGTGCAGTAATTTCGATGAAGCTCAAAATACAGATATCCATTACCGTTCCACTAATGGCGAGGGTAATTTTAATTGGCGCATGTTATTCACTTTAAAGTATTCAAATATTGAAGATATGGTAAGTTGGATGAAATACACGAGAAAAAAGCTTTTTGCCAATAACAACTACATTTGTTCCTGAAGTCTTAATCGCTAATTTGCACAACGCTTATAAGCATTTTACGCTTTTGTGCATCCAAAAGTTTGCTGTATAAAATAGTCTAAATTGTTTCGAATATAAGCATTTGCCTATTTATTTATGGATATTATCTATGACATAGTGACATATGAAAATTTTTGCACCAAGATTTTAAAGTTCTGCCGCCTCTTATTTTGATAGGCTGGGGAAAAAAATACATGTGGCAAAAACTGGGGGAGTCTGGTTGAGGGTAAAAGGCTCCTCATCGAGGTCAAAGTTCAAGGTAAAATTAAAAAATTCATAAAATGTCTAATAAAAAAAAATAATTTTGTAGGGCAATACCCTTAAGGAGAGGGGATAGGGTGCAAGTATGTTCTGCAAAAATGTTGGGGAGAAATTATTAATGGGGGCAGTCTTACATTTTACTACTCTAGGTGCGACTCCGCGGCAGTAATTGGACATTTTATTAATTTTTTCAATTTTACCTTGAACTTTGACCTCGATGAGGAGGCATCGATCCTCTACCAAACTCCCCCATTTTTTGCTACATGTGTTTTTAACCAAGCCTAACAAAATAAGAGGCGGTAGCGATTCGAAATCGAAAAATCGTTCACTATTTCATACCTAATGTATATCCAGCATTTATGGATGGCAATATAAAACAATTTTAATCAATTAAGTCAAATACTATAAAAAAAACGCAAAAAACCTATTTAAGCAATTTCAATTTGCTAAACTTTAGTCAAACTTTGATGCAAGTAAGTTGTTTTTTATAAGCACAGTGTATGCATAAAAGCGAGTTTTTATAAAGCATTCCTCGTATTAAAGCACCAAAAAACGTGCAAATTATGAAATAAAACTGTGCAGGAACTCTCAAAACTTTTTAAAATCGCAAACTAAGACAAACTGGGGCCTTATTCTGGCAGTCGTGGTAGTTTACTTTCCCGATTCGACAGCAATTTTATTTCAGTCGATACTAAACGAATCGAAATTATTTTTTCAGTATTGTGAAGCTCAAGTTAACGCTTCATAATACTGAAAAAATAATTCCGATTCGTTCAGTATTGACTGAAATAATTAGATATTAAATTGCTTTCGAATCCAAAAAGTACACGATCACGACTGCCAGAATCTGCCCCTTGTCATTAATAATTTTGTTGATGCTTTGTGGACATTTTTTTACAAAGTAAACAAAACAGCAGTTACTTTGTATTGAAACAGTATCCAAACCACATCACTGTAATGTGTTTTGATGTTTTGGAACTCACCCTAACTTCCTTAAGGCACTTTTACACGATATGTAATAATAATGTTTCCCACTGAAAAATGCATACATGTCGTGTAAAAGTAAAAAAAAATGCTTCTGTTAATGGCAGCTCGAATTTGTAAATTCGTTTGTTCTATTTTTAACTAACAAACCATCTGACATCGGCTGTTTTGCCGGTCAATTGTTTGTGGCGGCATACATATATGTATGCATGTATAAATTTTTATTTACCCGTATTCCAGTACATGTTGATTCATTTAAACACAATGAAAAGTGAATAGAAAAAGAAATCAGCATATAATTTGCTGTTATGAATGATTTTATGTTAGATAAAACCTGAAACAAAAGAGTGAAAGCAAAAATTATAAACCTCCGGTAATTGTTAATTTTGAATTTACGCCTCTATTACGGTTCACAAATCAACTCAGTTGGTTTGCAACTTTGTTATATTGCGGCGAACAATAACATGCAAAATACATGTTGTGTAAAAGTACCTTTAACTGTAAAAATACCGGTACATATGTTTGTAAATTAACAACTGAAGAGTACTATTTTTCGTTATGACTAGGGATGAGATTTTCAAGCACTAAAAAATCGAATATATGCGCTTAAAATATGCACTTAAAAATTTAAAAAATATCCACAAATAATTGTTTTTTAATTTTACTAAAAACAACACTATAAAAAATTCATTCTATTGTTATTCAAATATCTTTAAAAAAACTTAAATAGCTAGTTTTCTTTGTTTGCTTGAATAAATAAGTACTTTTTTATTAAAAGTAAAACTTTGTACTGCACTTGAAGAATGCCAGATCAGATCAAAAATGTTTGAAATTTATTTTATTTTAAAAATCTTTAATTTTGTTTGCAAAACATTTTGGATTTTTTTTAATTTGTCGGGCTATTCTTCCTTCCACATTGTTAATTTTACTTTCTGCAATTCAATTTATTTGACTTGAGTATTATTGAACTTAATCCCATGTAATTAGTTATTAATTCACCAATATATCCGTAGTTGGAAAATACAAAAGCTAATTGACTTCTGATGTTATTTAAATTGAATATTTCTTTTACTTTTTTAATTGCATAATCATCAATATCAACATGCTTTTCAAGCATTCTTAAATTACTCAAAGTTTTTTAATAGCATTCTGAAGTACTAAGCTAGTCACCCATCGTGTAACTACTGGCTGCGGTGGAAGGGGAATCCAGGCATACATTTCATAGCAAATTGCAATTTCATCGAATTGGCCTCAAATTTCCTCTGCAACGTTTTGGATAAAATATTTTAAGCCCATTGGAAGCCTTAACCATATCAAGTGCTGCATCGGTTTAAAATAGAAGGATTTTTTTGTCGAAATTTTAAAAATGTTGTATTTAAGGCAAAGCTCGAATTGATTTTAATTTTTTTTTTGTGTGTTAAACAAGTTGTTTAAGAACTTTTTTTATAATATGGAAATTAAAAAAAAAATGTCTCAAAAATGCCAAAATATGCAAAAATATTAATTTAAAACCAAAATATGCAAGAATATGCAAAAACAAATCGATGCCATTTTAACGCAAATTTAATGATTTATAAAGATAATTGGTCGACATCGTTCTTATGGAAATCGCATCCCTAGTTATGACAGTGCTCTTTTTTTTTTATTTAATTTAAGTCTATGGACAAATTCCTTACAGACTATCTTAATGTATTAACATAATAATTTATTTATTTAAGCAAAGAAAGAAAGAAAGATTAGAATAAACATTATTGATTTAAATATAATATGATATTGCTTTTTATGATATTTATGTTCAGAGAATAGTCGATAAAGTTATACATTTCATTGAAACAGCTGCATATTTTTTTATTGGATCTGACATCGCAAAGTTTGTTCGGCATGTCCTGACATATAGAGGGTTAAAAAAACGAAGTGAACGTTGAGGAATATTAAAAGTAACGTTACTCAATAAAACTTCGGAATGTGTACTACCATTTATACTTTTTAACGTTGGTAAATTTATTTCAGCTAGTCTTGTTGAATATGAAGGTAATACCAGGCATCCTCTATAAGCAGAAAATAAGAAATTGTTTTTGAATTGATTCGATACGATAATTATGAATATTATAGATCGGGTCCCAAATAATGCTGCCATATTCCAAAATTGGTCTGACGAGCGAAGTAAAAAGACGTTTTGTGGTTAAGGGATCGTTGAATTCCTTTGCCCATCTTTTAATAAAAGCCAGAACACTGCGGGATTTATTAACAGTCATCGTTATATGTTGAATAAAGTCAAGTGTTTTGTCTAACAATATTCCCAAATCCATTATTTCACTAACATATTGTAAAGTACAGCCATCAATAACGTATCAGTAAGCACACTTTTTACTCTGGAAAATTGCATATGTTTGCATTTATTTAAATTTAGTTCCATCAGGTTAAGTTTACACCATTTGTCAAAACTATCCAGGTCATTTTGTAGATGTTGTTGATCACAAGGAAGTCTTATAGTCAAAAATTATTTTACGTCGTCTGCATACATCAATACATTACAATGTTGAATTGCTTCAGGCAAATCATTAATAAAAAGAAGGAACAAGATTGGACCAATGTGGCTACCCTGAGGTACCCCAGATTTTACATTGATTTTTTCCGAAACGGCAGTATTAAATTTTACAGATTGAGTTCTACATGACAAATATGATTTGATCCAGCTCAGGAAGTTAGTATTGAAGCCCAATTACTCTTATGAGTAATTGAGCAGTTTTTTTCACTTAAATAGTATTATTTCGAGTTTTGACACAAGTGTTAAGTATTGATGTACACCATTTAGAGTTGCGGCTAAAGATTAAAGAGTCACAACCAAAAATTAACTCTTCAAAATTTTCTTTTAAGAGGGATTTTTTTTTACTGTGAAACTTAATTCGATAATTAAACCAGTATGAGTGCTATATACATATAGGAATATAAAGTTATATAAAAAAAAACCCTTTAACTGTTACTGATATTTTTGTATTTGAATGGGGGGTACAACGCCCACCTACCCAATAACACCCAATTTCTTAAGGATTTCGTGTATAGCCAACTCAGATATGTATACGAAATTTGGGCAATTTTTTCCTACTGTTCTCCAGTTATAAAGCCATTTATTTTGTGATACGCCCACTACTCCAAGCCCGCCTATTTTTTTGAGAGGTCATGTATTGATAACATAGCTATTTATGTGTATCAAATTTGGACAAATTTGAACATTTGTGAATTTTGAGTTGTGTGCGATGATATATTTAAAATCTATACAAAAAAACAAATATGCATTTGCAAATATGCATTCCGTGTTTAAGCTCAATGGCTAACTTGACATCTGAGAAACGTAATCATCAATACATTTATTTTCACTGTGTAATATTTGTTTTTATAAAGTATCATGCTAACTATTGTTTTTTTGAATTTATTTAATTTTTTTCTAACGAATCTTCTGATTAAAATAAATTATTTTTAGTTTTGTTTAATCTATACGAATATTTCGTTTATAACAAACAATAATAAGTTTTATGTAATTGGCTGTTAATTACATAGTGAATGAATTGTGAATACATTTTATAGATGTTCAGTTTGAAGCAGCAATTGATTAAGAAACAAATACAAACAAATACCTACTTAAAACTATTTCGCAAGCTGCGAAACTTTTTTTATAATAATAAAAATTAATTGTAAAAAATATAAAACAAGTAAGAAACTATACTCGGTCAAGTCCGGCCAAATAATTCAACTCTACACCATATTATTTACAGACAGATGTTCGAGAGTGTATCCTATTTGGGATCTATCGGCAATCATGGACCCGCTAAAAGAAAATTATGTTATGGTGTTAAGATTCATATAATAGTTAAGCTACGGTCACACTTGGCAAATATTTGAAGAAAAAAACGTGAAAAATATCAAATCATACAAAAAACTGTTTTTTGCTATGTCTAGTAGTATAATTAGTTTTATTTTGTTATATTAACCCCCAATTTCACCAAGTTCAGTTATAATTAACTATCAGTTATAGCTGTCAAAACATTTTGTTAACTGGATATTAAGGTAGTAGTTAGTTTAAAGCGAACATGGTGAAATTGGGGGCAATACTGTGTTCAATCTCACTCACCATTGACAAAGTAGTGATTATGCTTATTTGATCAAATATTTAATGAGTGTGACTGTAGCTTTACTTGTGCCGAATGTTATCTAGATATCAAAATCCATATCAGATTTTATTGCAATAAAATATTTGAAAGACAATTTTATTCGAAATACAAACATAAAAGGCTCTATACCGGATAGGAATTAGTATGGGGGCTACTTGGTTTGCTCCTTATGAGAACTAAAAATATATGTATGCATTAAACATCTGCATAAATGCATTCGTCCAATGAATACACAACCTCATTCATGAATGATTCTTGCTACTTGTGTGCAAAAAAGACCATTGAATAAATGTTGTGTTGTACTTCGTTGAAGTAGTATTCTACTTCGTTGTGCTTCGTCTGGCGTAGATTTTATTAATTCGTCCCATACACCGATCAAACTCGAACTCACAACATTCAATAATAGAGACAACAAAAAGACAAGTGCTAGTAGCAATGAGTTCAATGAGTGATTAGTATGCATTGTATTGTGCATTCTCTCTCTTCACGCCAACAACTTTGTAACCACGTATTGTATGTATTTTTATTTTGTTGGTTTATTACATTGTTTCAGTATGGAGGTAAGATGTAATTACATATGTACATATATAAAGTTTTGTGGATTAGCGCCTAACACAGAAAAAATAACAAGATTTAGTATGATGTAATTAATACATTTTTTTTAAAATATTCTAAAATTTTCTGAAAAAATAAAAATATTTTCTTTCAAAAATGTTCTTTACAAAATCAGGTCTGCCAGGTACTTTTTTCCTTGTCCCCAAAAAATTACAAAAAAAATCCCCATATTAAAAAAACAAAACCTTAAAAAGTTTATATTTTTATTTTTCAAAAAATTGAAAAAATTAATTTGTTGTTGTTTTAATATCGTAACAAATTAATGCTGGGACTGTTTTTGAAATAAAGTATATCTTAGGGGTAAGTGAAGCTGAAACTTCTTACCGAAATTTTAACACGGTTTAATTTATTATTAGTCCGTTTATTTTAAAGATATGTATTTGTGATGAGATTTTTAT
The DNA here is from genome assembly GCA_949318255.1 of Pollenia labialis. Taxonomy (NCBI): domain Eukaryota; kingdom Metazoa; phylum Arthropoda; class Insecta; order Diptera; family Polleniidae; genus Pollenia; species Pollenia labialis. Next base: position 148,079,446 of record OX439140.1, on the reverse strand, counting down.
TATATTTGAAAAAAAAATTAATTAGATCAGCATTTTTAATGCATTTCTTTCTGTAAAAATTGCCATACATATTTTTAAAATTAATAAGCAACAAAACATTTTGTCAAAATGACAAATTTTGTATTTAATTTTATTATTTGATTGCTAACTAATTTTTATTCAATGTTACAAACTCATTGTTAAAAATATTTGTTGAAAGTGAACAATTTTAATTAACAAAAGAATTTTTTATATTTACAAATTCAGTTGTTGGTGCCTTTTCAATTAAAAAAAATAATTGTATTGACGAATATGGTATTCAATATGACAATTGATTTGTCGTAATTTTTTTCTGTGAAATTATAAATAATACATTGTAGGATATTAAAATATCCACTACTCTATAAGTAAAGCTGCAAAATATTGGCAACTCCTGCAAGTAGCGCCTCATCAGAAAGAACATTCTCATGTGCTAGAAACCTTCTTTCTGAAAAACGTAGCCTTATTGGGTACGGTAGGAAAGGTAATGTTTTTACATTCTAACATGTAGATTGTTTAGATTTTTAAAAACTTAATTTGACTTACATATTATGAATTTAATATTTATTTTTGTTTTATACTTTTTTGTTTTCATAACTAAGAAATAATTAAAACAAAAAAATTTTTGAATAAGAATAAAAATTGTGTTTTTCCTTTATGATCTTTTTTCAGTTAACTCGGGTTACGCGAATAATATTATATAATTCGAATGCGCCTTACAAACTCATTGTATATAACAAAGTCGTACACGTACTTTTCTCATTTGTACCAACATACAACATATATTCATACCGAAGCAACCATATTCAATGCTTACCGAGTTGTGCCGAGTATGAATCGTGGGTTGTGTGAACGCTACAAGTTGATCGAGTTCGATGCTTTCATACTTTTAACAACTCAAGTATCTTTTGCACTCATTCATTGCCTCTCATTGCAAATGAATTAAATGAATATGTGCCGTTATTTTTTGTGGGTGTCTCATAGCTGATTTTTTTTGCATTCATGCAGATGTTTAGTATGCATGTATACCTTGCAAATAATAGGACCAAACACGCGTGTAAAGAGTAGCCCACAAGGGACTAGGACTAGTACAAAAGTAACCCAGACGTATGGAAAAACATGGTCTATTTAACATTAGGGTGTCCTAGGGCAGGACCATATAAGCCATCTTTGGACTACAAAGGAGTAGTTTTAAAACTACTCCATTGTGTACACAAGAGGATTAGTTTTAACTTCGTTTAAAAACGAAAACATGTCGTTAAAAAACGAAGACATGTCGTCTCACTACAAACACTTTTTAACAATGACATTGTCCATGCTTGCATTACATCGGACCAGTCCATGGAGTAGTCCATTTCATGAAATTGGATCAGGTGGTCCAAAAATATTTGCAGGGTAGTAATTCTTGTTGTTCCTTTATAACCTTTTCACACTTGTCAATATCTAACTAACATCACCATATATTTTCGAAGATGTTATAAATTTCGTATAAGAAATACACTGATTGATCAACATCTAACATCTACCATCAAAGATGTACAAAATGTGAAGCACTCGTTTACACTGTCCACTTCTAACATCTACCATTAAAACAAAAATGTCACCATTTTGAAAAAATAAACAATTAAAAAAAAAAATTTTTTTTACAAAAGTGCCAAAATTGTAAAAGAAAACAAAACAATGTATTTAAAAAGGAAAAACTTGACAGTAATAATATAACTTATTGCCACTTTTCTAGTGATGACTCTTAAATAATCGAAAGATTTGTTTATTTTTGACTCTTCTTCGGCTGCCTTGGGGATTACAGTAATTTGCATTTCTGGTTAAGTCGGATTGTGGCCTACGCAAAGTATGTCCGAAAAAGTTTAGGATTCTTCGCAGGCAAATTGTCGCATTTCTGATCAAATGACTGATCGAAATCGTACTTTTTGAGATCGCCGTACAACGATGTGCTTGAAGCTTTCAGCGGCTACAAGTCACAATGCGACAATTTGGCACTTGGATTGTTTTGAAGTCACATCGAGCTACATTCCATGGTTCACATCCGTACAAGGCAGCTGATAGCTATTAAAAAAAATATCGGCTGGGTTAGGCAGGGTTGTCAGATTTTTTTGAGCTCCATCGCCAAACCGGATGTCAAAAATCGCCAAACGTCAATTTTGTTTAGTTTTTGTAACATTTTTTTCAAATCAAATTTTTTTTTTAATTAAATTATGCATACAAAAAAGCTAGTATAATATTTCAGTAGGCGGTTCCAATTAATTCAAAAATTCAATTGGATAATTGACTGCGTCATCTTGATTCATTGCGGTATCAACAGATTTGTATGATGTCACTCGACCTGGTAAGTCCCAATTCACATTATACGATTTTTGTCGTTGCGATTATTGTCGTCTCCTCTTCGAAGTCAGTCTGATGTTTACATTGTAACGATTTTTGTCGTTACGACTTTTTCTTTTGCAACCGAACTTCAATACATTTTTCGTCAAATAAGAGAACGAATGAGCACAAAATGAATCGAAGAGTACACTCGCTTGCGCACCCCTTTTATTTCCTCTCCCCCTCTCGTCCATAAGGTAAGAATCGCAACGACAAAAATCGTATAATGTGAATGGGCACTTACTTTTCTTGAATGTGATAATTGATTGCGTCGACGTGCACATTTTTTGGTGCGAGTATTGCGCGTTCGGTCAACCTATCGTGATTCCTGTAATTAGAAATAATATTTGGGAAAATGCGTTCAATCAAATCTGCTTTTAATTGTAGAATTGTACAAAAATTGTTGGGCAAAGTAATCAATAAATTTGTATTATCAATTCGAATTTTGCCATTTTCGATTTCTAAAAATTGCCTCGAGAACCGATTTGCGCACGCATGTTTATGTTCGATATCAATTTTTGGAAATTTCGCCACAGAAAAGAATATTTCAAGCACGCATTTATCTCATCCGCCGGGGTCGATCGTGGAATCGCGGGCAATGTTTGACGAAAATCTCTTGACAATAATATCAATGAACCACCAAAAATTTGTTGATTACGACGTAGGTCTTGCATTGTACGGTGTAATGCTTCCAATAATTTGTTATGGGTCATTGTACATTCATCCACTAGAATAATTGCGGCTTGCTGCACAACTTTTGCCATCGCAGAAGTTCTTGAGATATTGCGTGTGGGATTTTCAGTTATCTATTCGTTGAAGAAAAATGTCATGTTAATAATTTTTTATGTATTTTAAATCCATCAGTCATTAAGTGTACATATAACGGTTTTAGGGCAGAGTGTGCTGTTTGACGAAGAAAGTGCCAATTCAATTTTTCCTTGCGATCGAATGGCTGCCAAAATCAGTGATATCAAAAATGATTTTCCCGTGCCACTAGGCGCATCCAAAAAATACAATCCACAGACTCCATTTTGTACAGCCGGAATGATGGTGTCATCGGTATGTTTTTGATGGTAATTTAATTTGGGAACATTCAAATCCACAAATGTTTGCAATTCATTGCGATCGTACTGTTGTTCACGTTGCAATTCTCAATCGAAAAATTCATGGATTGGACGTTTGGGTGAATGCATACCTAATTGCCCTAATGCTTTGTTTGCAATTGCAATGCACAAGAAATTCAGCTCAACATTCCAGTTATAAAGACCGAATGTCATTTACACATAAGACATTACGAAACATGGTTTGGTAACTTTTCAAGTGACAAAAAAAATAATATGGAAAATTGAGGGCATTTTGTTGATATTTTTATGGGAATATGTAATGTCAATGTAAATGTCATATCTCCGGAACCGATTTCGTGGAAACTTCACACTAACCATCTGCAGATCATCCCTAACATACCCTGAAATTTTGGCTGAAATCGGTCGACCCGTGTCCGCAGTTAGTGGTGACATTTAAGTGTACACTTCTTTTTATGTACATAATATAGAAGAAAGATGAAAGAATGACTTCATGTTGAATGAAAGTTATTTTGTATATTAAAAAATAAATTATCTTGGTGTATCCCACAGAACAGTAACCTTTTAATAAAAAGAAAATATTTATTCATCTAATACTTAAGAGCAATAATACAATTAACATATTTATTAGATTTTATTACAACCACTGACAGTCAGTTGTCAAGCTTTCAATACTTACAAAGAAAATAGACATACATACATACATGCATACATATGTACTCGTATCAAAGACTATAAATATATATATTTATAGTCCTTGCTCGTATCTTATTATCCTTAAAATAAGACATAGCAATAAATGTTTCTTCTCGTACCCCCACAGCTGGTTACAATACATCGCACTGGCATATTGGAAGAATATGAATTAAAACAGCCGCCCATTTTATCGTTACAACTCTGGGATAATGACTTTATATCTGCCGATGATTTTCTAGGTTCTTTAGAAATCCCATTATCTGGCTTTCCAGAACCCTTTAAAAATGCCAAAAAATGTGAGCTTTTAGATGTTACACATTCCATAACATCGTACGGTTCCACAAACACCAGGGTGGCAAAAAAGAGAGAGCAAAGAAAATTGATAAATTTATTTCAGGAAAAAAAAGTACGAGGCTGGTTTCCCATACGGGGAAATATTAAAAATTCAACCAAAACCGGGCAAATAGGTTTGGCGGGTAAAATTGATTTGGAATTGGAGGTTGTAACGGAAGCTGAGGCAGCCTTAAATCGCGTGGGTTTGGGAAGAAATGGCCCAGGTGCTTTAGCAGAACCAAAGTAAGCTTTATATTCATGTATGTACATTCAATTAAGAATTTTTTATCAGTCTTTATTTTTCCCTTACAGACGCCCAAAACATTCTTTTAATCCTTTTTCCAATCCCCGGAAAGGTGTCAAACGTATTTTATTGCCTTGTTTGCTGAAACTTCTTTTTATTTTATTGATTTTATTTATTGTTGCTTTGGGTATTTTGCAACTTTTATCGAAATATCCCATGATTTTATCGGGATGGAGTTTTTAGTTAAAACGGGGGAATGTTGATTGCCATTTTGTTCTTGTTGTTTCCAAAAGGTTTTTGTCTGTTGGTGGATTTTATTTTAATGTTTTTTCAATTTGGAGTTTATTTATTTATTTATTAACTTATATAATTGTTTGTTATGATTATATCGAGCCCGTTTAGCTAAAATGATGTAACCAACAAAAATAAAATTTTACAGGAGAAGGTTTTTTATAAAATATCTTTGCTTCAAGTCTAAGTATTCGTTTGATATTGAAATTGCTTTGCTCGTCTTTAGATATTATTTCGATATTTAGAGATGATGCAAATGATCAAAAATTATCGATTTTCATCAAAAAACAAAAATCTAAAATGTTGTTGGTTACATCATTTTCGCTATTAGGGCTCGATATAATAATTTATTTTTTAAAATGTACATTATTTTGAAAAAAACAAAAAAAAAATATTTAAATAAAAAAATATCGATTTTGTTTGCTGCAATGCTTAAGACAACGATTTTTTTTTTTAAATATATTTTGCATAAGATATCAATATGTATAAACATAGATTTAGTACAAAAAAATAAATTTAGTACAAAAATATTCAACAAGAACTTCTATGTGTCAAAACACCGCATAACATCGATTTTGTACAAAAACATCGATATTTTAAACAAAAAAATTAGATCAAATTAAGCAAAAACTTTAATTTTGTCTGCAAATATTAATTTTGTACAGAAACATCAACTTTGGGAACATATGGCGGAACTCTTGATACGACTATAGACCAAATCAGAACTTAGATTCGTTTACAAGTCCTTAATTGCCATCTAAAATCTTATTCTAATCGAACTAGCCGTTTAGAAAATCCAAAATTATTTCTATTTTTTCCCCAAAATCTCTCACTCTATGAAGTTGGATCGCACACTGTTTGTTATAATATTTTGAAACGAGTTTCTGAAAAAATTATATCCAGGTTTTTAAAATCAATTTCCTAAGCTTCACATTTGATAAGTAGTATTTTTTCGATAAATGTTATCATTAGCAAATTTTTACGAAACCCCGTTTTCTTGACTTTTGACACCGTGTAACTTTTTTTTATCGGTACATTAATTGACAGAGATTTTTAAAACGTTGTTTGGAACCACAAAAGGAAGCTTCGTGCAAAAATTCAACTTTCCCAAAATTTTTTCAAAGTTAAATGTCTTTCCTCCCGTATCGTGAATAGATTTTATATCACATTGCGTATATAAACATTGCGTCTGTGCTTAAAAAATATTGAATAGTTATTTTTTTATACGATAGAAAATCCCATTGCGCACACAAAAATATCTTTTTTATTAATATTTTTGAAACAAAAAATCTATTTGAAATATTAATTTTACATAAAACATAGATTTTGCATCAAAACTTGGATTTAAGATAAAAAAACAATGATTATGAACAGAACATCGAATTTGTGTAAAATACATCGAAAAGCAACTACTCTATATCAAAAAACGATTATGAACAAAACATCGAATTTGTGCAAAAAACATCGAATATTATAGAAAAGCAACTACTCTGTATAAAAAAATAGATTTTAAACAAAACATCGAATTTTTGAAAATAAAAACATCGAATTTTATAGAAAAGCAACTAATCTGTATAAAAACGTTTATTATTGCGAAAAAACATCGATTGTTCGATATATAAATATGTGCAGAAAAAAGGATTTAATTATACAAAAAACGATTTTATTTAAAAGCACTCAGGGGTGTGCTGGAAATCGCAAACGCAAAACGTAAGAATTTTGAAGTTGTTTTTAATAAACTTTAAACCTAATTCATATAATTTTTGGTTTAAAATCCTGTTTTATAGGGAAATATTTGTTTAATATTTGTCATAAAATTCTTTTATACAGAAATCTTATTAAAAAACGACATTTAAAATTCTTGCGTTTTACGTTTGCGATTTCCAGCACACCCCTGACTATTTTTTTTTTTAACAGAGATTTTATATTTAAACATCGATTTTTTACCAAACACCGATGATATGCAAAATATTAATTTTGCTAACAAATTTATGAACTTTCTTGTACTAACATTTTTGATTTTAGAAAAATTGAAAGTCTCAAAACATAGATTTGTTTAAAAATGCCTAAATAAATTTTAACAAATAGAAACTGGGAATTATTTCCTTCCGAAGGTTACTTTATATTATATTCAACATTTTTTATTTTTCGAATTTATTCTATGAGCTAAATTTCAGTTATGTATTTTTTTTTTTTCTTTTATTTGAAACATTTTGTAATAATAAAAGCCCTCATGGCCAAATCATAATATTACAATAGATATTATTTCTAAAGTTTAATATGGAACCCTACATTAGTAATCTAAAAATATTCTTTAATAAAAATAATATGGCATCAACTTACAACAATTTTTAAAACAAAAAATCAACAAAAATACCGTCAAATTAGATCACACTGTTAAGGATTTATTTAAATGGTATTGAAATACTCAATTAAAGCCTTTTGATAGCTATTAGGAGACAAACGAAAATTCCTTAATATATGAGGCAAATGATTCCACACTCTGGCAACCCTTACAAGGACGGACCTTTCAAAAAACGAATTATGAATTCTAGGTATAAAAATTTGCATATTTCTTGAAGAATGCATACATTCAAACCGTCGAACTATAAACAAAGGTGTTGAATTCTTAATAAGTTTGTAAAAACTCATAAGAATCTTAATGGTAGAAAATTAGAAAAATTACAACCCAGGAATCGAATTACATGGGCTGTAATATGATCCCTAACTCTTACATTGAATACAAATCGAATGACTTTATTTAATAATAGTTCAATTCTACGAATATTACCGTAAGAGGTACAAGAATAAATTTCCAAACAATAAGATATCTGCGACATTAGAAGTGCATGGGCTACTTTACATCTTATCTGAAATGGTAAATATACATTAAGTGAGTATAAACGACGAAGAGTAAAATTAACACTAGAAATTACCTTGTTAATGTGAAAGGTATATGAAAGTTTATCATCAGTAATACTCCTAAAACTCGCATTTTCTCAACCCAGTCTATACATTGGCCACAAATTTGAATACGAAAAGGCAGAGAAACCAAACCTCCAAAGCCCATGACATTTGTCTTAGATAAATTTATCTGAAGGCAATTTGATTGCATCCATTCCTCAACCAAACTCAAGGTATTGTTAACAACATATTGAAGATTTGCAGAAGATTGTGAATCAAAAAATAAAAGCTGAATATCATCAGCATATGCATCGCATGTTCTCGAATCAAGAATGGAAAATAAGTCGAAAAATAAAACATGTTGAAGATAAATAAATTTTGTAAAAACATAGACTATATGTGACCTTCTCCGACAAAAGGGACCTAGTGTGTGAAAATGAAGTTTTGAGAAAAACTCATTTCATCTTATTCTATACTCTTTTAGGTACCATAATCCACTCTTTAGTCCAAACCCGTTTTTTGACACACTAGGTCCCTTGTTTTGGAGAAGGTCACATATCGTCATCGAAAATCCAAAGGTACGTAACCACTTTTTTTTTAATTTTACAGGAGAAGCAAAAAACGTTATAAAATAAAAAATAGTTCAGATATCGAAAAAATTAATGCAATATGGAATAAAAACGGAACAACTAAACTAATTCAAGACAATTATTTCTTTTGTATTTATGATTTCTGAAACAAAAGGACGTTTAAGCAGAAGTGAAAAAGTTAAAAAAATATGAAATAAATTTTTTATTTAAGTTTAATGACAAACAGTGAGTTTATCTTTTCTTACAATCCCGACTACACTTGGTTGATTTTTTGTCAACTCTAATTGTAATAACAAGTAAGAGTGCTATATTCGGCTGTACAAAATCTTATATACCCTGCACCATTTTGCAAGCAGAATACAGAGAAAAAAGACAGAAACAAAATTATTTTTAGACATACATACATATTTACAATACTAAAAACTTTGTTATAAATTAAATTGTAAAAGCGAAAACTAGTAAATATTTTTTTTAATCGATTTTGAACACAAAAATTAAAATAAAGTTTTTGTTTTTGAAAAACCCAGATTTGGACCAACCGACTCCCAGTTTCTAACCTTAACAAACCCCCTAGACAACTGAACCTTGAAGGAACGTTGTTTGAATATCATTAAAATTAAATTTTTCCCGTTTTATGATTCACAAATCAACTCATTTGAGTTGTAATTATTTTTGATGTTTTTGTTCATCACAATAAAGCAAAGTTGTAAACCATAATACAAAAATTAAAAATCAACTAATTTGAGTTGTGAACCGTAATAGGGGCCTATATTCACCAAAATGGTTTGTACCATCGTTAAATCCACTTCTCTACTCATAAGGACCTAGAATATATATACTTTATAGGGTGTAAGATCAATATTGTAGAAATTAAAAACGGAATGACAAACTTATATATACCCTTTTCCACCGGTGGTGAAGGGTATAAAAACAAACTACTTTATTTCATTGCTGCAAGTTTAGTTTTTTGCACTGCCACTTGCATATTTGATATCAAAGGTTTTCTTGAGAGTCAAAGAAATGTCGTATTTTTTGTCTGCTCGTTGTGGAAGAACCTTATAATCTTATTTAATATGAGTTTTAAAATAAGTGGTTCCCGATGGATGATAACCTTTAGCAAGGATCATAGTAACTGCAGGCTCTCCAACTAGTCCCCTAAATAATAATTAAATATTTGCTTAAAGTTATAAGTATTTATTTTATAATGCATGTTGAATCTGGTTGAATCGATGAGTGTTGCTTAGGAACAGCTTCATAACCAAGAAAATAATCATGTTTAAGGTGATGAACGTTAAGAGGAAATGGGGTTTTACGAAAATCCTTTATTAGGTCAACAAGTTGTGAGGGTAAATTTATTTTCTTGTTATTTATTATTCGTTGAATAGGAGACTTATGGTGTTTTCTTTTCTACACAACAAGTATCACCTTCTTAAAAGTTGCATGTATAAAATGTCTTGCCAGCCCTGTAATAATGCTATTTAATATTTGACGAGAACAAAACACAAGATATGAAATAGTAAAATGCCCTGTTTTTAACATATGCCGAAAATTGTTTTTCATCATTTTAGCAAATTTGTTCACGCATTTTTTTCATTATTTTCTGGCATTTTGTTTTTTAACTGATTCAGCGATTACAAATAAATTTTTGGGTTTGTTCCAATAATGCAATTTATCGCGAATTTTATTCATGTTCGCGATGGAAGCGGTTTTTACTGTAAGTTTTATGATTTTTTAGAGCTTTAACGATTTTTAATAATTAATAAAAATTAGACTTTGCTATCATGGCGCTGTTAGAAATATTTTGCGATTTTCCGCTAATTAAGCAGTTTTTCACGAATTTTTGCCATTCCTTATAGTCTAAGGGACTTTTAATCAATTTTATGGGTTCTTAGAAATATTAAAAATTTTCGCGAAATTTCGCTATTTTTGCATAAATTTCAAGCGATTTCAAATAAATTTTTGCTTTTGTTTCAATTTTGCAATTTTTGCGAGTTTTAGCCATGTTCGCGATATAAGCGATTTTTATCTGTAAGGGTTGTGATTCTTTACAGCTTTAACGATTTTTAAATAATATTAGGCATTGCTATTATGCCACTGTTACAAAATTTTTGCAAATGTCCTCCAGTTTAGCAATTTTTACCGAATTTTTGCCATTTCTTATAGTTTTAAGGACTTTTTTTATAATAAAAATTTTCGCAATTTTTCGCTAAAGGAAATTAAAGCATTGGACAACAATACATTGCGATTTTGGATTTCGTTTCTTAAATAATTTTTGGTAATAGTCGACTCAACAAGGTTTCCTTCTGTTTCATTCCTTACAAAAAATTCATGAGGAACTTGCATTTGACTGTGGAATAAGTTTTACAGCTTGCATGTCCAAACAAAATATCAAGCATGTAGCAAGAAAAAATCAATGCTTGCTTTGTTATTTAAAAATTCAAATATTTTATTTTCATTTCTTACCCCAAGTTAGATTATGCGTTCATTTAACTTGTGAAAATAATGCACATGCTAATACGTTATTTTAAATTATGGATATAAAAGCGCTATTTTTGGTCGCAAGAATCTAAAAATTGGTAGAGACGACGTGTAAGATAACCTAACGAATCATAATCAATCTTAAACTCGATTTTAATTTTTTTTGATGATACGTACTTTTGGATTTTCGGCGACGATACACAAAACTAAAATTTTTTAAAGGAATCGATTTAGTATGAAAACATCGATTACGATAGTTCTGCATTATAATATTTTGTGCAACAGCTAAGAATGAAAATAAGTCTGAATTTACACGTTTCATCTTTTGATACTCAACTTCTTTTCAATTCCCTTTTAAAGATGCCAATATATTCACACGCAGCAATCGGTTTCAACTTTTTTTGGTACAAAACAACAACAATTTTATTAATAGCGAATCAAAGAGAAAAAGAAAAGAAAAAAATTACATGCAGCCATCGTTGTGCATATACCAACGAATAAAAACACAAAGCGTACTGACCGAGTACAGGCATCTCCGTACTAACCCCCTTTCTTCTTTCTTCTCTCACCTAAAAACATAAGAGTTGAGCATCAAAAGATGAAACGTGTAAAAGCAGACTAACGTTGCCCCCTTAACGTTTTATTCACTAAAAGCTCTTAATTACTCAAGTCTAACTTGAACAAAAAGTAAACAGCTTTTCCCTAAAAATTTTGCTTTTCCCCCAACAAAATTTTTAGGGAAAATGGAACAAATTTCTAAATTTTATTTACGATAGGGGTGACTGTTTAAATTTCTCCTGCTTCTTATTTATTCTCTTATCACTATTATCATATAAAATTCATATAAAATTCGTTTATATCGTTTATTAAAATCATCACTGACCTACATTCATGAAAAAAAATAATAAATTTTGCGACTTTCTTAAAATAAATTAAGTTTTTAAATAAAAATCATTATTTACAAAAGTCACAGAGGCGTAGTTAGGCAAAAAAAGTGAAAACATTTAAATTAATAAATCATTTGAATAAACAAAAATAAATACACATATCGATGGCGTAACTCGATTTTTTCTAAAAATTGCTTTATTTATTTTTGGAGCTAATGCCACATGTATCTTGATTTAAAATTAAAGGGACTGTAGTACAACATTTGTTGGATATTTTTGTTAAAAATTGCATTATAACTTGTTTTATCTTAAGTTTTACGGATTTTATTAAGTTTGTTTTCTTCCCCAGTAAACAAACAAAAAATTCGAGTTCGGCCTTTTTTATATTAAGCCATCGATATGTATGAAAGTATATACATAAGTATGTATAGATTTATATCAAAAATTCGCCACAGTTAAAAGAAAAATATGAAAGTTTTGACAAAATAGCACAGAAGTCTTCATGTCACTACAATTAAGAGCAGAACTTAACTAAAGCTACGGTCACACTTATCAAATATTTGACGAAAATAAACGGGACCAACAAGCAAACTAAATAATTATTTCCTTCAATTCAAATATATATTTAGATTATAATACCACATCTTACAAAAAACAATTTTTTGCTATGTCTAGTAGTATAATTAGCTTGACTTGTGATATTAAGACCATTTTAAATCTCAATAACTATTAACAAAAGAAGGGGTTACGCTTATTTGGTCAAATTTTTAATAAGTGTGACCGTAGCTTAACACACTGACTACCCTACTTATTACAGGTTAGCTATTTAAACTATTTCAGGAAGAATTACCAGAACTTATTTATAAGACATAATGAAATACAGAGAGGCGTATAAGTAACGGTATGATTTACAGTAGGGTGGGTCGAAAAAAAGTTGTGCTAGTCACCCCCTAGAATGAAAGATGTGTCAATGAGTTTCTAAAACAGGGCAAAAATGAAGCCACTTTCAAGCCATGAACAACGATATGTGATGTGATAAGATCGGTCTTTAAATGGCAGCGCTACATATAAAAAACCAAAAGTGCTGTATTTTGGGGCGTGGCAAAAAAATTGTTTCATGTTTTAGAAACTTCATTGACATATGTATCTTTCATTCTTGGGGGTGACTGGGACAATTTTTTTTTTGTATGGAGGTCGACCCGGTCTAATTTACAGCCTGTTTTTCAAAATACATAAATTAAAAATAAAAAAACAACAATAAAAAACTCATATTGGTTTTTGTTTTCAATATAAATTTCTAAACGAAAATTTTTATTTTAGATTAAAAAACAGGCAGTTAATAATTGAAAAAAGGTTAAGTTTACGTTTTTTTTAGAATTTATTTTGAAAAACTTGGAAATATGTATGTATGTATGATGAAAAAACTTAGAACAGAAAAGAGAAAAAAGATGTTCAATTTTAATTTGAAAGTCAGCATTCAATTATTCAGACACAAAGATCATATCGAATAATGAGTTATGAGGCATATTTTCACCTAAATGGACACGTGAATATACAAAATTGCCGAATATGGGGACCCCAAAACTAAAAAAAAAACAAATGAACCCAACCCACTCAGATGCACAGTATGGTGTGGAATAACTTCAGAAAAGATCATTGGACCATAATTTTTCGGAAGCGACGAACCAGTTTCGGTTAATGTGAATGGCATTCAATACCGGGCAATGATTGGAGAAATTTTAAGGTCCGAGGTAGAGAACAAACCATAATTGTGGTTCCAACAAGATGGAGCCACACCTTACACAGCTCGTCTGCCTATGGCTATTTTTTGAAGACCGAATAATATCGCGTTTTTCTGATTTTAACTGGCCACCACGTTCGCCCTTTTTAAACGGCTCTTAATTTTTTTTCTTTGGTGATACCTTAAAACAAAGGTGTGTGTCAATAAGCCAAGAACCATCCAACAGCTTAAGGCGATTATACGAGAAGAAGAAGAAGTGAGGGCGCTGGGACCTGAAATTCTAAAAAATCTATTTTAAATGCTCTGGAAAGAGCATGTCAGGTCGAAGCAAACAATGAGCACCATTTGCAATATATCATCTTCAAAACATAATCACCCCTATCTTGAATAATTTTTCCCTCGTAATTTTTCCCCTTTTCACATTTTTGCGATCATGAAAAACTCCCATGAAAAAAAGGTCATTCAAAAGAGAATAATAATTCCCCTTATCGTGAAAAGTTTTTTCCCTCGTAATTTGTTCATATTTCCCTTAGATTTTTTCACTTTATTTTTGCTAGGGAACAGGACATGTATGTATGTAAGTAGTTTCTCCTATAAATCGAATATTAAGGTTTATTTCCGTTTATAAGACTCCAACCAATATATTGGTCAACAAAATGCAAAACATGAGGTTGATTGCCCGCTGATTTGTAAAGCTTTCGAAAGACGTGGTGGCAGCATTTTGGGAAATATTTTACCACATAAAATTTAAAAAGTGCAAAAAACTAACGTTGCAATCAACCTATCCCTCCAATACTAATCATTTAGTTTTATTAGTTTCACTTTTCTTTAAAATATATATGTAGGTACGTAAATATTTTTGAAAATAAATTTCATTGATTTTTAATATTTCCTAATCTTTCTTCTTTTTTGTTACATTCACTGGAACTGATAGCGTGAAAAATTTTTCACATCATTCATGATTGCTTTTTTCCCTTCGAGGGGAATGAAAATTTCATGGGAACAAAAATTCCACTTGTTATTCACGATAGGGGTAAATGTGAACATACATATTTCCAAACTGAAATCCTAAATTTTAATAAGTGCCAACGTTAAATAAAATCAGAAAGAAAAAAAAGTTATTCATTAAATAAGTCATAACGTTACTTGTGCGCCAACTTGTACTTGTGTAGGGGATGTTTTTTTTTAAAGGCAAAAAAATTTTTTTTATAAAACTCAATAAATTCAATGGTGACCAAAAAGTGTTGTGTCCGGTGTGTAAATATAAAAGTCGTTGGTTTAAATAAATATGAAAACTTCTTTATTTGACTTTATTTCCATTAACAAACAAACATGAACAAAAGTAAAACGTATTGAGGAAAGAGGCATGTGGTTAAATTTTAAGGGCCGATGTTGATTGTGAACCACACCTAAACGTCAAGTTTTTTCTACATTTCATTTGACATTTCTCAATATAAGACTAACTCAATTTGAACCACACAAGCGAGCAACGCTTTAAAGTTATTCAGGCTTATTATGAAATGGGCGTTCAAATCAAAAAGCATATCGTGCAGTTCATCTTCAGTGTAAAGGCTCATTTTCACCTCAGTGGATTCGTCAATTAGCAGAATTGCCGCATTTGGGCGAATGATAATCCAAGAGTGATTGTCAAAAAAACAAAAGCACCCACAAAGAGTGGCTGTTTGGTGCGGTTTATGGGCTGGCGGCATCATTGGGCCGTATTTTTTCCAAAATGAGGCCGGTCAGGCAGTTACTGTGAATGGTGTTCGCTATCGTGAGATGATAACGAACTTTTTATGGTCCGAATTGGAAGATATAGATGTGGACGATATGTGGTTTCAACAGGACGGTGCCACTTGCCACACAGCTAACGAAAAAATGGCTCTTTTGCGCGACAAATTCAGTAGCCGTTTGGCTCACGTTGGGGTTATTTGAAAAGAAAAGGCATACGTCGATAATTCAGCAACAATTCAACAGATAAAGGACGAGAAAATTCGGCACATTAACGGCATAGAACCTCAATTACGCCTCAGCGTCATCAAAAATTCGGACCATCGGATGGTGGTGTGCCGCCGAGGTCGCGGTGGCCATTTGGCCGATATTTTGTGCCATACATAATTAAACCAAACCAATATTATCATAATAAAAAGAAATGACAACAATTTCCTAAATAATTTGTGTTTTATTCAAAATCAACATCGGCCCTAAAGATTTAACATTTTTTTTGTCAGATTTGGCCGCAAATTTTTCATTTAGCAGTTACCATATTTTTCAACAATATAACGGGTTATCCATTTCGCGGTTTCAAAAGTAAACGTAAATAAAAAATTCTCGTGGTGGTCATTTAAATGATAAAGTGTTTCACACATAATGTCAACGTTCAAACTTTATAATAAAAAATAAATACAGTAGAATCCCGATAATTCGTAATCGCAAGGGACCGGGCATTTTTTTACTAATTAAAGAGGTTTTCGATTTAGCGGGATATTGATTTAATGGGGTTAAAATAAAATATATACGAATTAACGGGGTTTTTCAATTTATTTACTAAAACGATAAAAAAAACTTAGAAAACAATTGTTAAAAATAAAATATATGTAGAAACTAAATTTCAGTTTTTTTTTAAAAGATTTTTTGTAATAGTCCTATTCCTTCAATTTTTCAGAAATGACTATTACAAAAAAGCTTTATAAAATACATAACTGAAATTTAGTTCAAAGAATAAATTCGAAAAATAAAAAAATGTTGAATAAAATATTCAACAATGTAATAGTCTGGTAGTGTATAAAGTCGTTTCTGAAAAATTGAAGGAAAAGGACTATTACAAAAAAGCTTTATAAAATACATAACTGAAATTTAGCTCATAGAATAAATTCGAATAATAAAAAATGTTGAATTTAATATAAAGTAACCTTCGGAAGGAAATAATTCCCAGTTTCTATTTGTTGAATAAAATATATAAAAATTATTTTTTTTTAGATGTTTATTTATTTGAAAACGCACACACAAGCAAAAAAAAAATCATTCTTTCAATGTTTCTGTTGTTTTTATTACGAATTATAAGTGGTAGTTAGCAAACAATTACGATTTATAAGCGGTTAAGCAGATTTTATTTGAAAAAAAATTTACGAATTAGCGAGGGGACAAAAACGTATGGAAATTTTACAAATTAACGAGATTTTTTCAAGGGACCGGACAGTTTATTACGAATTATCGGGATTTGACTGTATCATGAAAAACAAGTAAGAGTGCTATATTCGGCTGTGCCGAATCTTATATACCCTTCACCATTGTGCGAGCAGAATACATAGCAATTAGACAGAAACTAAATAAAACTGGTAAATATTTTTTTTAAATTAGAGACAACCGGTTTTGAACTTCGCTTTTCGTAAGGGCCCAGAATATATATACTTTATAGGGTGTAGGATCAATATTGTAGAAATTACAGTTATACATATATACCTTTTTTACCTTCGGTGAAGGGTATAAAAAGAGTAATTTTCGGGAAGTTAGGGGTCTAATCACCCCTGCATACGATAGACACTGGCGTATCGAATGAAAACTCGATAAATGTAATGTCGAGTTACTCGATGTCGAATGGTATTATTTCAAATTCAATACATTTCATTCGATATCGAGTTTCAAGATACCAAATAAATAATTTCGATGAATTTTGCTCGATATCGTATGCGGTGATTAGACCCCAGTATTTCGGTTATAACTCATACAAATTTCCGATATTTTGATATATAAGTCATATCCCTAGGACGTATAGCAGCCCTAAAATTTAGGTTTTTATACAAATTTTGATGTTTTTTAGCCCATTTTTTGAGTATTTTGCTCATAAATTACCCATTGTCTAACCGATTTGATAGTTTTATATACCGACGTGTTAAGGAAGAATTTTACCTTTTACTTAAGATATATTCATATATAAACATTTATATATACTTGTATACATATATTTTAACAAAGTTAATTATAAACAAGTAAGAGTGCTATATTCGGCTGTGCCGAATCTTATATACCCTTCACCATTGTGCGAGCAGAATACATAGCAATTAGACAGAAACTAAATAAAACTGGTAAATATTTTTTTTTAAATTAGAGACAACCGGTTTTGAACTTCGCTTTTCGTAAGGGCCCAGAATATATATACTTTATAGGGTGTAGGATCAATATTGTAGAAATTACAGTTATACATATATACCTTTTTTACCTTCGGTGAAGGGTATAAAAAGAGTAATTTTCGGGAAGTTAGGGGTCTAATCACCCCTGCATACGATAGACACTGGCGTATCGAATGAAAACTCGATAAATGTAATGTCGAGTTACTCGATGTCGAATGGTATTATTTCAAATTCAATACATTTCATTCGATATCGAGTTTCAAGATACCAAATAAATAATTTCGATGAATTTTGCTCGATATCGTATGCGGTGATTAGACCCCAGTATTTCGGTTATAACTCATACAAATTTCCGATATTTTGATATATAAGTCATATCCCTAGGACGTATAGCAGCCCTAAAATTTAGGTTTTTATACAAATTTTGATGTTTTTTAGCCCATTTTTTGAGTATTTTGCTCATAAATTACCCATTGTCTAACCGATTTGATAGTTTTATATACCGACGTGTTAAGGAAGAATTTTACCTTTTACTTAAGATATATTCATATATAAACATTTATATATACTTGTATACATATATTTTAACAAAGTTAATTATAAAAAAGAGTAATTTTTGGGGATTCAGTATTTCGGTTGTAACTCAGCCATTTTATAACCGATTTGGCAGATTTATATACCGACGTGTTGAAGAAGAAATTTGCCATTTACTTTAGTTATAAAACTTGGACTCGGGGTGATCTATGGTTCCCGAAAGTGGGTATTTAAAAAAAAAAAAATTTTATTTTGGTCATAACTTTTTTGTATCTGAACCGATTTTCCCGAGTTTTTTATAAAATATGTTCTACTTAAAATTTCCGATATTTTGATATATAAGTCATATCCATAGGACATATGGCAGCCCTAAATTTTAGGTTTTTATACAATTTTTAATTTTTTTTTGTATGGGAGGTACCACGCCCACTTCCCCAATCCCGCCCACATTTTCTAGGATAGTGTGTATTGAGAACCTAAATGTGTGTACCTAATTTGGAAGCTTGGGCTTTTGCCGTTCCCCAGATATACAGCAAAAAGTAATACAAATACAACAACCACAAGGGATTTTTGGGAAAAATTAGAGGTAGTCGTGGTTTTTTGCTCATAACTCAGCCATTTTATAACCGATTTGGCAGATTTATATACCGACGTGTTGAAGAAGAAATTTACCATTTACTTTAGTTATAAAACTTGGACTCGGGGTGATCTATGGTTCCCGAAAGTGGGTATTTAAAAAAAAAAAAATTTTATTTTGGTCATAACTTTTTTGTATCTGAACCGATTTTCAAGAGTTTTTTATAAAATATGTTCTACTTAAAATTTCCGATATTTTTATATATAAGTCATATCCATAGGACATATGGCAGCCCTAAATTTTAGGTTTTTATACAATTTTTAATTTTTTTTGTACGGGAGGTACCACGCCCACTTCCCCAATCCCGCCCACATTTTCTAGGATGGTGTGTATTAGCAACCTAAATGTGTGTACCTAATTTGGAAGCTTTGGCTTTTGCCGTTCCCAAGATATACAGCAAAAAGTAATTAAATTACAACAACCACAAGGGATTTTTGGGAAAAATTAGAGGTAGTCGTGCTTTTTTGGTCATATCTCAGCCATTTGTGGACCGATCTGGCTGAATTTCAATAGCAAAATTATAATAAGAATACCTGACATAAAGATACCCCAACCAAGTCCCCATCATATCTGGGGGCTTCGGAAAACCCATTTCAACAGACAGACGGACAGACGGACAGACGGACAACCGGATTTGAACTTCGCTTTTCATAAGGACCCAGAATATATATACTTTATAGGGTGTAGGATCCATATTGTAGAAATTACAAACGGAATGACAAAGTTATATATGTATACCCTTTCTACCTTCGGTGAAGGGTATAAAAAAGAGTAATTTTTGGGGATTCAGTATTTCGGTTGTAACTCAGCCATTTTATAACCGATTTGGCAGATTTATATACCGACGTGTTGAAGAAGAAATTTGCCATTTACTTTAGTTATAAAACTTGGACTCGGGGTGATCTATGGTTCCCGAAAGTGGGTAATTAAAAAAAAAAAAATTTTATTTTGGTCATAACTTTTTTGTATCTGAACCGATTTTCCCGAGTTTTTTATAAAATATGTTCTACTTAAAATTTCCGATATTTTGATATATAAGTCATATCCATAGGACATATGGCAGCCCTAAATTTTAGGTTTTTATACAATTTTTAATTTTTTTTTGTATGGGAGGTACCACGCCCACTTCCCCAATCCCGCCCACATTTTCTAGGATAGTATGTATTGAGAACCTAAATGTGTGTACCTAATTTGGAAGCTTGGGCTTTTGCCGTTCCCCAGATATACAGCAAAAAGTAATACAAATACAACAACCACAAGGGATTTTTGGGAAAAATTAGAGGTAGTCGTGGTTTTTTGCTCATAACTCAGCCATTTTATAACCGATTTGGCAGATTTATATACCGACGTGTTGAAGAAGAAATTTGCCATTTACTTTAGTTATAAAACTTGGACTCGGGGTGATCTATGGTTCCCGAAAGTGGGTAATTAAAAAAAAAAAAATTTTATTTTGGTCATAACTTTTTTGTATCTGAACCGATTTTCCCGAGTTTTTTATAAAATATGTTCTACTTAAAATTTCCGATATTTTGATATATAAGTCATATCCATAGGACATATGGCAGCCCTAAATTTTAGGTTTTTATACAATTTTTAATTTTTTTTTGTATGGGAGGTACCACGCCCACTTCCCCAATCCCGCCCACATTTTCTAGGATAGTATGTATTGAGAACCTAAATGTGTGTACCTAATTTGGAAGCTTGGGCTTTTGCCGTTCCCCAGATATACAGCAAAAAGTAATACAAATACAACAACCACAAGGGATTTTTGGGAAAAATTAGAGGTAGTCGTGGTTTTTTGTTCATAACTCAGCCATTTTATAACCGATTTGGCAGATTTATATACCGACGTGTTGAAGAAGAAATTTACCATTTACTTTAGTTATAAAACTTGGACTCGGGGAGATCTATGGTTCCCGAAAGTGGGTATTTAAAAAAAAAAAAATTTTATTTTGGTCATAACTTTTTTGTATCTGAACCGATTTTCAAGAGTTTTTTATAAAATATGTTCTACTTAAAATTTCCGATATTTTTATATATAAGTCATATCCATAGGACATATGGCAGCCCTAAATTTTAGGTTTTTATACAATTTTTAATTTTTTTTGTACGGGAGGTACCACGCCCACTTCCCCAATCCCGCCCACATTTTCTAGGATGGTGTGTATTAGCAACCTAAATGTGTGTACCTAATTTGGAAGCTTTGGCTTTTGCCGTTCCCAAGATATACAGCAAAAAGTAATTAAATTACAACAACCACAAGGGATTTTTGGGAAAAATTAGAGGTAGTCGTGCTTTTTTGGTCATATCTCAGCCATTTGTGGACCGATCTGGCTGAATTTCAATAGCAAAATTATAATAAGAATACCTGACATAAAGATACCCCAACCAAGTCCCCATCATATCTGGGGGCTTCGGAAAACCCATTTCAACAGACAGACGGACAGACGGACAGACGGACAGACGGACAGACGGACAGACGGACAACCGGATTTGAACTTCGCTTTTCATAAGGACCCAGAATATATATACTTTATAGGGTGTAGGATCCATATTGTAGAAATTACAAACGGAATGACAAAGTTATATATACCCTTTCTACCTTCGGTGAAGGGTATAAAAAGAGTAATTTTTGGGGATTCAGTATTTCGGTTGTAACTCAGCCATTTTATAACCGATTTGGCAGATTTATATACCGACGTGTTGAAGAAGAAATTTGCCATTTACTTTAGTTATAAAACTTGGACTCGGGGTGATCTATGGTTCCCGAAAGTGGGTATTTAAAAAAAAAAAAATTTTATTTTGGTCATAACTTTTTTGTATCTGAACCGATTTTCCCGAGTTTTTTATAAAATATGTTCTACTTAAAATTTCCGATATTTTGATATATAAGTCATATCCATAGGACATATGGCAGCCCTAAATTTTAGGTTTTTATACAATTTTTAATTTTTTTTTGTATGGGAGGTACCACGCCCACTTCCCCAATCCCGCCCACATTTTCTAGGATAGTGTGTATTGAGAACCTAAATGTGTGTACCTAATTTGGAAGCTTGGGCTTTTGCCGTTCCCCAGATATACAGCAAAAAGTAATACAAATACAACAACCACAAGGGATTTTTGGGAAAAATTAGAGGTAGTCGTGGTTTTTTGCTCATAACTCAGCCATTTTATAACCGATTTGGCAGATTTATATACCGACGTGTTGAAGAAGAAATTTACCATTTACTTTAGTTATAAAACTTGGACTCGGGGTGATCTATGGTTCCCGAAAGTGGGTATTTAAAAAAAAAAAATTTTATTTTGGTCATAACTTTTTTGTATCTGAACCGATTTTCAAGAGTTTTTTATAAAATATGTTCTACTTAAAATTTCCGATATTTTTATATATAAGTCATATCCATAGGACATATGGCAGCTCTAAATTTTAGGTTTTTATACAATTTTTAATTTTTTTTGTACGGGAGGTACCACGCCCACTTCCCCAATCCCGCCCACATTTTCTAGGATGGTGTGTATTAGCAACCTAAATGTGTGTACCTAATTTGGAAGCTTTGGCTTTTGCCGTTCCCAAGATATACAGCAAAAAGTAATTAAATTACAACAACCACAAGGGATTTTTGGGAAAAATTAGAGGTAGTCGTGCTTTTTTGGTCATATCTCAGCCATTTGTGGACCGATCTGGCTGAATTTCAATAGCAAAATTATAATAAGAATACCTGACATAAAGATACCCCAACCAAGTCCCCATCATATCTGGGGGCTTCGGAAAACCCATTTCAACAGACAGACGGACAGACGGACAGACGGACAGACGGACAGACGGACAGACGGACAGACGGACAACCGGATTTGAACTTCGCTTTTCATAAGGACCCAGAATATATATACTTTATAGGGTGTAGGATCCATATTGTAGAAATTACAAACGGAATGACAAAGTTATATATACCCTTTCTACCTTCGGTGAAGGGTATAAAAAGAGTAATTTTTGGGGATTCAGTATTTCGGTTGTAACTCAGCCATTTTATAACCGATTTGGCAGATTTATATACCGACGTGTTGAAGAAGAAATTTGCCATTTACTTTAGTTATAAAACTTGGACTCGGGGTGATCTATGGTTCCCGAAAGTGGGTATTTAAAAAAAAAAAAATTTTATTTTGGTCATAACTTTTTTGTATCTGAACCGATTTTCCCGAGTTTTTTATAAAATATGTTCTACTTAAAATTTCCGATATTTTGATATATAAGTCATATCCATAGGACATATGGCAGCCCTAAATTTTAGGTTTTTATACAATTTTTAATTTTTTTTTGTATGGGAGGTACCACGCCCACTTCCCCAATCCCGCCCACATTTTCTAGGATAGTGTGTATTGAGAACCTAAATGTGTGTACCTAATTTGGAAGCTTGGGCTTTTGCCGTTCCCCAGATATACAGCAAAAAGTAATACAAATACAACAACCACAAGGGATTTTTGGGAAAAATTAGAGGTAGTCGTGGTTTTTTGCTCATAACTCAGCCATTTTATAACCGATTTGGCAGATTTATATACCGACGTGTTGAAGAAGAAATTTACCATTTACTTTAGTTATAAAACTTGGACTCGGGGTGATCTATGGTTCCCGAAAGTGGGTATTTAAAAAAAAAAAAATTTTATTTTGGTCATAACTTTTTTGTATCTGAACCGATTTTCAAGAGTTTTTTATAAAATATGTTCTACTTAAAATTTCCGATATTTTTATATATAAGTCATATCCATAGGACATATGGCAGCCCTAAATTTTAGGTTTTTATACAATTTTTAATTTTTTTTGTACGGGAGGTACCACGCCCACTTCCCCAATCCCGCCCACATTTTCTAGGATGGTGTGTATTAGCAACCTAAATGTGTGTACCTAATTTGGAAGCTTTGGCTTTTGCCGTTCCCAAGATATACAGCAAAAAGTAATTAAATTACAACAACCACAAGGGATTTTTGGGAAAAATTAGAGGTAGTCGTGCTTTTTTGGTCATATCTCAGCCATTTGTGGACCGATCTGGCTGAATTTCAATAGCAAAATTATAATAAGAATACCTGACATAAAGATACCCCAACCAAGTCCCCATCATATCTGGGGGCTTCGGAAAACCCATTTCAACAGACAGACGGACAGACGGACAGACGGACAACCGGATTTGAACTTCGCTTTTCATAAGGACCCAGAATATATATACTTTATAGGGTGTAGGATCCATATTGTAGAAATTACAAACGGAATGACAAAGTTATATATGTATACCCTTTCTACCTTCGGTGAAGGGTATAAAAAAGAGTAATTTTTGGGGATTCAGTATTTCGGTTGTAACTCAGCCATTTTATAACCGATTTGGCAGATTTATATACCGACGTGTTGAAGAAGAAATTTGCCATTTACTTTAGTTATAAAACTTGGACTCGGGGTGATCTATGGTTCCCGAAAGTGGGTAATTAAAAAAAAAAAAATTTTATTTTGGTCATAACTTTTTTGTATCTGAACCGATTTTCCCGAGTTTTTTATAAAATATGTTCTACTTAAAATTTCCGATATTTTGATATATAAGTCATATCCATAGGACATATGGCAGCCCTAAATTTTAGGTTTTTATACAATTTTTAATTTTTTTTTGTATGGGAGGTACCACGCCCACTTCCCCAATCCCGCCCACATTTTCTAGGATAGTATGTATTGAGAACCTAAATGTGTGTACCTAATTTGGAAGCTTGGGCTTTTGCCGTTCCCCAGATATACAGCAAAAAGTAATACAAATACAACAACCACAAGGGATTTTTGGGAAAAATTAGAGGTAGTCGTGGTTTTTTGCTCATAACTCAGCCATTTTATAACCGATTTGGCAGATTTATATACCGACGTGTTGAAGAAGAAATTTGCCATTTACTTTAGTTATAAAACTTGGACTCGGGGTGATCTATGGTTCCCGAAAGTGGGTAATTAAAAAAAAAAAAATTTTATTTTGGTCATAACTTTTTTGTATCTGAACCGATTTTCCCGAGTTTTTTATAAAATATGTTCTACTTAAAATTTCCGATATTTTGATATATAAGTCATATCCATAGGACATATGGCAGCCCTAAATTTTAGGTTTTTATACAATTTTTAATTTTTTTTTGTATGGGAGGTACCACGCCCACTTCCCCAATCCCGCCCACATTTTCTAGGATAGTATGTATTGAGAACCTAAATGTGTGTACCTAATTTGGAAGCTTGGGCTTTTGCCGTTCCCCAGATATACAGCAAAAAGTAATACAAATACAACAACCACAAGGGATTTTTGGGAAAAATTAGAGGTAGTCGTGGTTTTTTGTTCATAACTCAGCCATTTTATAACCGATTTGGCAGATTTATATACCGACGTGTTGAAGAAGAAATTTACCATTTACTTTAGTTATAAAACTTGGACTCGGGGAGATCTATGGTTCCCGAAAGTGGGTATTTAAAAAAAAAAAAATTTTATTTTGGTCATAACTTTTTTGTATCTGAACCGATTTTCAAGAGTTTTTTATAAAATATGTTCTACTTAAAATTTCCGATATTTTTATATATAAGTCATATCCATAGGACATATGGCAGCCCTAAATTTTAGGTTTTTATACAATTTTTAATTTTTTTTGTACGGGAGGTACCACGCCCACTTCCCCAATCCCGCCCACATTTTCTAGGATGGTGTGTATTAGCAACCTAAATGTGTGTACCTAATTTGGAAGCTTTGGCTTTTGCCGTTCCCAAGATATACAGCAAAAAGTAATTAAATTACAACAACCACAAGGGATTTTTGGGAAAAATTAGAGGTAGTCGTGCTTTTTTGGTCATATCTCAGCCATTTGTGGACCGATCTGGCTGAATTTCAATAGCAAAATTATAATAAGAATACCTGACATAAAGATACCCCAACCAAGTCCCCATCATATCTGGGGGCTTCGGAAAACCCATTTCAACAGACAGACGGACAGACGGACAGACGGACAGACGGACAGACGGACAGACGGACAACCGGATTTGAACTTCGCTTTTCATAAGGACCCAGAATATATATACTTTATAGGGTGTAGGATCCATATTGTAGAAATTACAAACGGAATGACAAAGTTATATATACCCTTTCTACCTTCGGTGAAGGGTATAAAAAGAGTAATTTTTGGGGATTCAGTATTTCGGTTGTAACTCAGCCATTTTATAACCGATTTGGCAGATTTATATACCGACGTGTTGAAGAAGAAATTTGCCATTTACTTTAGTTATAAAACTTGGACTCGGGGTGATCTATGGTTCCCGAAAGTGGGTATTTAAAAAAAAAAAAATTTTATTTTGGTCATAACTTTTTTGTATCTGAACCGATTTTCCCGAGTTTTTTATAAAATATGTTCTACTTAAAATTTCCGATATTTTGATATATAAGTCATATCCATAGGACATATGGCAGCCCTAAATTTTAGGTTTTTATACAATTTTTAATTTTTTTTTGTATGGGAGGTACCACGCCCACTTCCCCAATCCCGCCCACATTTTCTAGGATAGTGTGTATTGAGAACCTAAATGTGTGTACCTAATTTGGAAGCTTGGGCTTTTGCCGTTCCCCAGATATACAGCAAAAAGTAATACAAATACAACAACCACAAGGGATTTTTGGGAAAAATTAGAGGTAGTCGTGGTTTTTTGCTCATAACTCAGCCATTTTATAACCGATTTGGCAGATTTATATACCGACGTGTTGAAGAAGAAATTTACCATTTACTTTAGTTATAAAACTTGGACTCGGGGTGATCTATGGTTCCCGAAAGTGGGTATTTAAAAAAAAAAAATTTTATTTTGGTCATAACTTTTTTGTATCTGAACCGATTTTCAAGAGTTTTTTATAAAATATGTTCTACTTAAAATTTCCGATATTTTTATATATAAGTCATATCCATAGGACATATGGCAGCTCTAAATTTTAGGTTTTTATACAATTTTTAATTTTTTTTGTACGGGAGGTACCACGCCCACTTCCCCAATCCCGCCCACATTTTCTAGGATGGTGTGTATTAGCAACCTAAATGTGTGTACCTAATTTGGAAGCTTTGGCTTTTGCCGTTCCCAAGATATACAGCAAAAAGTAATTAAATTACAACAACCACAAGGGATTTTTGGGAAAAATTAGAGGTAGTCGTGCTTTTTTGGTCATATCTCAGCCATTTGTGGACCGATCTGGCTGAATTTCAATAGCAAAATTATAATAAGAATACCTGACATAAAGATACCCCAACCAAGTCCCCATCATATCTGGGGGCTTCGGAAAACCCATTTCAACAGACAGACGGACAGACGGACAGACGGACAGACGGACAGACGGACAGACGGACAACCGGATTTGAACTTCGCTTTTCATAAGGACCCAGAATATATATACTTTATAGGGTGTAGGATCCATATTGTAGAAATTACAAACGGAATGACAAAGTTATATATACCCTTTCTACCTTCGGTGAAGGGTATAAAAATATTTTATATGTGTTTTATTTACGTTTACTTTTGCAACCGCAAAATGGATAACCCTTTATTTAGCGTTTTTTAATTTAAGAATATTCAAGGAGTCTCTTTTTGAAAGTCTACCACACTTTTTTGAATGCACATACAAATTGTAGTGAACGTGGGTTATAATATTTAATTATTCATGTCACCTAATATGCATGACACTGACCCTGAATAATTTCTGTTCCCCAATACTTTTGGCGTTGATTTGCGTATTTGTTGTTAACTCTATTATGTATTATCAATACACGCAGGCATATTAATCTGGCAATGCTATCATGTGGATCTTCTGTTTTGACATTTGGCGTGTTTTCCTTTAATCACACATTGGACTGAATGTGTAAAAATTTTTAAGGGAGAAGAAAAACGTTAATGCCTAATTTAATGTAAAAAGAAACCCAAAACCAAACCCGGTTGTTAAGTGTTAATCCATGTGCTAATGCGTATTGGTCGGAATCATATCGTCTAACAGTGCATTTACACTTTCAACAAGTTTATGATCTTAAGCTACTTTCATAAACTATACCGTTTACATCAGCATTTTAGATAGTTAAATTGTTTAGCTCCAATATTTAAAAAAAAAAACGTTAATGCATACCTTTTTTTCTCTTGTCCTTATTAAAAAAAAACTATTTAAAAAAAACTAACAATTCTTATAAATTTGCAATTTTCTTTTTTTATTTTATTTTTCTTATTGTTTTTTTTTACAGAAAAAAGTAATTTTTTCACTTTAATTTTTTTTCTTGATAAAATGTCAAATATCACTAGCGTTGCCAGAACAAAATTTGAAAAAAAAGAGTTGCATTAATAAAAACTGGTTGCTTTTAACTAGTTTATCTCAAAAGCTAGTTACAAACGTGTTTATAATTTGTATGGATAAACAAGTTTCTCAAACTTGTTTATCATCATTAACAACTTATAAGTTTGAGGTTTTAACATTCTAGCTGATCAAAATTGCATATTTCTTTAACAAATAAAGGTACAGTCACGCAATTTTGTACAAGTAATATATGACTAACAACACAACTTCTGTACAAAAATGGGCGGAATTGGATAATTGCCACACCCACTTCCCATAATAGATAAAATATAATTTTTTTATATTGGTTTATAATTAATAGCAAGATTGCCTTATCTTGAGTAGAACAATTGGGGAAAATTGCAATACCCTTGTTTTAATCAAACAAAACATTACCCATGCAATGCAAACGGACCAATTAACAAAAACAAAAATGAATATTTTCAATAGAAAAACATTATAACCATTAAAAATATACCAATGTTACTAACGTCCTTGTGCATTTAAAGTTACGATATGTGTACCTTAAAAAATAAAAAAGTTATTTTTTTAAAAAAGATTTTTTTTTTTTAAATTTTCAATTCAATTCAAAAAAATACAGTACAAAGTTTATTAAAAATAAAAAAGGAAATAAATTATTTTAAGAATAAGAAAAGTAATACATATGTATGTATATATATGTTTCATATCATTCTTCTGCAATATAAACATCCGGGCATTGCATCAAATCCAAAATTGTGTTAAAGTTCCTTTTTTAGTTTTTGGGGGTTTTCGCAAACTACAGATGAATGGATCCGACGATATTAAGAGCCTGTTAATCAAATCCGTATTTGTGTCCTCTCTGGATGTTTTGCGTGTAATGTTTTCACGGTAATTTCTGCAATCCTTATTTAGTGCCTCTTGGGCTTCTTCCGAAAGCTGGCCAATAGGTAAAATACAACTGTCTATTATTATTTTACCATGGAAGTGCAATACATATAAAAAAACACACTTTTTATCGCACACTTAATCATAAACTGCTTCAACTCAAAATTAATAAATGTTTAGGAGAGACGGAAAACTGTCTTCAAAAGCATGGTTGCAATTTTTTAATTAAATTGATTTTCCTTAATTTGCATGGTCGCTATATGCTAGGAACACAACTGGGACGAACGACGAATTTTTGGCCGCGAATATTCGTCGCCAAAAATAAAAAATATCTGTGTATATGAAAAAGCACACAATCAGGGCGCCGACGAAAATTCGCCGGACGTTGCAAACTTTAAATAGATTTAATTCTAATTCTTACGCCGGCGAACGACGAACAAATCAGTACCGGGTAGCCATATTGTTTGAAAATGGTAAGTGTTTTAGTAAATAAAGCTACTTTTTACTTTAGAAATTGTAAAATTTTAACTGAAAGTAATTTCAATTTTTGGGAATACAAAATTTAAATTTCAAAAGATTTTGTTATTAACTGAATATAATTTAAAATACAAATTGTAAAAAAAATTGTCAATAAAAAAGTATTTTAGTTAGTTGTTCTTAATCAGGGGTGTGCTGGAAATCGTAAACGTAAAACGCAAGAATTTTAAACGCCAGTTTTTAATAAGATTTCTGTAATAAAATAATTTAATGACAAATATTAAACAAATATATCCCTATTAGACAGGATTTTAAACAAAAAATTATAAGAATTAGTTTTAAAGTTTATTAAAAACAACTTCCAAATTCTTGCGTTTTGCGTTTGCGATTTCCAGCACACCCCAGAATGTTTTGTTTGTGAAGTATTTTTTGTTCATATGGTACCACTATTTCTTGTTTATACAACATATTTTATTTCCATTTTGTTTTTTTGTCGTTATTGTGTTTCATACGCCGAATTTATACAGCGAATTTCTTCCGAATAATTCGTCGTGCTGGACGAAATTCGTCGTTCGTCCCAGTTGTGTTCCTAGCATTAGATTTGATTTGTGAACTGTTACCCAAGTGAGAACTTCTCGCATCAAAAATATTCCAAAGTGAGTCTTTAACTCATGTCGAAAACTATCAAAAGAGATTACGTCGTTACTTTATAAATGTCAAAACATTGCACTTGAAGCCGATGTGACATTGCAAGCGTTGAGAGCGCCAGTCACACATATCGCTGATGGCGACCAAAATTAACTAAAATTTTAGCGACAGCGGCGAAAATACAAACGTCGGCTATACCACGTAATGTAAACAGCGACTTTAATGATTGTTGTTTGCAAACGAGCTTTGAAAACATTCGTATTATTTTATAAAAATGTTAAATGCAAAATAATCAAACAATGAAAAATATGCCAAGAGCAAAATATTATTATTATTTTTCTTCGCATTTTGCATTTTTAATTGTGTTTAAGTGTTAAAATTTTAATCGTGAATTTATTTGACAGTTCAAAGCGGGAACTTTCTCACAGAAATTTTACAGACAGACTTTTTCTGTCATTTCCTTACGTGACAGCTAGTACTCGCCAACAAAAAGTTACAGACACAGTTTAGTGAGAAAAACAGATGTTTGCTTTAATTTATGGCATTTTTGTTTCATTTCTCACATTTTAATCAAAAAGTTTCTCGACGCGAGAGTTACAGAACATGAGCACAGGCCAGAGAAGCAAGCCGATTTAAAATTTCCAGCGGCGGCTAAGGACCAAAAATATTCGGCTGCTTTGCGCCGAACTTTTTGACGATTAAAAATAATATTCGGCTGCGCCGAACTGTATTGAAAAAATCGGATAACGGCTTGCTTCTCTGGAACAGGCTTATGAAAAAAACGATTTTGATAAATTTTGAGCTGTGCCTGTTTATGATTTTGTATGCGATATGTATTGGCAACATAGACAAAACAATCCTTATGTATTTAACGTCTGCATTTTTCTTTTTTAATACATACATTTGTATATAAAAAAAATGTTAATGTATAAAATTGCTAAATGTAAAAAGATGTAAATAACATTAAGTGTCACTTGGTTAGACAAACTACTATTCGAGAGTTAACTATATCGTTGTTATACCCAAGCCACAATAAATAAAGAGGGTGTTATGCGTTTGAGCTGATGTATGCTACAAATTAAATAAACAAAAACCTAAAAGCACCTTTTAGTAAATCGATCATGAAATTGGCTCTAAGTCGATCCAACGATATCCGTGCGTCCATTCGGTTGACTGGTGGTCTTGTTCTGGTGTGCAGGCTTCCTGTCTTAATTTCGGAGATAATTTGGTGAAAGTAGAGACATACATATATTCTATAGGCGTCGTTACTCTTACGTAAACGTATACGTAGCTAATGAGCGTTTTCCTTACCAAGCTACTGTGCCAATAGGTACTCTTACGTAAACGTTACGTTGCGTTGCGGATAAACCTGATCAAATTAAAATTTCTCTCCGTGTTTACGTATCAGCTGTTTTATTTTTGTTTTAAAGCAGTGTTGTCAACAAAACTTATTAACCAGTGGCTTACTTTTAAATTTTATTAATGAGATTATCATCCAAACATAAATTTATTAATAATTTGATGTAATTTTATGGCATATGCCATTTTTGCCATTTCTTCAATTATTTTTTTAAAAGCAAATTTTGGTCCAGTTTGAAAAAGAATACCTTTTTGCAACCTAGAAAAACATTTTTAAATAAGCTAAGCGAATATGAGGCAGAATCTATTCGAAATGCTAACTGAATAATGCAAAAATCGGACGTAAAAAGTACTTTCAATGCATCTGCTCAAGCCTCTTGATGTTACAAACGAAAGGGATTTCTATGAATGAAAGCTTTGGCTTAATTGACAGTGTTTTAATCGATTTTCTCACAATTTTGTTTTAATGAAAGAGTGACGGATGAATTTAATGACAATCTTTCTCTATCTGAACTTTTAGTGTTTAAATATGCTCCAGTTACATTTTGCGATGTTTTATGTGAAAACAGGAGATTATCAGGGGTGTTCTAGAAATCGAAGACGCAAAACGCAAGAATCTTAAACGTCGTTTTTTAATAAGATTTCCCTGATAAAAAAAATTTATGACAAATATTATAAAAATATTTCTTTATTAAACAGAATTTTATAACAAAAATTAGATTAAAAGTGTATTAAAAACAACTTCCAAATTCTTGCGTTTTGCCCCCCAGTATTTTTTTTTTTTTTTTTTTTGACAATTTGAAGAAACATACCATTGTACTTACAATAAAAACTTAATAAAATAAATGTTTCTTAAATAACATGTTTATTTTTGCCATGTTTCGTGCCATTTTTTATACTTTTTCGTGCCATTTTGCCAGCCATTTTTAACCATTTTTCGTGCCATTTTAAACGTGCCCTGCTGACGAGCATTGAAACGAAAATTTGAAATATTTTTGTTAGATGTCAGTAGATATCTTCATCACAGTTTATTAAAGCATCTACAACGTTATCTGATAGATTTTCAGATATTTTCCATGTTTGTTGCCAATGCAACAGTTCAGACTCAAGTTTAGATGTAAGTAAGTGTTTATCTCTTTTATCAAACATAATCAGCTCATCAGCTACTTGTGATTTTAAAAGTTGTGTATTTGTATTTGACTTGATTGCACTTTGAGGAAGAAGTTTAGGTATGTTCAATACGTTTAGGATATCTATTGGGAAACGTGTTTTGAGATCTTCTTAAATAAATTCAATAAGGGGAATGTAACCTACAACTCGGTAGTAATCTTCAACATTTTGAATGTGATTGGAACCTCGATTTGAACGCAGATAAATTTAACTTTTTCAAAAATCGCTTTAAATAGTTATTCGGCTTTATTTCTTTTCTCTTCAAGGCACATGATTTAGGTTTTGATAAGGCTTGATCCTTTTTGAACACTACAATAAGTAACACACTTAATATGTTTATTCCGAAAATGAATTCAAAAGTACTAAGCGTGTTCCTTAAAATAAGGCTTTTGATGAAGTATCTCTACCTTTCCACTCAGATATTTTTTTCAAACCTTCTACTATATGATGTACACTTGTTGCAAAGTTTAAAATTGAGTCGTGATGGTCCAACCATCTTGTCTCGCATAATGTAGAGAGTTTGGCTCCCAAATACTTTGCTAAACCTGCGTTTCGCTTGGGATGATTATATTTAAAAAAATTTGTCGTTTCTTTACCAAATGATACAACTTATTGCATTAATGGCAATTTGTTGCTTTTTAAAATTGAGTTGTTTGATTTATGGGAATATCAAGGTGTTTGTTTTGCATTTGTCCAGAATTGTATTACAGCTTCATTTTCTGCTGACATCAGAGGACACCCATCTGTTCCATTTCCTACACAATTTTTTAGGTCAAGACTAAAATTTGTCAAAGCTTTTAGAACTATTGATGATAGTGCCCTCGCATCAATTGGCACATCAACGTCATTATCAATATCCTTTGAAGCCTCTTCAAATGCGTTTACAACAAAGCCAATATATGCTTTCCCAACAGCTTTTTGTTGTATGTTGAAATATCTTTAAGATAAGGAAATCTGGGTTTTTTCCGACAAATCTGCTTATTAATAATTCAACCGCACGTATTTTCAAGTCAAACGTTTATACTTTGGATATAGAAGGCACCTGCTGGGATTAAATGTAGAATAATAAGTATTTGAATACAAATAAATAACTATTAGATTTAAGATTTGGATACTTATTGAAAATTTCGTTAGATTCAATAAAAAAAAAAACAAAAAAAAACCTTGCTGGGATTTCCTAAAATTTTGTGCATATAAAAATATTATTATTGGGAATTCTTGTATTATCGAGATAAACCAAACGTATTTTTATAATTTAAGGAATAAGGAAATTTCCCCCCCCCCTGAATCCGCGCCTGTTAGTATGCCAAAATGGTTTTAATAGCCAATGGTAAAAACACATTTTCTTTGTGTGCAACTCATTTTAATTTAAAGTTCTTTAAAGTCAGAGCAGCCTCAGACATTGAAATATATTGTGACTGTAAACGACAAATATATTTATGGAATATAAAGGATTGGCTATGTGCTAAAAGTAACCACAATCCAGCACATGGATCGTCAAAATAATTTTTGCAATGTTATCTTATTTTTGACAGAGAAAATGTTCTTTCAATGTAACACACAATCTTAGACTTCGATCTTTTTGCGGTATTAATGATGAAATTTTGGGGTTTTAGAAAAATAAAACTTGTAGTTTTTGAGTTCAAAGAAGAAGTCATAATCTAACAAAAGGACAATTCACTAAAAACTGCCCTTTATTTTGAAAAAAAAATCTTAATCTTAAATCGTATCAAAAAAAAGGACTGTCCTCTTAAAAAATTACGAATGGTCACCGTATATATTATGTCCTCAATAAAATCATTATATCCACACCACAATAGTGCATAGAGTATTATGCGTTTTTGATTATTTGTGTGACACATTAAACCTTTTTGAATACCGAACGACTCAGCATCTTTTTCTGATAC
Organism: Pollenia labialis; assembly: GCA_949318255.1. Taxonomy (NCBI): domain Eukaryota; kingdom Metazoa; phylum Arthropoda; class Insecta; order Diptera; family Polleniidae; genus Pollenia; species Pollenia labialis. The sequence continues at coordinate 148,044,724 of OX439140.1, read as the reverse complement.
AATATAAGGATGTCCGTCCATCTGGGTGACTAAAGCTTCCATACAAATGCGACTCCTTAAAAATGTTGGTACTGGTACAAAATTGGTCCAAAATTGACCATAGATCCCATATAAAGTCCCTCTCCAAGATCGCTTTACGACGAAAAAGCCTCTTAAACATAGCTGTTGATATTTAAATTATTCTACACAAAGACCTCTTATATGAATCTTTTATGGGTCTCAAATATAATACACTCAAAAAATCAGATACTGTGGTGTAGGTTATCATATATATGGTCGGGCTTGACCAGTTTTTTTTTTTTTTTTTTTTTTTTTTTGCTTAAGCTCTAGTCCACAACTAATTGAAAAATAAAAGGAAAGATATAATAAGGGTCAGTGTCAGAGTAGGATGTGTTACATTTGTTGTTTCAATTTTTTTTCATTTTTCTTTTTTTATCAAATGAATAGTAAAATATTTGATATTAAGTGAAAATGCGTATATTTGCATATGAAGGCTTAATTGATAAGTCATTAAACAAAAAAATGATAACTCAGCAGTAAAGTAGATAAAGAGAAAAATCGCATTTTAAGTTGTCTTTAAAGGACATTTTTAAAAATTTTCTATTTATTGGTTATTTTAGGGACAATTTGTAAAAGTAAATATTAGCAATAAGTAGCAATAAGTTGACAATTTTAGCAAACATTTGCTACTTAATAGAAACTTAATAAAAAATTTTGCCAAAAGTTTGCTTATTTCATTTTTGTTAAAATTCGTTATTTTTATAGCACCTTTTTGGAAAATTTTTTTCAAATTTTTAAAAATGTCTACTACTTTTTATAATAGGAAATTGTGTTAAGGAATTTGCTACTTTTATAGAAAAAAAACTTTTTAAAATGGTACTCTTTCTTTAGGAACTTTTTTAAAACATTTATAATATTCACTAATTATTTAATATTTGTAAATAGGACATGTTTTAAAATTTTAATATTTTTATAGGAAATTGTTAAAATTTTATGATTTTTATAGAATATTTTTTAAAATTTTACAATTTTATTTTAAATGATTTTGTTATTCGTGCTTAATTCCCAATTTTTATTATTTGATAAAAACACTGAAATTTATTGTGAGTTTATCTCTCCTCACATTTATTGTTTATTGTGGATGATTTTGTTTAAACTTTGATATTGTTACAAATAGATCTGTTTCTGTAATTCTTATACGCTTAACAGTTTTATTTGGTTTAATATCTTTAGTTTTTCTAAAATCTTTATGGATGAAGTTTCCTGATACTCTGGCCTAAGCAACCAGTGAAATGCGCATAGGAATAGCTTATCCCATCAACAATAAATTTCAGTGTTTTCATCAAATAATAAAAATTGGAAATTAAGCACGAATAACAAAATCTTTTGAAAATTTAAATTTTTTATTCCCAAAAATTGAAATTACTTTTTGATAATAAACAGGCAGGTGCACGGCCTAAAAAACACTTAATTGACAACATCTTTTTGTAAGTTGTTGTTGTTTTTATTTTGTTTTTCTTAACCTACTTACAACTACAATTAATGTTGAGAGAATTTCAACATATTGTAGTGGGGAATGTAAGATGAGATGAACGCACTGTTTATTGTTGATGTTGTTTTGTTTAAACTTTGATATTATTACAAGTAGAACTGTTGCTATAATTCTTATACGTTTAACAGTTTTATTTGGTTTAATATCTTTAGTTTTTCTAAAATCTTTATGGATGAAGTTTCCTGATGATCTGGCCTAAGCAACCAGTGAAATGCGCATAGGAATAGCTTATCCCATTAACAATAAATTTCAAGTGTTTTTATCAATAATAAAAACTGGGAATTAAGCACGAATAACAAAATCTTTTGGGAATTTTACAATTTTTATAGGAAATTTTTTTAAATTTTTATAGAAAATTGTTTAACATTTTTATAGAATATTTTTTTAAACTTTACAATTTTTATAGGAATTTTTTTAAAATATTACTATTTTTTTTAAATTTTGCTATTTTACAGGAACTTTTTTAAAATTTTACTATTTTTATAGGAAAGTTTTAAAAATTTTAATTTTTTTTAGGAAATCTTTTTAAAATTTTACTTTTTTTATAGGAAATCTTTTAATATTTTACTAATTTTATAGGATATTTTTTAAAATTTTACAATTTTTATAGGAACTTTTTTAAAATTTTGCAATTTTTATAGGAAATTTTTTAAAATTTTTAAATTTTTTGTTATCAAAGTAATTTTTCGGAATACAAAATTTTAATTCTTAAATATCTTTAGTTTTTCTAAGATCTTTGGATGAAGTTTCCTGACGATCTGGCCTAACTAAGAAACCAGTGAAATGCGCATAGGAATAGCTTATCCCATCAACAATAAATATCAGTGTTTTTATCAAGAATACAGAAAGATTAAATTAAATTTTGTATTCCCACGAATATTATTTTGATATTTTACGATTATTACTATTTTTATAGGAACTTTTTTAAAATTGTACTATTTTTATAGTGCAGGTGCTGAGTAACAAGCTACTGGACGGCACACCACAGAGTATATCATAGGTGAAAAAAGTGACGTGTGAAAAACGCGCAAAACAGTTGCGAGGCCAGCTTTCGAAGAAAGAGACAAAAAGCGACAAAAACAACAGGCCGCTACAATTAACAAAAATTTCGAGATCAAAACATAAATAACAAAAAAAAACACATTAAACAAAAGCATTAGTTTAACAAACGTTTTGTTTTGTGCAAAAAAATCGATTAAGTAATATTGTTTTTTTTTTGTAATGTAATTTTGACTTAATTAAATATTAGGGATTTTTATTTTTGGTAGTGAAGTTCACATGTAGACCTTGTTAATGTTATTTATGTAGTTAACGCTATAACATTTACAACACTGTAACAACAAAATGTATTAAACTTCTCTTTAATACGCTGCACATTGGGGCAAACGGATGTATTTTGTGGCATCAATTAAACCGCTGTGTTTTGACGAACGCTATATACATCATTTTAAAGAGCATAGTTATTAAATTGCAGTATAAGATCGTTTAATATATAACAGAGTTGTACACTTCAAACAAAGGCAAAATTCGCTATTATTTACTTGTGTTGTAAAAATTAAAGTTTACCACAACAGTTTTGCAAATAAATCTTCATTAAAAAATATATGCTCATTGTATTGCGGCATAAAAGCTGGACAGCTTTCGAAGAAAGACGGAAAAAACTAATCGTCCTAATTGTATAAGGAGTTGTCGTTAACGCCTGAGTTGGTTTTTGTAAAAGATTAAAGTAACATAAACTGTGTAACGTACTGCCGTATTCATAAAAAATAAAAATGGATTTGAAATGTATTTTAAGAAAAATTTGTATGAAAATGTTGCCTTAAAACACATTTCAAACTTGTTTTATTTTTTATGAATACGGCAGTTAATCTTTTATCAAAAAAACGACTTGGACGTTACGACAATGCCTTACACAATAGGGTCACATATCTTTTACACATTTAGATAAGCTGCAAACATATTAAACAAGGTTATGAAATATTAAATAGTGGGTTCTGTAGAAACTTATCTCCATTAAGATCCTCTTTGTGCTTACAAATAACGAAGAATTCCCGGCGAATTTGTAAAATAATTAAATTACTTTTTAATATAATTAAATTTTCAAGCTTGAGGTTTTTTTTAATTTTATATAAAAAACTTTAAACGTTTATTTTATTATATTTCGGCACTTCTTTGAGTGCCTTCTACAGGGTTTTTTTCTTTTCTTATTTTAAGAAATAAAGGTCGAATAAAATACATATAATATAAATTACTTTTTAATAAACATTTTTAGTAAAAAAAATTAATATTTTCGTGAAGCCGAAATTTGGTACAAACAAATTTAATACTTTTTATAAAAAAAATTGCAAAATTTTAATATTTCACCAACAGTTTGGCGATATGCCCGAATCCTTAAATTGCAAACGTGTCTACATTAGAAGAAGATTGTGGATTTCTACGATAAAGCCTGGTACTCTGTTCAACATTTCACGTGAAATGCTGTCAAAACACATATGAAAAAAACTTATGTAAGTTGAATATCTATGAAATAATGTTGAAAGAGTTGTACTCCGTTCATATTGCGAAAAGGTTTCGAAATTTTGCAGGCAACATTTGTTTACATCTGCGAAATAATGTAAGCTGCACTTATTTCACGTGGATTTTTAAGCAAAAAAGTATGAACTGATTATTGAATAAGAAATAAAAAATTTAAATAACAGAAGCGGTAACAGTTTTTTATCCATATTTACTTTCTTCTTTATTAAATTTTTTATTTAAATAATTTAACGATTCCCAGGTCAGTCAAGAATGAACAATTTTCAATCAATTTTAGTTAAGTTCTGGTTGTAAAATTCCTTTTTAAAAAAATAATTTAATGAAAATTTAAATTTTGATTAACAATAATTGGTATTGTGGTTATTTTATTGTATGGTTTTTAATCCAAATATTGATATTTTAATTAGGCTAAATTCATCAAATTTATGTTTCATTAAATTATTTTTATGAAGAAGGAATTTTACAACATGAAAATTAATTAAAATTGATTGAAAATTTTTCATTTTTAACTGCTACTTAACTTTAGCTTTGCTATAATTTTATTTTTATAGCAAACTATGCGCAAAATTGATATCCAATACAAGTGCTTGCAATCGAAATCTTTTCAAGCTAATTATCAAGTCCACCACGTTACGGCAAGCAATAAAATTAAAGGACAGCAGCAAAAATTTAATTATACATCGCCACAATCACAAGTAGGAAGAGTCAGACATTTAGAATGAGAATGTGATGAGTTTTATCAGCCGATTGTTGAAATGAATAAAAACTAAACAACTTGTTGAGTCTTTTGCAGAACGTTAATGTACGGCAATTATCAGTTAGTGGAACTCTTTGCTAGCACACGGTTGTGGAAACGCAACATAAACGCTCGAACGGCGGAAACGGAATTTGTTTAAGTGTTAAATAAATAATTAAACAAAATATTTACATAGTCTTTCAAAAAGTATTAAAATATCAATATTGAAAAATATATTAGCAAACATCCTTAACGTTTTATGTGGTTCAATTTACGCACACAAATGTATTTAAATGTATGTGTGCTGTTATAGATTATTTTAAAAACTGCAATAGAATAGTTAAAAAAAATAATACCAAGCAAAGATGCTTTCAAAATGCTCCCAGGAGTAAAAAATACTGTAAGATTGTGAGACAAAAAATAATAAAAAGGCTAAAGACAAGCAAGCAGCAGCAATTTGCAGACGCAGTTCTGTTTGACGTGTTTGAAATGTTTGTAATTTACAAAAGGTGTCAACAAGAGTCAACAAAATGTATGGAAATATTTTTTATTTTTTTACTTAATTTTTAACTTCTTTTAAAATAAAACTTGAACAGGTGACAAATAATTAAGTAAAACAAGAGCGTGACAAAACAAAAATGGCTTTTGACGTATTTCCTTTATTTATTGCTGTTGTTACATTTTGTTTTTTATTAGTTTTAAACAGTACTGATGTAAAGAAACTTAATTTTGACACTTTGGTTTTTAAAAAAGCAAACACTTTGCAACAATATTATTTTTATACAGACGAGTAACGGAAATTTAAAAAAAAGTTAACTGAAAAAAATATTTTTTACAACATATGGTGCTTTAAAAAAAATAAATAAATTAACAAAAAATAAATATTTAGGTATGTATAAAATTTTTGCACTACGATAAATTTACAAGGACCAAAACAAAAAACACAATGCGAAAAGATAAAAATTTAATTTCAATTCAGTAAAACATTGGACGAAAATTTTTATCAAAATCATTAAAATTCTTTAATGTTGTGTAAAAGACGTAAAAAAATACCAAATGTCATTCACTTATTTATTCATTGCTTTAATTTATTTAATGAAACCCTAGAAAATCATAAAAAAATAGAACAAAAAAGTCATGTGTTTTTTTTCATTGAAGTCCTGGAATAAGGACGTTGACACAACGTCAAGGCGCAATTTGAACATTTTTATTTGGGGTGAAAACAAAATTACTAGGCAGATTGGCCGGTAAGGAAGAGGGTCGATGTAAAGTTAAACACCTAGAGACCCTTTAGGTCCATTGTGAATCCATCACTTAGATACGGAAAGGTACGAATGAACAGTAGGAAACAAAACGAGAAAAATATCAGTGTGCAAATGAACTTATGCCTTAAATTAACCAGGGGGCTAATTATGGCAGTCGTAATCGAATGCTTTTTCGATACGAAAGCAATTTTATTTCTAATTCTTTCTGTCGATACTGAATGCATCGAAATTATTTTTTTAGTGTTGTTAAGCATTTATTTGAGTTTTCACAACACTGAGAAAATAATTTCGATTCGTTTAGTATATACTGCAATAATATTACGAACCCTGGCAAGTTTTTAAAAGAAAACTCGTTAATACGCCCATTGAACGTCTGCCAAGCCATCTCTGCCCACTGTTCTGTAATGTAGAACAGTGACACAAAATGTCAATGATCAACCATTTCTATCTTCTCACTATCCTTTAACATCCTACAGATGTCTAAATTAATTTCTCCTGGAAGGAGAACTATTTGATTAAATTATACTCAATCATTTGCTCGGTGTTTTTTTCTATTCTAATTAAAATGTAGTTTGGTGGACATTTCAATTTTTATTTGGGTGTTCCAGGTATGCGATGGCCGACTGTCTTGAGCAATATCGTCTGATATTTAACGCAGAGTATGTCCGATCCTACGGCATTTACTTATCGATGTTCTGCAGGTTGCTGATTTGTTTCTGATTATTAACGAATGTTAGATATTGTTAAAGGACAAGACACAGGCAGAATGTTTCTTAAGCTTTTGTTAATTAATATATGAATGGAATGCATACCTTTTGCTGCAGCATTCCACGTCTCACAACCATAAGACGATGTAGATTTTACGTTAGAATTAAGTAGCCTTTCGTCGTGATATGTAAGATGAGTTCCAGGCGGGGTTTAACTGACCGAGGGATTGCCGGGCTTTGTTTATGCGCCTTTATTCTATCGTCGGCAGATAGAAGATCCACCAAACCTATCGAAAATACACCCCAAGTAGCAAACAGTTTCAACATTTTTAAGCTGTTGATTTTGTATGTTAAGTCTTCCATCGTTCTTCCTGTTCATACTCATTGTCTTAAGAAACAAATTTGTTTCGCCAATATTACCCAACTGAGAAGGCGATTTCATTCACTTATGATAACATAACCTGCATATCAGAGAATGAGTGCGTTAGTAAGCAGATGTCATCAGCGTTGTCCTAGTCCTCCAATCGACCTTGCAAAATCCATGTGATTGCCCTTCTATGGTGTGCGGCTTTATGCGTTACTGCATCGAGGAGATACAATTAAAAAGGAACGGTCACAGCACACAACCGTGTATTTCCCCGTTATTTGCTGCTATTGTGTTGTTTGATTGTCTTGATGGAGTATATTTTACACGTTAGTGTCAGTTGTAAAAGGTACAACGGGTTCTATGTGACTCAGCCTTTAATTTGAGGACAAATGTTTGGCAGCAATTTTTTAAGAAAAAAAAAACTTACAAAATCAATGAAAAAATAATAAAAGCCGCGTTCCACTCCTGGAAACCTGGGTTCCTTTCGGAAAGAAATTCCTGTGGAAAAAAAATAGTTAAAACTCTCGGATACAGCGATTTACAACACGTGCAAATTGTAAAATTTTAAACTGATACTAATTTTCATTCAAATTCAAAATCTGGTCGACAAACAAAGTTGCTGAATTTGGAACGATCCAAGAGCGTCCATTCTTTTTGGAGTAAAATTTTAGGCGTTACGGCCTAAACTGAATAATAAATTCATACAATAAAATAAATTAAATAGACGATCCCCAGAAGAAGTCGACAAAAAATTGACGAAACGTCGGGAAAAAATGTATTAAAATTGGGTTTTTAATTTATTTATTTATTTATTATAGGCCGTATTAGCTTAATAAGGAAATACAAACATACACTAACGACTTTTGCTTCCAATAGGAAGGCGCTACGTGCCACACAGCTCATGTCACATTTTGGGCATTATACAGAAGCGATTTGAGATCATGGTAATCGCACGTCCAGCGATGATCATGACTACCAACAACCGTGATAAGGCTGAATATCTTATTTTAATAATTTTAACTGGTTAATGGCCCCTGATTTTTTTATTCGGAGGTAACCTAAAGGGTGTATGTCAGTAATTTTAAGACAATCGGCCGTCCCTCACGCCCGCCAAAGTTAGTGACAAATCGTAAAGACCGACTTTTATGTCTCATAACTTAGAAAATATTAGTTTTACATAAAAATCGTTTAATAAGAAGTTGCTATTAGTGAAGTTTCTAACAACTTTTGTCTTAACAAGTTTTCTCTAAATCTCATATTTAACAAAACGTAACTTAAAAAAAAAGCAAACAGCAGCACTGATGCTAATTTTTTTCTTTAAAACTATTTTTTCTAACACACGTCAATTCAGCTTCAATATTTGTGTTTGTGTTCTGTTGCTTACAAAAAAAAATAATCAAACACATATCATTTGTTTCTTACAAACCTACCCGCTATCATCTATTTTTTTAGGGGGGCTCCCATACAAAATTTTCATTACAGATTAGGAATAGTAAATATGTATATTACAGAAAAAGCCCCAAAACTTCTAAGAAATCGCCCCTAAATGGATAAAATGTATGAACAACCTCCATTAGTTTTTTTTACGTAAAATTTTCTTAAAATATTCTTGCCATATACCTCCACCCGTTAGGCGGCTCCTATACAAATATCGCGGTTTAATGAAATTCTGGAATTTGGCCCCTGCAGCGCCTAGGATGCCCCTAGATGGGTCAAACGTAGACCGAGCCCATTTTAAAAATAACGGTATGTCTCGAAAACAAAATCTTACCTTAAAAACGGTTAGCACCACTGGATCAGCGTACCCGAATTAGGGTAAAATGCCATGTGCCCGGCTGGTCGGGTTTTCTTAAATAAATAATAAAAATGTTTTTCAATAAAATTAAAGATACGTGATTCATAGAAACTGCGTTTCAGTAATAAATAAAAAATATTATTTTTTTATGTGCCTTATTCAAGGTGTCATAAAGTCATAAAATAATAACTTGAAAAATTACGACTGTTGTGAACAACCCCTCATAATTCAGTGTGCTATTTTGAATTTAAATCAGTTGATTTAAAGCAAATATTTACGAAAAATAAAAATATTTTTTAATTCTAATCCATGAATTAACAAATTAAATTAGACCTTACCTGACTATTTTCACACAAGAGCCTAAGGTCCTGTAACCATGGCCTCCTATCATTTCATTAGTTCATAGTTTGTAATTATGTATATGCTAATGCTATTATAAATAAAATAATAAATAAATATTTTCACACAGCAGAGTCCTAAGCCGATCTAATTTGTTACTAGCCGCAGGTTAAATTCGGATGTTAGCCGTATAAAATGTTACCATCAACGGCGACGGCTTACAAAAACTCATACGGCTCGGCTCAGCTCAGCTGTTCAGCGCAGGTCTATTCGGATTAATTACGACAGCACAATAAGCATAGCAAGCAAAGTACTATTAATTTAAGACACTTTTTGTTAACAAAGCAACAACAATATTTTTAAACCATTGTAAAACGTTAGCACATTTTGACAATATAAAATGATAACACACCTTGTGAATACCCCAAATATGTTTCAGTTTTTTTTTTTTTTTTTTTTTTTGTTTACTACGAGATTAAGGAAAAACTTGTTAGCAACTTTTCTACAAAAATAATATTTTCTAAGTTATGAAACATAAAAGTCGGATTTCATGTAAAACATAATTTTTCTCAAACTTTGGTTTTTGTGAGTTTTTTTTTAATCAATAATTTAAACGGTCACCCTTGTGAATATAATTCCAATCTATCTAAAATTTAATAAACGCTCACGTTAAAAAAAATCAAGAAGAAAATACATCGTAACGTTACTTATGCACCATCCTGTTTTGCCTTTAAACTTTTATTACATTCCTTAAGTTTTAATTTCACAACAATTTATCACAATTTAAATAATTTGCACTTAATAACAAATTTTTTGTGTATTTAAGAATTAATGATAATAATTTCATCATACGTATTTTCGTATTAGAATTTAATTAAACTAATGTCGTTTTGTTCAAACAAAATAATTGAGCCTTCTTAAAACATATTAAAACAGTCAGCCAGTCACATGTATGACTAACAGTATTCAATAAATGTATTAACCCTGGATGGCTTTAGTGTGATAAAAAGTGGACAATTTGAAAATGCACTTAGCTATAAGAAAAGTAAAATTTTACTTCAGATTTTATTTTGCATTAAAAAAGAAAGAAAACGTAAAAAACGTAAAAAAATTGAGTTAATCATATTACAAAATTACACTGGTCTTCAAATTTGGGGGAAAAATTGCCTGCAGAAACGAAGCATGTTTTAACTAAAGTGGGTGCGCTGAATTCGAATCTGGCATTAAAATTGGGCTATCACGTCTTGCTTATTTTTAATCGCTTGCTGGCAATACTGTTAAAAAGTTCAATTTCACAATTATTTATCTGTGAGAAAGAAGCCCACATCCATTCTAAATATTCATATTAACGTAACGTGTAAGCATGTCAGGGAGATCGTGTGTTACTAATTCAAGCAATTTTTGCTTTGTGTGTGGTGAATATTTGGTTGGAAAAAAGGATATGCAATATAAGAATCATTAAAATATGCATTTTTACATTATTTTGGTTTTGCAGTCAGACAATGTTTTGCCTTTTCTTCATTTGCATTTAGTTTTTTTTCCATAAAATTATACCGTGTTCAGATATACCTTTTTTATTGAGTCAATATCCGGTTTATTGGCATAGTTATCTTTCTGTTCACACATACATAATTTAGCTACCTCAATTAGCAATTGGCAATTAACTTAAGCAAAATGTAAGCAACTTTTGACATCTTTAAAGAAAACACAATATAAACATCTGGCTTTGTGCAGACCTAATGGATGGACTTTAGAGTGGAACCCACAAGGCAGTCGCCGTTCAGGAAATATATATACCTGGAAACGCCAGATAACAATTGAGATGTCCAAACTAAACCTAAATTGGAATGAACTTAAACATCGAGCATCGGATCGAGAATATTGGCAGCAACTTGTTTTGGCCCTATGCTCCTTGTAGGAGTTTAAAGAAACTAATATATATATAATGCAGGGATTTCCAAAATTTTTTTGTTTGTGTATTAGTGAGTACCAGAGAGTAAGCAAATTGAGAGAAAGCATTTATTTACAGCCGAAATAAAATGTTAGTAATATATATTTTAAGTTGTATAACACAAAGGTACAAAATTAAAAATTTTTTGTGTTGATAAAAAATTTGTAGCAATTCTTTACCAATTCAATGTCGCTGATTTTAAAACTACACTTTTTTTTATTCGGAAGCTTTTTGACTCTAAATCAGTTTCAAATATCTTATCAAACAATTGTAAAAAATTAAAGATTTTTATGTTTTAAAAATTCATAAAAAATAAATATTGCACGCAAATCACAGCTGATAGAAAAAAAGTGCAATTTTTAAAATCAGCGACATTGAATTGGTAAAGAACTGCTACAAATTTTCTAGCAACACAAAAAATTTTTAATTTTTTTCCCTTGTGTTATACAACTTACAAAATAAAATCTTCTAAATTTATACTTTTATGGCAGTTTCGTAATAGTAGAATGCTTTTCAAATGGGATGAACTTAATTTATCACGTTGCTTGGAACAAATAAATTTTAAATCCGAAAAAATTTGTTCGCATAGGTAAGTAGTGCCGAATAAAGAGAGGCAACTCAATGAATTTTTTTTTTAGTTCAGGATAGAACTCGCCATCCAAATCTTTCCAGAACTCTACAATATTATTTTCGTCTGGGACATTAACTTCGCTTCGTAGTATGATTAGTTCTGATTGAATATCAAATTCGCAGTTGCTTACATCGCAACGAGAAGGGAAAAGATCTAATAGCGGTTGTAAAATTACAAAATCTTAAAACCTGTCTTGAAAATTATTGAAAAGTGTTTCAAATATTTCGGCATATTCATATCTTTTGTCGATTTCGAGATTTCTGTAAACAAGTGAATTTTTTGGAAAGTTGGAAAAATCACCACTTTTAATTTGGGAGAAAATTAGAAAAAGTTTTGTTTTAAAATTGTGATTGATTTTTGACAAGTCGCATATATTGCGTTCCTTTCCTTGTAATTCCAAATTAAGTTCATTTAACATACTTGTCGTATCTGCCAAAAAAGCTAAGTCTAAAATAAAATTATTGGCTTTTAAACACTGGACTAAACCTTTTTCTATTTCCTCAGTTTCTAGAAACTGAAGAACTTCTTCTCTTAAATCATAAAGTCAGGCAATCACCGCGACTTAGCCACCGAACTTCTGTAAACATTTTCAGGTCACAATTCACAGCATTTTTGTTTTTTAAAAAGGTTACAAATGTTCGGTAGGTAAGCGGTTGATGTCCGCCTCGAATTTTATTTATTATATCCTCTGCTGTCTTCATAGCTGGGGTATCATTTATGAATTTCGATGCAAGAGCGGTCTGATGAATTATGCAGTGAAAATTATGAACTGCAAATTCGTGTTTTTTAATTGGCCTATAAGTCCATTATATTTGCCCAACATTACATTGGCTCCATCTGTGCAGACTCCAGCAAATTTGTTTATGTTTACAATGGAAAGAAGCTTTTCTCTGACAACATCATACAACAACGTGCCAGTTACATTTCCATAAAATGATTCTAAAGTAAACATTGACTCAAAAATAGTGTATTCGCTGTCTACGCATCGAATTCAAATTACAAGTTCACACATATCATTTATGTCAGTGCTTCCGTCTAAACAAATTGAAAAAAATTCGCGATTAACTACTTTTTCCCTAATTGCAAATTCTACACAAGTTCCTAATTGAACAGTATTACGGCCTACCGTTTGACTGGACAGGGGGCAGGTCAACGTTACGTTAAATAGTTTCCATAAATTAGTAAGGTTAAAGGCAGAATTAGTCTTTACTTTCTGTTTCTGTTCTGTTCCGTGCCGTTCTGTTTCAAAATTGTAAAAGTTACTTTTTCTGTAGCAACTTATTAGCCATTTATGACAAATTTATTAGTTTCGCGCCATCCATTGTTTTATTTCAATAACTTTTATGCACATAAATTTGAAGAAATAAAATTTAATTAATGTATTTTTTATTATTTATTTTGCGGTCACTTACAATTACTTTACAAGTTTTTGATTTTATCAAACTGAACCGCAACAGAACAGAACAACTAATCAATTTCACAGGTTTTTTAATAACAAAAACAAATCAGCTGGTTCGTAATAGAACAGAAAGTAAAGGCTTACTGAGGCTTAACTCTTTGGGCTCGGTCATAGTGCGAAAAATAGTGCGAAACAATAAAGTTTCGTTAATACATCAATAAAACACATCTTCTTACCCAAACACATTTGCTTTTATGTGTAGAGGTTATTTACACATAAATTGTTGCAAACAAGACTTTTTTACTTGTTTTTTAAATATTTCTACTTACTTAAGAAAAGTGTTTTCAAAGAAAGAAAAAACCCACCGACGCGATTGGTACAGAAACCAAAATATTTTTACAAGCAAAATACGTCTTTTTAAAGAAAGCAAAACGGACCCTTTTACAGGTATCAAAGAATTTTTTTTCACAAACAAAACACATATCGTTAGCTTAAACGTTGCAGTAAATGTTATTGTTAAAAAAAGTTACTAAATAAAATTTACGCTAGCTTTGCTGTTAAATATTTTCAACAATTTAAATTATGTTAAAATTAAATAGAAATGTTATATTACTCTGCATTTAAGTTTTAAAATTTAGACTCTTAATATTGAACGCAAGGCATTGGATGTTACCAAAAGCATTTTTGACCGCACAATATTTTTGAGTGTAAGCTGAAACAAAATAATATAGCATCCGCTAAACATGTACACTTGTCGAAGTCACACCGACGACTGAATTGAAGAGCATAAAAATATGTGTTTGTAGTGGTTTGCACAATTGTGCAAAGAAATGGAAACCCCTGATATAATGGATGGACCTTTGTTTTTGTTATTTTGTTGTATTCAAAAATGTCAAAACACTTTGTTTAGTGAGTTGGGTTTTACTCACTAAACACACTTGTGACAGTGTTGCATTTTAATTTTACTCAACATTTATAACAATTTCGTATTAATTAAGCAATAACTAAATTGCAAATTTAAATGGATAATTGAGATCAATAATGGCATTTATTGCGTAAAAGTCAATTAAGGTGCATATCTGAACACGGTATTAGGTGCAGTGAGCGACGAACAAGGAGAGCATGCTCACCAAGATTTAATGAAAGTTTAAATTACTAATAAAGGATTTTGGGATAAAAGCATGCTATTAGACTTTTGCTGGACTAATACGCGAAACCGAACCTACAAAATACAAACGACGTTCTAAAAACGCAATTCACTTTTGAAAATTCATTGATTTTTAAATAAACTAGTGATTTTTCATGTAAAAAACGAAAAAAAAAAATTACAGATTAAAATTCAGACCATCAAAATACCCTAGGAATGATATTTGGTTGATTAAGTCCAAAACCTTGTTGGCTAGTGTTATTATCAGGGCGAACTCACTACTAGTGGCAGCGAAAAGCCGGCTGACTTTGGCAGTCGAACCAATTTGTCTTGGTTTTATAATGATTTATTTAAAACAAGTTAACATTTCGAGCCGTAACCACTAATAATGCAATGCAAAAACATCTGTTGTTTCTGTGGTTTAATAAAAAAAAACATAGGCAGTCATGTTATGGAAATCGAGTGAAACCGAAATCAGTGGAGATTTTTAGTTAAAGTTTTGTTTAAATACCGTCGATAAGTTCTTATGAAGATAAGCTGTACTCATAGTATGAAGTATATAAAACAAAATTATTTAATGAACTTTAAACACTGGATCGTTTTCAAAGCTTGTTTGACTTTGATTTCTAGAACATGGCAGATAACTATTTGTTTAGCTACATATATATTTTTTTTGTATTGTTATTTGAAGAATTTAATAACTTTACTACTTTAGTTGTAAGCAAAAGTGTTTAAAACATTTTGCCACTTTTTTAAAATATTGAGTTTTATTAAAATTGTAGACTTTATTTGGTTTTTTAAAAGCTGGACCGTATCTTATTAATTGGAAGGTCTGTCGGCAAATTGGAAATTTTTTCCTTACAATTTTTTCTTCGTATATGATTTTATTCTTAGCAATAATAATTTTTGAAAATTAAATAAAGTTGTTTAACTGGACAAATTGCATTTTAGCTGGAACCTGGACAACACCCAAAAAACTGGACAATCCAGGCCATTCCAGGCCGTCTGGCAACCCAATTGTGGTCGTTTGGATGTCTATTACTAAACACATCGTCTTCACGAGCCATAAACAATTTTGAGTGCACACTTGAATTTAGCTCGTGTAGACTGTTTGTCTCTATGTTTTACCCAGCATTTACACATGCCACTGCCAATTCGAAAAACTCAATACACTCACACTTTTTTACTAATACACTCACATTTTTCGCAATGGCAGCTCCAGTGGCAGCAAAAATTGCATGCGAGTTGAAATTTGGCACTTGCATGCAACTAAATGTCAAAACGATAAGCAATGTTGCCCTGTTAAAAATTTAATGCAAATTTACTGGATTATTGTCAAATTGTAATTAAAGTTTTAACTTGATTAATGTATTATTATGATTAATTTTTGAAACGCGCATTAATTAAAGCAAGTTTGTTAATTATAGAGCATTAATATTGTTTAAATAATGCTTATATAAATAAATGAAAAAATTTCGCCAAAAATGTGCCAACATGATTAACTCGGTAACTCTTTTTTGTTTTCTGGTACTTTTTTTTAATTTGAGAAGTAAAGAAATTTGCTCAAGTTGACGCTTCAGCGACATTTTGAAAATGAAATCGCAGTGGCATGTGTAATCACAAAAGCCAATGGCATGAGATTCGACTATTTCGAACAAATTTTCTGTGATAATATGTATACAGTAGTGGCATGCCACTACTTGCATTTGTAAAGGCAGGCTTATTATTGTTCAAATAAAGTCGTTTAGCCATTTGTTTGCGCAGCGATGACTGGTCTTAGTGGCAATATGTAACGCCTGTTTATTAATTGTTTCACACGTGGTTTAAACATAAATTAATTATTCTGTCAGCGCTTTGCTCTTGTGCACACAAAACAATGTCTCGTCATGCTCAACAAAAATTGACACAAAATATTATTTCCCGTGTCTTTCTCCTTATCATGATAAATGTATCGAAGTATGTATGTTTACTTTTTTATGATGTGCCGGTTATAAAAATAAAAAAGATATAAACAATTAATTTTGTTATTAATGTGGAGTAATAATACTACAGTGTTGCCAAATTTAAATTTTTTCGTCTTGATTTGCTACAAGAAAATAAATATAGTTATTTATTATTATAATTAATTTGTTTAATAATTTTTCTAAATCAACAAGATAGCCATAACTAATTTTGGGAATCTTAGTTTAGAAATCTTGTACGCCGAATATGATGAAAAATATCAATTTTGTCGAAGATTTGCGTTTTGCAGAATTCAAAAAGTAACTTCTCTACAGTTTGAATTAAAAAAAATTTCATTTTGTTTTGTCTTTTTTCAATTAATATTTTTGGTTATTAATACGATTTCCGTATGACGTGCTAAATTCCCAGTATTTCGTATTTGATAAATACACTGACATTTATTGTTGAGGGAAAGCTAGCTTCTATGCGCATTTCACTGGTTGCTTAGGCCAGCTCACCAGGAAACCTTTTCCAAAGATTTTAGAAAAGCCAAAAATATTATACAAATAAAACCCTAATGCGAATAAGAATTATAAACACTCAAATTCTTAAGGCCCAATCAGAACATGCATGTATTAGCTTAAGCAACTGTCAAATATTAACGAAAAGTCTGTCAAATGCATAAGTAAATAAAAAAAGAATTTAGGTGGCTATAATGTACTTAATATTTATTTAACCATTGTTGCATATTTGTGCAATGTTTTGTTTTTTTCAGGGCTGTGGAGTCGTCCGAAAAAAGTACTAACTCCGACTCCTACTATAATCTTGATGCTAAATGTATATGAGACTCAGTGATGTTAACTTTTATTTTTGCATTACCGTACGGCCTTCTAAAATTAGAGTTTTTGAGAAGCAATTACCGTACGCAAACATTAATGTGCTGTTTCCAAATGACAGGCGATTGATTATGTAGCAAAATTTATCAGGGGTTTGCTGGAAATCGCAAACGCAAAACGCAAGAATTTGGAAGTTGTTTTTAATAAACTTTAAACCTTATTCTTATAATTTTTGGTTTAAAATCCTATTTAATAGGAAAATATTTGTCATAAAATTCTTTTATTACAAAAATCTTATTTAAAAACGACTTTTAAATTTCTTGCGTTTTACGTTTGCGATTTCCAGCACACCCCTGTATATGAAAAGCACTCAGTCCATCGCCTGTTATTTGGAAACAGCACATTAGAGCAGTATTCATAAACCATTTATTTAAATTTTAAATATGTTTTAAGAAGATAATTTTTATTTTGGAAATTATTTTTAAATTTTTTATGCCGAAAAACTTTGAAGTCGGAGTCGCGAGTTTTTGTGTGTACTACGACTCCGGCACAAAAACATCAACTCCGACTCCACAGCCCTGGTTTTTTTGCGAGTACTTTAAACTAAAAAGTACCAAAAAGTCCAACCGTGTATTTGTTTATTTTATGCTATTTAATTTGTAAAGAATTTAAAAATACTTAGATAATTTGAGAGTGTCTTAAAAAAAATGGAAAATAAATTAAAATATGTAAAAGTCCATTCTAATTTATTATTGTTATACATACACAGCTGTTTTCGTCCGGAATGTGCGTTCAGTTTGGCACTTTGCTTAAGCAAATCACATTTGACGAAACTTGACGAAAAGCATCATTAAGTACATTGTAGCTTGCCAAATATGTTTTATATGTATTCGCACAGCTACTTAAGTTGACTTAAGCGACCTCATTCATGTTCTGGTTGGGCCTTTAGTTGTAACAATATCAAAGCTTAAACAAAACACCAACAATGTTAAAAAACATTTCGGTTTTTTAACAAATCTTCGATCAGCCATTTTGTAACAAAGTAGCTATAGCCACTTTTTGTTGTGAAGAGTTGGAAACACTGTTATACTAATACGTTCACCGAAATGTATGATAATAATAATGTAGACAAAATGACAGAACAAAGCAATAAATAGCCAAGAGCATATCGTTAAAATATTTTACTTATTGGAATGTTAGGGCCGAACCAGACAGCTAAAACAAACTCACCAGAAAACACTTTTTTCATTTATATGATTTTCAAGGAATAACATGACAGATAGTTTAATTTAAAGGTGTAGATTATTTTGATGATTGTCCATTGGGAGTCATTTGTATTTATATGCCACATAAAAGGAGTGAATATACACAAGTAAGAGTACTTTATTCGGCTATGGCGAATCTTATATACACTTTACCATTGTTCCAGTTGTTTCCTAGCCCATATTGTATAGGCGATGTTATTTCATCCGGGCCGGGCCGTATTGGGCCAAAATCATGATTTGTGGAAGAATAAGAGACAGTCGTGATTTTTTACTCATACCTCAACCATTTTTAGACCGAACTGGCTGAATTTTAGTGGTATACTTTTTCCAACCTATATGTGTATTAAAATCCGATCTAGTTCCTCTCATATTTGGGGTCTTCGGAAAACACATTTTGACCATTAAACAGACAGAAGGATAAACGGACTTCGTTAAATAAACTTCGATATTCAAATGGACCCAGAATATACATATTTACTATAAAAGGTCTAATATGAAAATTGTAGAAATAACAAACTGAACGACAAACTTTGTATATCTACAGTTTTCACATGTGGTAAAGGGCATAAAAACTAAATGAGTATTGGGATACATTGTAACTTTACAGTCAGTTATTGGGTGTATAACTTAAAAATGTGAGTTACAAAACAGATGGCGTATCGCTACACATGGCTTGTGTCTGGATTTCACTGGAAATCACAAGATTTCCCGCTCAATACAAAACGATGCAAAATATTATTTAATTGAGTTTATTTGCACAAAAAAAAATTTTAATTAGTTATTTAAGTTTTTTAAAGATATTTGAATAACAATGGAATGCATTTTTTGTAAAATAAAAAATCGGATTTTTATTGAGTTTTTAATGCATATTTTTTTAATTTTTTAGTGCATATTTTGGATGTTTAGTGCATGGAAATTTCAACCCTAGTACTAACGTTTTACAAAAACTCGCCAAATATGCAAAAAACAAAAATCACACATATTTTAAGTTATACACCCAACTAAAAAGCACTTAATTTTTTAAGCATGTATACATTTTTCAAATTAGGTTTGAAATATTCAAACATTTAGAATTTAAATACCAGAGAGTGTAACGGTTAGCTGAACATCGTTTATAAGACGATTTAATATAATTTTTTTTTATCATTAAAGAAAAAACGTTAAAATTAAGTCTAAAATTTATTTGGTTTAATAATATCTAGATTTTTTCACATTCATTAGTGAAATTGCATTTGTATTTCTTTTTTTTAGGAGAATGAAGTAAAATTTGATAACAAGCAGATAATTAATATAATTATAATTTGAGAGTACTATTTACAGAATAGCGAACTGTTGTATACTAATAACTAAAAGATAAAAATAAACGGCAAGGTCAAGTTTATTCTTTTAAAAACAAAAAAACTAATATATGTATTTTAAAAATCTAATTAACATTAAAATTTTGAAAAAAAGTTTCTTTAAAAATAACTAAATTATTAAAAAACAAATTAGAACTTACGATGTATATAATACAATCGACGTTTTAAAAATCGCCCACACATACTATGCATGGGAAAGTTCCAAAATGTTCAAAAAATGTAAACTGACCCAAAGTGCTCCAAAAAAAATTATCGATGCGTACACAAACATATCTTATTTACACTTGCATACATTTCGGAAGAACGCATGGAAGATGTAGAAAATGTGAAACATGCTTTAACACTTACAACATCTACTAAATATTAGGCTTCTTACACTTGCTCACATCTGGCATCTTTCATATTATCGCAAAGATGATAACATCTTCCCATACATGGGGTCTTCACCTGACAATTTTTTGTCATACCAAACGTAAAAGAAAAAAGACCATACAATTTTTGTCAGCGTTATAGATATGATTGTTTGACGTTTATAATGACAAAAAATTGTCAGGTGAAGACCCCATGATACGAATTGTACAGGGCTAAAAATCAACACCTTTCTTCATTTTTTAATCATGTTCCCACCTCAGTTTGTTTCATTTAACATCTTTCGATTATTTTTGTGTCATCACTAGAAAAAACAAATATTTTCTTAAAAAGTATATACCATCATTAGAAAAAATACAAAAAAACAGTCAAAAAATATAATTTATTTTGTCTTTATTCACTCTTACACGTAAAAATAAATATTTTTATGATGAAAGATGTTACAAATGTTCACAGGTTTATTTAATTTTCAACATCTTCCACGCATTCCTTTAAGATGTGCTCAAGTGTAAATAGAAAAATAGTACAATTTTACGAATAGCGTTGAAAGCTGTCAAAAGTTAAATACGGTAGTTTTAAATTAGTGTCAACAGAATACGTAGTTGTAGTAGTCGTTGCTACAGAGCGTTCGTCATCCTGCAAATATTATTGGACCACCTGATCCAATTTCATGAAATGGACTACTCAATGGACTGGTCCGATGTAATGCAAGCATGGACCATGTCATTGTTAAAAAGTGTTTGTAGTGAGATGACATGTCTTCGTTTTTTAACGACATGTTTTCGTTTTTAAACGAAGCTAAAACTAATCCTCTTGTGTACACAATGGAGTAGTTTTAAAACTACTCCTTTGTAGTCCAAAGATGGGTTATATGGTCCTGCCCTAGGACATCGTAATGTTAAATGGACCATGTTTTTTCCATACGTTTGGGTTACTTTTGGACTAGTCCTAGTCCCTTGTGGGCTATTCTTAACACGCGTGTTTGGACTGGTCCTATTATTTGCAGGGCAGTTTTAACTACTACTACGATTTCTTTATTCTGTTCCAGGCCTCATAGCAAATGGTAGCGCTGCTTTCAAAACTGTCAGTTATGTCACCATTCTGTTAATAATTATTACTAAATTTCTGGTGATGAAACTTCTATAATAGATATGAACATCTTATAAAAATTTTGATTTTTAGCTCTTTGTATTCCTTATAGGCTTTTTACACTGATAATCATCTAACATCTGCTATCAAAGATGTAGAAAATGTAAAACACCCGTTGACATTGTTTACATCTAACATCAATTTAAAATGTCAATTTTTTCGAAAAAAAAAAATTAAAAAAAAATTTCTTCAAAAGTGCTAAATATTTGGATATCAGCCAATGTCGCAAAGCGTCCTCTGTTGGACGATACTTTTTTTCCTAGTTAGAAATCACATACAAATAGTTTTTATACCCTCCACCACCACTAACGGTGAATGAGAGTATACTCCTCCTAATAATTTTACGGCCCGTTTTCCCAACTTACCGATAGCTAAAGGTAGGATTTTATCGATTTTGCCATATCCGTATGTCTGTCTGTCCGTCTGTTGAAAATGCGCTCACTTTCTTAAAACTCAAAAGAAGCGAACAATGTTGGACTCAAATTTTCTTGTCCAAAACGGTTGAACTTTTATTCTTGTTCCCAAAAAATTAAAAAAATCCCCAAAAATCCAAAAATTAAAAAACAAAACCTTAAAAAGTTAATATTTTTTTCTGACCAAATTTAAATTTTTTTTAAAAAAAATAAAAAAAATTGTAATAAGAAATCCTCAAAAATCCCCAAATAAAATTACTAGAAAAAAAAATTATTTTATTTTGTTTGTAGCGACTGGTTGCTGCATGTTTTTTTTAATCCTTTTTATTCCAGTGAGGAATTACAAGCAGAATAATGTGCTGTTTCTGAAGACGAATGACACAATTAATAAGGATTAGTAGCTTGTTCAATTGGTTTTAGCTATCCTTAAAATTAGCAATAAAAATAAAAATATCCGTCATTTATTTAATACTTAGACGCATCATAAGTACTTACCAAAGCCCAGCATCCTTTTCCCCAGATTTTATTATATTGTCTGTCATATTAATTTATTTTTAGGAAAGGCATATTTGTTTGAAAACGGTTTTAGATTCTTTTTTTAAATTATTCTTTTTTGACCACTTACTCAAGAATAAAACATAAGTTTATTAAGGACCTTTTACGAACTTAACAAAAATGGTAATCTTAATTAGGACCCTTTACACCGCATAAGTAGCTGATAAGGGTAAGATAAAAGTCTTGCTACTTTTTTCATATTTTACATACGAAACAAAAAAAATAAACGTAAATAATAAAAGGAGGGAAAATATATTAAACATGTGTAAAGTCCCAAAAAATCCCCAAATTTTTTTTTAAATTCCAAATACCCAAATGACTTTCTTTGTCCTTTTTGTTCACATGAAATGCCCAACTTTGGGGATAAATCCACAAGCCCGGCAGCCCTGGACCGATATGAAATTTGGCACAAATTCGATATATATGACTAGAAATAACATTGTTAAATTTCGTAAATATCGGTCCATAATTAAGTGCCGGTTCATAAACGTCGAATTTGACAAGTCAAGTCTTGAGTTGTTTGGAGAGAGGGGAAAAGAAATGGCATTCTCATTTTCCTTCTCTTCTAAAAGCGCCAGACTTGACGAGTCAAACTTGACGAGCGTGAACCGGCACTTACCATAGGCCCATATAAAGTATACTCTCGGAAAAGAGTTTAGCACGAGTAGAACGAGGTGAAGGGTATAAAAAGAGTAATTTTTGGGGATTCAGTATTTCGGTTATAACTCAGCCATTTTTTAACCGATTTGACAGATTTATATACCGACGTGCTTAAGAAGAAATTTACCATTTACTTGAGTTATAAAAATTGGACTCGGGGAGATCTATGGTTCCCGAAAGTGGGTATTTAAAAAAAAAATTAATATTGGTCATAACTTTTTTGTATCCGAGTTTTTTATAAAATATGTTTTACTAAAAATTCCGATATTTTGGTATAATAAGTCATATCCATAGGACGTATGGCAGCCCTAAAATTTAGGTTTTTATAAAAATTTGATGTTTTTCAGCCCATTTTTCAAATCAATATATCTCGATTCCTAGACGTGGCCCAGCGAAACGCCGGAACACGTATAACTTCTTTTTTACCGATATAACATTTCCCGTTGGTTTCATCCCATCCCGATTTTGACTGTCGCATAGTGTAATCGACGGATTTATTTATTTTTTTATGGATGGCTAAAACCAAATGAACAAGCTACAAATTCTTATAAATGTGCTTACATGTCTTCAAAAACAGCATATTGCTCTGCTTGTAATTCCTCACTGGCATTACATAAAAAGGATTTAAAAAAACATAGCGAAACCAGTCGCTACAAACAAAATAAATAATTTTTTTGCTAAAAATTTTCTTTTGGAGATTTCCTATTAAAATATTTCTTACTATTTTTAAAAAAATTTTAAATTTTTAATTAACAAGTTTAAAAATTTTGTTCAGAAAAAAAAACAAAAGAAGATATTAACTTTTTAAGGTGTTGATTTTTAGTTTTGGTATTTTTGGGGATTTTTTTTCAAGTTTTTGGGGACAAGGCAAAAAAGTACCTGGCAGCCCTGTTGTATGCGGTGATTATCCCCCAGTAATAAAATATAGCAGAGGCTGTGAAGCGCTTTTTGTTGGTAAACTTAACGCGTTTTGCTTCCAATTCGTACATAACTCCTAAGGCGCACCGATACGCAGCATAATTTTTTCTAAGATAACGCTGATTTGTTCAACCTCTAAAATAAAGTTAAAATCTCTTGTCAATTGAGCCAAATTAATAGCTTTATGTCCACTTAAACTGAGAAAATTGATTTTTTGCATTTCTAATATAAACTTAAAACTTATTGGTATTGTGGTTTTTTTGTTGAACTGTTCCATGGTTTTTAATCCAAATTTTGATATTTTAATTAGGCTGAAGTTCATCAAATTAAATTTTCATTAAATTATTTTTATGAAGAAAGGAATTTTACAACATGAAATTAATTAAAATTTACTAATAATTCTTCATTCTTGACTGACCTGAGGTTCGAACCCAGGCGTTTTACGGACATTACAATTTGGTTTAAAGATTGATTTTAGACTATTGACTGCCAGCAGTCGTTGATGGCCGCGAGTGTTAAACGGCAAACCCCTCTGAAGAGATCGAGTTGTTGCAATCGAAACATCTAAGGGTAACCTGTCCATAAAACGCCTGGGTTCGAGCCTCAGGTCATTCAAGAATGAAAAATTATCAATAAATTTTAATTAATTTCATGTTGTAAACTTCCTTTCTTCTAAATTGACTTTTATTCGACCTTTACACATTTTATTATTATTATTATTTAATTAAGCTTGAAGTCTCTTTTTTTTTAAAAATATAAAATTTATTGAACCAATATTTCGGCACTCCGTTGTGTGCCTTCTTCAGGTTCCATAAATTTAATATTTTTAAAAAAAAAGAGACCTCAAGCTTAATTAAATAATGTAATTTCAATTTTTGGGAATACAAAATTTAAATTTTCAAAAGATTTTGTTATTCGTGCTCAATTCCCAGTTTTTATTATTGATAAAAACACTTGAAATTTATTGTTGATGGGATAAGCTATTCCTATGCGCATTTCACTGGTTGCTTAGGCCAGATCATCAGGAAACTTCATCCATAAAAATTTGTAGTGGGGAATGTAAGATGAGATGAACCCACTGTTTATTGTTGATGTTGTTTTGTTTAAGCTTTGATATTATTACAAGTAGAACTGTTGCTATAATTCTTATACGTTTAACAGTTTTATTTTGCTTAATATCTTTAGTTTTTCTAAAATCTTTATGGATGAAGTTTCCTGATGATCTGGCCTAAGCAACCAGTGAAATGCGCATAGGAATAGCTTATCCCATCAACAATAAATTTCAAGTGTTTTTATCAATAATAAAAACTGGGAATTGAGCACGAATAACAAAATCTTTTGAAAATTTAATTAAATAATAATAATAATTCCTTTCTTCATAAAAATAATTTAATGAAAATTAAATTTGATGAACCTAAAACTTAAAAACATTTGAATAAATACCTGAGCTTGATGGTTGCATAGCTATATTTCGCATTCAACTACGAAAAGTTTTTAAATTCACGTGGGTCCACTAATAAGTTCCCGTTGTGCTTCCATGTCACCCCGTCTCCCATGGGTCCCATGTTACTGGCTGCTAGTGTTCCC
Source organism: Pollenia labialis (assembly GCA_949318255.1). NCBI lineage: Eukaryota > Metazoa > Arthropoda > Insecta > Diptera > Polleniidae > Pollenia > Pollenia labialis. The sequence goes on along the minus strand of OX439140.1, from coordinate 148,019,249 downwards.
ACGCAGCCACCCGGTCGATTCAACAAAGGAGTGGATCCTGTTTAAATTAACATCAGAGAGACAAGTCTTGTCCCAAGGGCTCTTCGACCAAACATTTCAAGTCTTAGATCTCCGAATGCCGGACAATTACAGTTGACTCCTCCTCCTCGTCACCGCAACTTCTACAGAAGTCATTATAAGGGAGCCCCTGCCTCTTGGCGTGCCTCACAATGGGCCAGTAGCCAGTTATAACCGCAATTAGGTTCCTTAGGTGATGTCTGGACAGCTGCAATACCCGCCGTGTAATTTTTCATCTGTAATGGGCCAGATTTTCCTGGTTTCCCCACAGGAAGTTTCATCGTGGCATCTCTGACTGGCAATAAGGTGAAACTTGTGCGCTATAAATTGCTTTCTCCTTTGCTTTCACCTACATTATATGTTGGACCGTCTCGATTCAAGGTGGTGCCTGCATACGCCCGTGTCCGGGGACCCAATTAAGGGTGACCAGTGAATGTCTCGCTATCTCCTCCAGAGACATCCGGCATTCTCGGACAATTCTCGATGTGATGAACACATTCTCCAGGGATCTAATGGCCGCCTTGCTATCGGTAATGATGGGAATACCCCTTCCAGATATTTCACCGTACACTGATAGAAAAATGCATCTCCATATTGATGATGCCCTAACATCAGAATTGTGACTTCAATGTTACTACAAATGGCATCAATGATGCAAAAAGTAACATCAGTTCAATGACTAACGTCTTTTTACAATTTTGTCATTTTTTATGGGTCATCTATTTTATGACTATAGTGACATCAATTCGATGTCACATTTTTTGTATTATTAACATTATTTTCATGATTACAATGTATTATAAGAAGCAAAAATTCCTATATTAATTTTTTTAAAAGTAGAATGATTACGAAAACCATATGGGGCATGGTGCTGGTGTCTTATTATTGAGAGTTCTGCTGTAAACAAAGGTCGTTATTCAACAAACGTGAAACAGACATATGTAACGGGTAAGTAAATAATAAAATTCTCTCACTTTGACTTACATAAGCAAATTCGAATGACTTTGACTTAATGACAAACTGACATTAAATTGATGCTAATGTGTCTTTTCTCCGATGCTACTTCGTCATCGCACTGACGACATGTTCGTCATTTCTATAATGCCGGTGTGTCATCCCATTAATGACATAATTTCATTTTGATCCTAATGACACTTTGGCCAAGTGATGTTAAGGTTGACATCACAATGATGAAAAGTGTCTTGGGGTCCAAAACGAAGAGACTTGTCATAGTACTGATGTCAAAATACATCAGCGTTATGAAGCTTTTTCTATCAGTGTACCGGATGCGTCTCGCGGCTGTGTAGATGGCCGTTATCTTGGCCTGAATGATACTGCAGTGGTCCGGCAGACTCATAGGAATGCTCCAGTTTAGCTGCTCGGAGTATATGCCAGAACCGACACTATACAGTGTTTTAGACCCGTCCGTGAATATTCGAATCACATTAGCGGGAATTTGTTGGTCATCATAGTGGACCACGTTATCCAAAATGCTTACACTGAAATCAGGATCAAAGAATTGGCTAGGGTGTGACACAACCAACATCAATTTCCCTACGTTAAAAATTTATTAGATATAGCGACAGGCAACCAAATACATATTTATTTTGTAAACATTTTCTACATATTTATTATAAAATTTATTTATTATAAAACAATTATTTTCAAAAATAACACTGTTACAAATTTAATTTTTTTCTATTTTTTCTTTTTTAAAGATCTTAAAAGTTTTCAAGAACTTATTTTTTAAAATTTTGTTTAATATAAATCATTTTTAACAAATTTGGTACCAAATAAAGTTTAGTTCCCCTGAATTTAAATATAAAACTTTTTTTAACAATGTCTAACTCTTTACTTTTTATTTTTATGTTTTTTAATTTTATTTCCGTCTCAAAAAGTTATTCTTCTCAACCATGTTGCTTTTCCATAATTTTTAATTTTTTTTTTCTTCAATTTACCACAATTTTCGCTGGTATCGGTTGGTTTCTTTCAATACCCTGCAAATAATAGGACCAGTCCAAACACGCGTGTAAAGAGTAGTCCACAAGGGACTAGGACTAGTCCAAAAGTAAGCCAAACGTATGGAAAAAACATGGTCTATTTAACATTAGGATGTCCTAGGGCAGGACCATATAACCCATCTTTGGACTACAACGGAGTAGTTTTAAAACTACTCCATTGTATACTCAAGAGGGTTAGTTTTAACTTCGTTTAAAAACGAGAACATGTCGTTAAAAAACGAAGACATGTCGTCTCACTACAAACACGTTTTAACAATGACATGGTCCATGCTTGCATTACATCGGACTAGTCCATGGAGTAGTCCATTTTATCAAAATGGGTCAGGTGGTCCAATATTATTTGTAGGGTACATTTTTAATTCCTGTCATTTTATTTGACATTTCTTGAAAGACTTCCTTCTGCATTTCTTTGTTGTTTTCCAACAAAACCTTCCATTTATCCTTCCAACTGGTTTCTTTTCTGTTTCGTTTGTTAGAAAACTCTGGTCTTTGAATTCTACTTGCCGAAGTTGGAAAGTTTTCATCATCTTCCAGCATTATCAGGTTGAGGTCACAAACATCTGTTGCAATCTCATCAACAACAAGCAACGAAAACGCTTGCACTTCTTCTTCAGAATTTAATTGTTCTTGTAATTGCATTAAATTGACAGCAGCTTCTTCCAAAGCTGAGGGCGTTAATTGCTTAAACCTGCCACTGCATTTACTTCCGCCTTGTTATGTTCTAACTTTTTTTTTATTTTACATTTGAAATCCCTCCATACCTGAAAATATGTATAAACATAAATGTATGTATCATTTTGACAAAATATCTTAAGTCTAGATAAGAAAACAAAAAGGGGTTTTAAAAAACTCGGTGAAAAAATCATTTTTTTAAGTAATAAAAAAAATCAATATTAAAGAAAATTTTCGTTCATAACACAAAACTTTAAAAACGTAAACATTCTCGAAGAAGTAGGGCTCTACAATTGTTGAGTAAGTGCAATTGGCGGTCTTCCTGACTGAGGCAAATCAGACACTGCACCTTGTTGTCGGAATCGTGCAACTAATCGATTAATTGCAGTTTGGGTAGTTGCATTTCCCATTAGAGAAGTAAAATTCGATCACTTTTGTTCGTTGATCGGTCGTTGAATTTTGCACGGCTCGATGAAATAAACCAAAAAATAAATAAAAACAAAAAGTTATTAAATTTTTACACGCAGACGTGACTTCTGGCCCAACCTCTACTTATTTTAAATTTACAGAGATGGTTGAATTATACCTGTTCCATCCGGAGTCTCTCAAGGTAGTCACTTGGGTCAAGTACTATTCCTATTATTCATTAAAGATTTACCATCTTGTATTAAATAATTAAAAATATTAATAAGCAGATGATGTAAAGCTTTTCCTTAGTTACAAAAGCTCAACTATAGTAAGGAAAATATAAACTTATCTCTTCCTTAGTTAAAGATGATCTAGACTGTTTAAACTTGTGGTGTGCCATAAATTAAATGGTTCTGAACTCGAGATAATTTAAGCATATGTTTTTCTCTCTTTTTTGTTTTTGCATATTGTTGCATATTTTGGTGATTATCTAAATTTTGTATTATAAACGAAATTTTTCTTTAATTTTGATTTATTTTATTATTAAGTTAACATGATTTGTTCATCGATTTTTTTTTTTTTTAATTTTTTGCTATCTTATCTCGATTTAAGATGTTTTGTCAAAATGCCACAGATATATATCATGAGTGAGATCTCTTGTGAAATAAGCCTCGGTCATCTGCGATTCCCAGTTACAAGTTAGATTCCAAGAACTGGAATTTGTATAGAAGCAATTTCTTTGATTCTGTCTCCGAATACTACATTGGAACCCGAATATTAACTTGCCTCCGTATGAGAACCATTCTAAACTAATTAATCTTCCAACCCTTTAAATTTGTCAAAATTGTTTCAGGACTCCTGCTTCGTTTTCATTTGATCTGACTTTTCCTGATGATCTGGCTTAAGCATAGAAACTAGCTTATCATCTAACAATAGATTTCAGTGTATTTATCAAGAATACAAATTGGGAATTAAGCACGACAAACAAAATCTTATTATTTTTTGTAACAGGAAACAGTGTAGTTTGAATATATTTATATTGCCTCCATAATATTTCACAATCCCTATAAAACTCTTTCACATCAATTTATGTGTGAAAAAAGCGCACTCTTAAACATACAAACTTAATAATAATTTGAAATGAAAGATAATAAAGAACCATTGTAACCATTAAAACATTATAATGCATGAAAAAGTAGTTATTAAGTTAAAAATATTAATTGTTATTAAATGCCACTTGAATACTTCATCTACGAATTAATATCAAAATATTTTATATTTTATTTTTATTATTATATCTAACTAAACTTCCCCTTCTCTCTATTTACAGATTACAAAAGTTTGTTTTATTGAATTTGAATTTTACAAATGTCGTTCCAGCTCAGTAACTATACAAAATCATTAAAAATGTCGAAATTATTAAACGCGTTCCACAATGGCAACGGGGCCATTTCACCGGAACTTGTAGAGTCTCAACCGCAGGTGGTAAAAAATGTTTTGAAGTCAAGAAGACCGAGTAATAAAGTGAGTAAAAAAACTTTTTAAAACCAACGTTTAAATTAGTTTTCTAAGAATAAAAACTGTAATTTTGAAAATTTAAAATTTGCTGTTAAACTGAATAAAATTTCATTAAAGTTAATAAAAATCTAATTTTCTTTGTTTTTTTTAGTTTTCTATATTTTCCATGATAATTGAACGAAGTCGTCCCAAAGGAAATCATGAATTAGAAGACGGCGAAACGTCTTTGGAAACACCACTTCAACATGAACAGCAACCTCTAGAAGAACAAGTGTGTCTTTTGCGTGATAGTCCATTTAGAATATTACGGGTAAGTGAGGGCAATTATTATTGTCAAGTTCATTTGTTAAGAAACTGATATTATTAAGTATGTTTGCTGCATGTAGTATAAAATTGCATACTGTGGGACCAACTTTACATGAAAAAGTAACAATAAAATAAATGTTCCTTTTTGAATAAAAGTACCTTTTTGAATAAAAGTACCTTTTTGAATAAAAGTACCTTTTTGAATAAAAGTACCTTTTTGATGTAAAGTACCTTTTTTAATAAAATAAACGTTTTGAATAAAAGTAGCTTTTTGAATAAAAGTTCATTTTTGCTCAAAAGTACTCTTTTAAATAAAAGTACCTTTTTGAATAAAAGTAGCTTTTTGAATAAAAGTACCTTTTTGAATAAAAGTATCTTTTTGAATAAAAGTACCTTTTTGAATAAAAGTACCTTTTTGAATAAAAGTACCTTTTTGAATAAAAGTACTATTTTAAATAAAACACCCTCTTTTTTCTTTGATATTTTTTACTTAGGCTTGAGTTCATCAAATTTAATTTTCATTTAATTATTTTTACTGAAGGAAGGAATTTTTACAACTTGGAATTTTGTTAAAATTTCTAGCCAACAGTCAAACATCAATCTTTAACCAGTGATACTGGTGGTTCGAAATTTGCTGTAATTATCAATTTCAATTTATTCACATGTTGCTTTCGCAGTGGTGCATAGGTTAGAGCTCAAAGAATTCTGATGAAAGAATGTGGTGATTCTTGAAACATGTAAATTCAACCCAGTTTCGAGCCCCAGTTCATCCAAGAAATTTATCAATAAATTTTAACAAAATTCCAAGTTGTAAAAATTCCTTCCTTCAGTAAAAATAATTTAATGAAAATTAAATTTGATGAACTCAAGCCTAACTAAAAAATTTAAAAATTAAAATTAACAGTTCAACTAAAAATCACAATTGTTCTTAAAAGAACCTTTTTTATTAAAAGTACCTTTTTTAATAAAAGTACCTTTTTTAATAAAAGTAATTTTTTTAATAAAAGTACCTTTGTTAATAAAAGTACCTTTTTTAATAAAAGTACCTTTTTTAATAAAAGTACCTTTTTTAATAAAAGTACCTTTTTTAATAAAAGTACCTTTTTTAATAAAAGTACCTTTTTTAATAAAAGTACCTTTTTTGATAAAAGTACCTTTTTGAAAATTATGCCCTTTCTGTTCTTTTACATACTTCTATTAAATTGAATTGCATTTACATAATTAAATACATACTTGAAAACTTTTCACTTAATTTTATTTGGTTCAATGAACTATTTTTGGAATATCGTGCAAATACAATTATTGCGTTTCAATTTAAATCTAATTATTTTATGGCAACTTTTTTAGTTCCATTTATGTCCCTGCCATAAACACTGTGCATTGAACTATGTACATGTACCCCACTTTGCCGTTTGTCACCAATATCCTTAATTTGTTTAATACTGAGTGAAATGGTGATTTTATTGATGCAAATATGATATTTATATTGATTAAAGTTTATTGTTCTTTGTTTGCCTGATGTTTATAAATTAGAAGCAGTATAATTTATTGTACAAATAAAACAAATTTCAATTTAAAAAATATACATTGAAAAAATTAAAACACGTGAAAGTTTAAAGCATATGTAAATATGTGATGTGCAAGTGTAATTTAAGTTTTATAAAAAGGACATTGAATTCATATTTTAGGATTATTGCTGGCAAAAAGTTATATTTTTTGTTGGCAAATCAAATGGAAATAATATTGTGTGACATGTTATTTCTATGCCCTTCTCCACAGGTGAAAAGGTTAAGTTTCTTATTCCGTTTGTTAATTCTACAATATTGATCTCAGATCCTATTAAGCACATTCATATTTATATTCTTATGTATGTACAAATATTATTTTTTTACTTTAACCTTAAATGGTACAATGGCCGTTTTGTCAATTTGTTACTTAATCTCGGCTAATTTCTTAAGGCCAATTTCGCAAAATTCAGTTACAACTAATGATCAGTTATAAACATATTGTTAACTGGAAGTTAACTGAACTTGGTGAAATTGACTGTTATATTGATAAGCTAACCGTTAACAATTTTGGTTTTCTCAGTATACCGCCAAAAACGTTATTTGCAGTTGGCTACACCTCTCAAAATATATACAAAATTTGGGATTCAGCTGATTAAATTTATCCGTAAGGCAATTAATTGGCAGATGACGGCGGGATAGCTTTGTGACAAAATAAAAGAATATTGTACCTTGAGAAATAAAATTTCTTTAGTCCGCTGGATTGAGTTTAGTAAAAGTCAGTTGGCTTAATCCCGAATTCGTACATGAAATAATTCGAAAGTGAGATTGAAAGAAATTTCACCTGTTAAGAAATATAGTTACATATATTTTAAGAAAATAGATCTGTTTAGGAAAAAATAAGCGAAAAAGTGCTTTTAGTAATAACTACCTTTTAGAAAAATTTACCTTTTAGTAAAAAGTACCTTTTAGTAAAAAGTACCTTTTAGTAAAAAGTACCTTTTAGTAAAAAGTACCTTTTAGTAAAAAGTACCTTTTAGTTAAAAGTACCTTTTAGTAAAAAGTACCTTTTAGTAAAAAGTACCTTTTAGTAAAAAGTACCTTTTAGTAAAAAGTACCTTTTAGTAAAAAGTACCTTTTAGTAAAAAGTACCTTTTAGTAAAAAGTACCTTTTAGTAAAAAGTACCTTTTAGTAAAAAGTACCTTTTAGTAAAAAGTACCTTTTAGTAAAAAGTACCTTTTAGTAAAAAGTACCTTTTAGTAAAAAGTACCTTTTAGTAAAAAGTACCTTTTAGTAAAAAGTACCTTTTAGTAAAAAGTACCTTTTAGTAAAAAGTACCTTTTAGTAAAAAGTACCTTTTAGTAAAAAGTACCTTTTAGTAAAAAGTACCTTTTAGTAAAAAGTACCTTTTAGTGCAAAGTACCTTTTAGTACAAAGTACCTTTTAGTACAAAGTACCTTTTAGTAAAAAGTACCTTATAGTTAGTAAAAAAAATGTTTTGGAAAAAAATACCTTTTAGTGAAAAGTGCCTCTTAAAGTACAAAAGGTACTTTTTACTAAAGGGTACTAGTAAAAAGTGTCTTTTAGTAAAAAGTAACTATTAGTAAAGAGTACCTTTTAGTCGTTTTTTTGGAGGAAAAAGTTCCTTTTTATTAAAAAGTAATAGATTAAATGATGTGTAAAATGTTATGAACGATGTTAATTGTGAGTCGCACCTTAACGTCAAGTTTTTTGCCCAACTTAGTTTGAGATTCCTTTGTTTCAAAGTTTGACAAATTCAACCATGGAGACCGTCAAGTGTCGTCAATACGTCCAATGGTTGGTTGAACAGACGGAAGTGAAAAGTGACTTTACAAAGAAAATCATCTTCAGTGACGAGGCACACTTTTACCACGTTAGCAAGAAGAATTGCCGAGTTTAGGCAAATAAGAGCACACGAGTGATTGTTGAAAAGTCGATGCATCCACAAAGAGCGACTGTTTGGTGTGCGTTTTATGGGCTGGCGACGTCATCGTTTTCGAAAATGGTATTCGCTATCGCGGCATGATAACGAACTTCTTGTGGCCAGAAATTGAGGATATGGACCTGGACGATATGCGGTTCCAACCGTATGGTGGCACTTGCCACACAGCCAACGAAACAATAGCTCTTTTGTGTGAGAAATTCAATGGCCGTGTTAGCCCACGTCGTGGGGATCTTAATGGGCCGTCACGATCGTGTGATTTAAAACCGTTGGACTTCTTTCTTTGGAAATATTCAAATGAAAATGTGTCAATAAGCCAAGAACAATTCAAAAGCAAAAGGCAGAGATCATTCGGCACATTAACGACATTGAGCTAGTCCAGCGAATTTGTGGCGAGCATTTGGCCGATATTTTTTTACATACATAATTGTCATAGATCCTTCTATCATAATAAAAAATATTAACATTATTCTCTGAAAACTTTTTGTTTTATTTTCAATTAACATCGTGCGTTTTGGTTGGGCCATTCCTTATAGGGCCCATACACAACACCATCATGATTGTGCAATCAAGTGATTGTGCCAGCTGATTGGCCGTGTATGAGCTTGTGGTGTGATTGTACCAGCTGATGGTGCTTTATCAAAAATAGTTTGATATTTTTTTGATTGTACCAGCATGATTGTATCGTGTGCTGTAAAGTTAGCTCATAAATGTTAAATCGTCAAGGCATAAACATCAAAAAATACAAAATTTAAAACTTGAATACCAAAGAAAAAATTTTTTCGGGAGAACACGTTTTTTTTCTCCTTATTCGTTTTAGGATAATGGCAATAATAACAGCAGCACAAATTTTATCGTTATTCATTACAACCTTTTCCACACAATTTTTGGTAAAAAATGAATTTTGTACCAGCATGCTGGTGTGTTGTGTGCTTCAAGCTTAATTGCACAATCACTTGATTGTACAATCATGATGGTATTGTGTATGGGCCCTATTAGACACTTCTTTTTAGAAAAAAGTATATTTAAAAAAACTAAATTTTTGGAAAAAGTCAGATATTAAAAAGAAAACAAAACAAAACGTCACAAATTTCAAACATCTTAATCATAGTTAGAATTCTCTGCATTTGCATATTTTAAGGACAAAACATTATCAAAAACTACAAAAACTGAATTCCACAATGTTTTCGGTTTCATTTCTAAGCCGATTTCATAATTTCACACTTTTTTGTTTGTTTTTAGTACAACTTATTTGTATAGAATGAGCAAAACAAAACAAAAAAATACGCATTACTTTAACTGTAATGTTAACTCTCTTTGATATCCTTCATGCGCTTCATTCTCTTTCGACAACTCTCTGGTGAGAAAATCCAACTGACACATTTTGTAAGAACTTATATTTTTTTGTTGTTTTCTGGTGTTTTAGCCAATTCACCACACATTTTAAAAGAAAATTGTAATGAAAATCACTGCCGAAAATTGTCTGTAATGCATCGAACAAAAAGACGAAAACTAAAACAAAAAAATAAATGAAAAACTAATTTTTGTCGATTAACTTTCTTTTATATCGTTTGCCAAGCTGGCGACTATAAAAGGACTCCACATCCTGTGCACAACTTTAGTCTAACGCAAGCAAACGTTTAAGTCAATTATTAATACGGATAACTAACGGAGAAAAACAGTGTTTTTTGAAATAAAAAAAGCTAAAATTATTGAAATAAAAAAAGAAACTAATAAAATTTTTGAAGAAATTTAAAAAAAAAAATTTTTTAAATTATTCAAATTAAAAAAAATATAAAATATTTTTAAATTATTATAAATTAAAAAAAAATTAAATATTTATATGGTTTTAAAAACTAGTTCAATTCCTTATCGTATTAAATTTAATAAAATTGTGCAATAAACCAATTTGTTTTAAATTTAAAAGTTTTTAATAAAAAAAATTAAAATTAAAGAATTTTCAGTGTTTCGTAAAAATAAAAAAGTTTTTATTTTAAAAGTAATTCCTTTACGCAAAGCTATTCTGAAAATTTTGTGTTAAAAATTGTTATCTAATGAACTTAACCAATTCAAAACTTTGTTAATGAAAAGTTAAATTGAAAAAAACTTTTGCTGTATTTGTAAATTTGTTGAAATTGTAAGAGTTTAGGAATTTTTAAATTTTTTTTCAGTTTTTTTTTTAATTATAAACAAATGTAGGATCACAATTGCACCGTATCGAACGTAGATACATTGTCAAATAAAAAAGTGTAATATTAAATACAAAGGCACACAAAAGTTGCCGCAAACGTATGTACGTCGCACAGTGGCTGAAAATCGTTTTTCATTGGCCAAAATTCTGTAACTTTTGAGCCGAGTAAGATTTTTTAGTGAAATTTGTTTTAATCGACAGATAGATTCTTAAAATGTTCTCCTCTTTAAAATCGGTTGAGTAGTTATTGGGGAAATTAAGGGCAAAGTGGAACATTAAATTTTTTTAACTTTAGCGTGAAATATGGTTTTTTTATTTTGTTTTATTATTTAAAAATGTAATTTTTGGATTTAAATAATAATTATTAAAATTTTTTGTAATAATGGGACACAAAACAAATTTAATGTTTACACTCAAAAAAAAAAAATTTTTACATTAAAAAAAAAATAATAAAATCAACTGGAAATTTGCTATTTTTTGCTGTCAAATTTGTTTACACTCAAAAAACTTTAGAAATATTATCTTAAATCTTACTATTAGTACAGAAGAATCTAATAATTTTTGCTGTAAAATTTGTTAATATTAGCAAAATAAATCCGCTGAATTCTGATTTTTTTAAATTTTGATACGAAAATATAGGAACATTTTTATTTTTTGAATATTTCTTATTTATTAAAACATTTAATGCACATGTGGATAAAAAAAACCTTTTAAACATTAAAGCAGCAAAATAGATTTTAATAGCTTTTGTAACAATGTGAGGTTCTGTTTATTATTACTATTTTACTAATACTATGTCTGTCTTAGATCTAATGAATTATAATGATTGTTTATTTAATTGAAAGATTGATAGCAAATATTCCATATTCTGTTTTGTGTTATTTCTGTTCTTTAGTAGTTTTTTGACTTCTTCATCTGAATGACGATGTTCCGCTTTTTATTGATTTCGAATCCTGAAGATGAACGGATCTGACGTTGCCAATAATATATTAAATAGATATTCATTAATGGAATTTCGTGAAATTTTTCTAGTACATATTATGCTCTCTATAAAATCTGTAATCCTTTTTTCCTGAGCTTCCTCTGATAAATCTCCAAGTGGCACCAACTGATATTAAATGACATCTTCTCCATGATAAAGGATTTTGTGAACTGTAGCAGACATATTTCTCCATGGGTACTTTTTTTTTTTTTTTTTTTTAATAGGATCTTTATTTACAATCTATCCAAGGATAATAAGCAAATTTGTTAAAAGTAGAATACATCACAGAGGTTATGCAAAATCTCCAATTCCTTCATTGCGCGCAAGTATGTACTTCTAGGATTATTTTCAATCTAAAAATGAGGTGAAAATCAACACCAGTAATTTCAGATGATGTTTCTGGATTTGAAAAGAATCTTCTTGCGGTATTTCCATTATTTGTATTGCCTGACCCTTGTTTCGGCTGATCTATAATCAACCCAAATTTGCGATATTCATCTTGAACATGTTTAATTTTTGAACTTCCTAACTCCTTGTTAGTTTCGTTGTTTCTTATTGATCCTGAAGATCCGAAATCCAAATCATGGTCTCCCACGTGTGTTTTGATTTGAAGTTTCTGAAGCGATCTGGACATAAAGTTCGTTCTCTAACCAGTTTCTTATAAAATCTATCTTTGCTGTAATCAACTTTCCTGTATCGCTGTTTTAAATTTTTTATGAAAACAGATAATTTATTTTCTAAGTCCAATTGTATTTAAGTGCTATAGGAATGTTCCTGTTTTTCGCATGTAATTTTTAACATCTTCCTCGTTTTTGTTTCTAAAATACTCTCCGGGCAATTCTTTATAGCTGAAGCTCTCCATGTTTATGAAAAACGTTGTTTTTGCTCAGATATATTATATCCACTGAGTTGGCATCCAAATGTCACTTCCTTTTAAACCTATTTATACTTTTTTTATGCCAAATACAAATAGAATAAAAAGGATTAAAAAACTTGAAATCCTTTAATTTATATGCTATAAAATACCTGAAACAAAATTTAACAACGCATTGCATGGTTATAGGGCCATAGAATATTCTTAGAGCCAAATATACAGATAAAATAAAAAGACCAAAGAAAAAAAAATTAAAAATCCCTTCTAAAGTGGGATTCACAATATACCTGTTTGGCGTAAATGCGTGTTTAAGCTCTATAGTCTACTATAAAATACGCTAATGTGAACGTAGTGTAACGGATAAGTTTTAATCAGGGCAGCTATACGTTTTTCTGATTTTGTAGCAGTAATAAAATTTCTGTACGATCACGATCAATATTCCCTATATCATAAAAATTTATAGAACATGATTTCTGTTACTTCTGCAAACATTTTTGCGGAATAAAAAAATAGTATTTCCTGAGTCGTTATTGACAATAATCGCTTACTATTGACAGTCACTTGATATTTTCTAAGACTCTTTTTAGTCTATGTCGAGTAGAATTGTCTCTGTTTTAGTCGACAGGAAATTTTGCGACGACTCAAATAAAAGTTAAACAAATTTTAAAGAGAATGTAACCATATTTTTTAAATACGTTTAAAATAAAAATTTAAAAGAAGTTATGGGCACAAATTTTATTAGTAAATTAAACACGAAAATTCGAAAAGGTTTGCTAAAATTGCGAAAATTCGCGAAAATTTTTAATGTAAGACTATTGCCTCAAAGAGCAACAAAGCCAAGCAAAAATTGCGAAAATTTGGAAAAGTTTGTAAAAGTGGCTTAAATTTGCCAATCGAAAATATTCACACGGAATATCAGGATTGTTTTAAATCACAAATACACGACCAAGCAGTTATCGTTTGCTTACACCTTAAGCTTTTCTAAAAATTTTTGGGAGAATGTTTCCTAATTCTCTTTCCAAAGCAGTCAATAAAATGCGCATAGAAACTAGCTTATACCGCCACCAATAACTTTCAGTGTTTTTATCAAGAATAAAAATTGGGAATTAGGCACGACAAACAAAATCTTTTTAACTAAAACGTTGTATTCCCAAAAATTACTTGGAAATGTATTTTAATATGAATAAATAAAATTTCTCATATCGCTCATTTGCTGCAAAAACGTCAGTAGTCAAAAGTATAATGAAGTGGTAATTATTTCATATGAAGATATTGTATAACTCAACTCTTAGGAGAAGAACTAAATTTCCATTTTTCGTTATGTTGTGTGTAAATTTTGGACTTTAAAGTCTTTTTCTTTAAAACTAATATTTTTCAGTTAAGACGATGTTGCAGCAAATGCGCGATACATAAAAACTTCACATATGAATTTTCTTTTTATGCTCACCTACATGAATAGCAGCAAATTTTTTAAACGTTCACACTCGCTCATGACTGAAAAACTAGTTAACGTTTTGGTACTCTGATTCTGAATTATCACTTTAAAATTTCTGACAAAATTTTATTTGAATCAACAATCAACAGAAGTTTAAAAATTAAGGTTTCTGTATATTTTTACCAAATCAAATCAAATTAATCTTTAATCATTTTCTTGATGGTGTAAACTTTACGTACTTTAAAAAACCTGAAATAAATTAGCTAAGATTTCACGAACTTTGTGTAGTTTGTATAATTTTGGCCCCCAATAAAATATCTTTAAGATCCTCGGAACTCAAATGTCATTCATAAAAACAGTATAGAAGAAAAAACACCAAGCTGTGTTTTGTCCGGTTTAAATGAAAGCTCTAAGCCAATTTTCGAAAGTAAACACTAAATATCGCTCTTTAGTGTTCGGTTCGGGAGATTTTTGGAAAACACAAACGCTAATTGTGGTGAAGGAAATCATTAAAAACAAATAAAGTTTTCCTGTTCGTCATCTTTCGAACACAAAAATAATACTGTTTTTATCAAACTCAATAAAAGATGAGAAACTTCATTGTGTTCGGTTCGGTTCATTAATGTTCGTCGCTTTTGGCTGGTAAAAAAAAACACAATGCGCATACAAAAAAAAAAACAAAACAATTTTACACAAACAAAACATATACACACACAAACTGTTCGTGATGCGGTCGTTGCTAAAATTTTTGTTTGTTCATTTCTTTATCAATTTAAAAAAAGAAACATTATAAATAGAACACTAAAATATAATATGTGTCTACAGTATCACTACAAATGTTCTGTTTTTTGACGAAGAACAGAACATTATATAATGTTCGGCTCTATCTTGAAAAATAGTCACGAACGGTATTAAGGGTTGTGTTCGTCTACACAATCACTAAAAAATATAGATATCGTTCTTGGGTGTGTGACCCGAACGCTAAATAATGTACTGTTTATGGTCGAACACTGCTCTTAGCTCATTTCGGATTACAATGTTGAGTAAATAACTTTACGTTGACTAAATCCACGAGTGATACGCATTACTTTTTCCCTACATTCCCCTTAGTTTTAATTTTAAAAATTAAAATTTTCGGAGAAATCCACGGAAAAATATTTTTAAAAAATCACAGTAATTTTGTAAAACTCACCTAAATGAGTCTTCTTAGATAACTTTTGATGATTAAAAACTGATTTATTACTAGAGCGATTGAAAAGAGATTCATAGTTCATAGAGTTGCTTTGCAACTAACATTTTGGAACTCACCCTGTTTTGAATATAAAACGGACTTATAACTAAAGCGATTAAAAAAGGATTCACATTTGATTCAATCATATGCTCGAAAACAAACCAGAAAATTGTATCACAAATGATTCTTTTAGGTGATGAACCGCATATGAGGTTATTTCGCTCGTAAAGCAGATTCCTCAAAGATTTGATTATGATAAAAAATGCTTGCTGGGATATTAAACCAGTTATTTTCCATATTTTTACTAAAAAAACATTTGCCCGGAAAACCGCTTAAAATTTCTTTAAAATGGGGAACTAAAAACAATTGCTTTTTTTTAATCACAGGAAATCGGGGAAAAAATCTATTCAGAAACTTCAGCTTAACTACAAATTCTATTCGAAAAAAATGTTTGATCTTTTTGAAAATTTCTTCAATTAAATTCTTCTTCTGTCATCCGTCTCTTCTACTTTAGCGTTGATCCTCTTCTATGCTTCTGTATCTAACACTGTTATTGGTTTCACGGGCGATATCACTCCAGTTAAAATTTGTTAAATTTAGCTCATCGTCAACAGTTCTTCTCCATGTCTTAGCGAGAGCACTTTTCCATTTTAATGCTTATCGTGCTATATGCTGACATGGTCTTTTAAGTTAATGGCCCATCCAGCTTAATTTTTGCCCTCTAATTTTTTATTGGTGCTGGCTTTTGATTAGTTTGAATCCATACGTTTAGGCATTTGTTAATAAACTTTTGAATTTTTTTTTTGTTGAAATTTTTTTTAAAGCATTTACATATATTGAAATTTGGAATCAATATTTGAAAATGTCTTTAACATTTATATTTTCCGTATACGCAATATTATTTAAATTTAAATAGAATCAAGTATACGCCAGCATGTGTAAGCAAAAACTAGATCTTTTATGTTGGTGTTAAATGAATTATAAAACGATTTATTTTGTATCAATCGCAATCTTCTTGATACAGCTGCTTACATAAGGGAATGCAAAATAAATTTAGCTTTTTTCTAATGAGTTTCCATTTGGAAATCATTCAATCGATTTATATTTAAGACATACTTACGTTTTATACGCTTCCTTCCAGCAATAATTTATTACTGTCAACTTTTTTTTTATTAACATTTTATTGAATCAGATTTGGCAAAGATTGAAGTTTAAATAGTGATACACATGCCTGCAATAAAATTTATTTTATTCAATTTAAATTGTTTGCTGTTACTTATTAAATTTTTGCCCAAATTGACCGCAAAAATTATCTGTAAATATAATTAAATCAACTGTATCGATGATTACTTTTTTGCCTTACGTTGGCTTAAAAAAGGTTTTGTTTGGTTTCATAAAAACGACTAAAATAAAAATTCGTATACGCATTTTTGTGTTGCCAACAAAATTTAATCAATTAGTTTAAATTTTATCTCATGGCTGTATGAGTTTTGTCGATACTTTTATAACTTTCACTGCAAAAAAAAAATTAAAATTATTTGGACTACGTTATTAAAGTAAGTTTCGCCATGCACACGCACAGTGGTGCAAAATGGAAAAAAGTGATAGTAAATATAAACGGTGTTTTTTTTAAGACTAGATAGAACTTAAAGGGTTAGCTGTCAAACGAATTGTCATTTAAAATGAATCTAATGAATTGTCAGCGTCATGAATGGTTTCACCGTTGAACAAACGGTACAAAATTTACCAGATTGACCTCAAAAATCAACCATCAATGCGAGCAACTTTTAGACAACTTCGTGATTTGTAGACTTATTTGTGGGTTAAATTGAGACTTATCCACAAGAGACCCTACAAAAACCATTGCATCCAGAAAAAGGCATTGGTTGGTGCGATTTTCACGAATAATCGAACCTTTAAGAAAAATGGCAGAACTCGCGTTAGGGAGATCGTTACCGCACCATGATTAATGATATTTTGTTTATAATAATATATAGATGACAATGATCCGAGCGAGATGAGGTTTCAACTGGATGGCGTTATATACCATACAGATTTTACGGGCATATTGCCAAAAGTAGGGGAGGTTAGGTAGCTCTAGCTCCTCAACAATATATAACGGGCTTTTCATCAAGGGCTTGACAACTTTTTTTTAAATAAAACGCAAGCCATTTTAGAAATTTTCAAAACTTTATGATCAACCTGAAATTCAATCAAAACATTTATGAATGGAACTCGTCTTCGATCATATCGATGAATCGGCCACACAATTCGGATGTACCGGCCGCAATTTCGTGTTCAATGTTGGCTCTGAGATCTGCCAACGTCGTCGGCTTGTTGGCATAGACCAATGATTTGACGTATAACCAAAGAAAAAATCTAGAGGCGTTAAATCGTACGAACGAGGCGGCAAATTGACTGGTCAATTTCTTGAGATAACACGCTCACCAAACTTACTCTTCAAAAAATCGATTGTAACGTGTGATATGTGGCCACATATCGTGTTTTCCAATTCGGGTAGTCATGGCGCGATAGCGATCGCCATTTACAGTAACGTAATGATCGTTATTATCGACAAAAAAATATAGCCCAATGACGCCGCCGTCATGCAAACCGCACCAAGCAGTTATTTTTTGTGAAAGAAGTGGTGAGTCATGAAGCACATGTGGATTTTCACCAAACCAATAACGCATATTTTGCTTACTGACAAACCCATTGAGCCAAAAATTAGTTTCGTCACTGAAGATGATGAAATTTATCATCTTGGCGCATCTTCTACAGAGCCTAATCGGTGAACGTACGTCGCTTCAAATGGTCCATCGGCTTCAATTCTTGAGTCAGCATGACCTTGTTTGGGTGTGAACCAAGATCTTTGCGCAAAATTCCCCATTAAGTGGTCTTGGCGATGCCTAGTTCTTGAGAACGCCGAGGAATCGATTAATTTTGGTCGTTTGCTACGAACGCCTGAACGGCAGCGATATTTTCGCCACTTCGACTAACCCGTTGTCTCACTGGCACACCACCATCACACAATGAAGATGTAGACTAAAATTATTGCATTAAACTTGTTATTGCTTGTCTACTAAGGCGAGAATAGCGACCGAAAATTGGAGTGAACGCTCTAAAAATTGCGATAATCGACTCCGAATTTTGGTATATACATTTTTATAATTTTCAAACGTTGCTCGTTCGTGTACTTTACCCTGATGAAAATGTTGAGTTTACTGATAAAAAGGAAAGTAACAGTTAATGATCAGTCAAAATTGTCAAGTACCTATTGGGAAACCCTACACATATTCATCTAACTCCCACTGGAGCTAAGGGCACCAATACTAGCTTTCCTCCATCTGACCCTTTTTGAGCAATAGACTTAAGGTCATTAATTTCGGATCCCGTCGAACGTCTCGATATTGTGCGTGGCCTGCCACTTACTCTATCATCTTGTTGAAGTGGATTTCACTAGATACATTGTTGTCGTTTCGACGGCGGGTGTGTCCTATCCACTGCCACTTTCGTTTACTTATCTCGGTTTATATAGTCTTTGCTAGCAACTTGGCATTTGTTATCATTCTAGGTCAAAAGATGCGTAATATTATTCTTAAGTAGCGGTTAATAAAAGTTTGGAGACGTCTTATAATCAGCGATGCCAGAAATGCAGATTTATCTGCATTTTGAATATTTTATCCCCAAAATTGTCAAAATGCAGATTTGCAGATTTTTGGTTTAACATTGCAGATTTTTTAGATCGGTACTCGGTACTATTTCCACTTGTTGCATTGATAAATAAATACAGTATATTAACCATTCATGGAAGAACCGTGTGGAAATACATTCATTAGTTGACATTTTATGCACAAAAGATTACTTAAAAATTCGCATTGTTTTGACACATTAATATCGCCGGACATATGTCATCTGATATTACATATGTACAAATATCTTTAAAAGTTGCAATATCTGATATCTTCTAAATTTTCAATAAGACCCTTGATAATTTAAATAACATGTTATTATTATTATTATTATTTATTAAAGAAAAATCAAATTACAATTACAATTCATTTATATTAATAACCATGCCAAGCCATTGCGGCTTGTCGGCAGGTAAAAGTTAACATTTTTGAATTTAATTATAATTATTTTGAGCATTCATTGCTGATGTATAAAAAAGTTTTTTAATATTTTTTTTCTCTTATTATAATTAGATGTATTATTGAGAACTTCAAGGGGTAGTTTGTTGAATATTGTTGGGATAACAACGGATAGTGTGCTTTTTCCGTAGTTGTTTTTATATCTTTGTATGCGGAATCTTCCTTCAGCGTTCATACGAGTTTGGTGGTTATGGTCTATTTTTTTTTAAAATCTGGAATCATTGTAGAATTCTGTTGCCAAAGTAGTGAAGTAGATGCTGTTAACATCTAGTACTTGTAGTTCTTTAGCGATGTTGTTTATGGTTGATTTGTTGTTATTGGTAATTGTTGCACTGTTTGTGTTAGTTGCATTTACAGGAACGTTAATATTATTAGGTGTTGTTGTTTGCGTTGTTGTCGTAGATCTTACCGTTGTAGAGTTGCTAGAAATGGTATTTTGTGAATAGTTTATGTTGTCTGCTCCGCTGTAGTTATTGCTTAAAATAGTTGAATGCGCTCTGTTTATTATAGTAGTTTGTTCATGTATAGGGCGACTTTTTTGAAGAATTTTCAAAAGTTGATTTTGTGTTTGTTGAAGTTTTTTAGTAAACAATGAGCTTCCCCAGGCTGTTATGCCATGCCGAAGGTGGGATTCAACCAACGAAAAATATGCTTGCCGTAACACCATATTGTTTGAACGGTAGCTTAAATGGTGTAGCATAAAACCTGCTTTTCTCAGTTTTTTGCGGATTTCTTCTACATGTTCCATCCATTTAAAATTGTGGTCTACGTACACGCCTAAGTATTTGTAATTGTTGACGAGATCAATTTTAGTAGAACATCGGTCTTCATCATAGTTAAAATCTGCCATTTTTGTTTTGTGCAGACATTCTGTGGAATGGAATATTAAATTTATTTCATGATATAATATATGCGGAGGTTTAATATGCATAAGTTTTGTTTTAGACGCATTTATTATTAGGCCGTTATCGTGACACCATCTTACAGCTACATCAAGCTGGCTTTGCATTAATATTGTTGCGCTATCTATGTTTTTGTGTGCAACTACAATAGCTGTGTCATCCGCATATGCAAAAGCTTTGCATTTTTTTAAATTATTAATTAGTCCATTGGAATAGATAATGTAGAGAATGGGACCTAATTTTGAGCCTTGCGGTACACCAAAATCCAAATTTGTTTCTTCACTTATCATGTTGTTCACTTTAACATAAAATTTTCTAAGTGTGAGGTAGTTTTTGAACCACTCTAAACATTTACCACGAATACCAATTCTTTCTAACATTTGTATTAGCTTGCTATGCGACAGAGTATCGAAAGCTCTGCTAAAGTCGATAAAAAGCGTTAGGCAGTGGTGTTTCTTACTAAGTTGTTCGTTTATATAATTTGAGAAGTTTCCAAGAAGTTTGTTGATATTTTTACCTTTTTGAAACCCAAACTGATTTATATTAACTATTTTGTATTTGCTTATATAGTCCGTTAACCTATTGCATATAACTTCCTCCATTACTTTCTCAATAACTGATAAAATTGCAATGGGTCGGTAATTATTATAATCTGTTTTTGCACCGTTTTTATAGATTGGTCGAACATAAGATATTTTAAGTAAATCAGGTATTATTGCATTATTAATGATAAGGTTTATTAGTTGTGTTAATATGGGAGTCATTACAGCGGCATTGTTTTTCAAATCTACTGATCTAATTCCATCAAATCCAGCACTTTTTTTTTTATTTATAGAGCTTAAAATGTTGAATATTTCTTCTTCGTTTATGGTGGATAGGTATAAGGAATTTTGAAGTTCTTGAGTTGATGCATTTATGGTTTTGATTTCGCAATCGTGTAGAATATTTTTAACATTTTGTTTGAAGTTATTAGCAAAGTTATTACAGATATCACTTAAATTAATATTTTTATAATTTTTCATAATTATTTCATCAACATTATTTGTTTTTCTACCTATTATTTCATTTATAATTTGCCACGTTACACGGATATTGTTTCTGTTTTCAAAAAACTTATTTTTATAATAAAAATTTTTAGCATAATTTAATTTTTTATTTAGCGAGTTTCTATATTTTTTATATTCTGTTTCATTAGTTTTATTGTTTTTATTTGATAACCATTTTTTATAAAGTTTATCCCTAATTTCACAACTTTTAATTAAATTTTCATTAATCCAAGGATTTGGTACTCTATTCTTTCTTTTCCGTACACTTATTTTTGAATTTTCATACATTTTATTAAATTGTTCGTATATTGAATTGAACATTATATTTGGGTTAGTTTGTGTTAATATTTCTTGCCAGTTGGTTGTACTTATCAGTTGATTTAATTTATATTTACATATTTTTGTGTATTGGGTATCATTTGTTTTATTAACGTTCATAGTTTTTTCTTCAGAGAGACATAAAACTAGAGAGTAATGGTCAGAGATGTTTGTTTTTATTATAGATGAATATATGTGTGTATTTATGTGTTTGTGCCTTACAAAGAGATGATCGATGCATGTTCGTGAATTTCTGTTTATGTCTTCTCTTGTACATTCTCTAATCAAGCATTGTAAAACATTCGAAGACATCATATCAAGATAATAAGTATTTGGCATGTTGTTATTAAAGAGATCTATGTTAATATCTCCAACTATGATAATATTTTGTTGTTTATTTACTGATTTTAAAAAATCATCTAATTCTGTTGTAAATGCACTTACTTGCAGGGAAGGGGGACGGTAAATTGCAAGAAGAGAGATGTTTTCATTTGTTTCTATGTTTACATGTAGAGATTCAAAAGAATTTGTGTTTAGTGGTATATTTGTGAAAGATATATTCTCAACAATGTATACTGCTACACCCCCACCACCACTGTCTGCTCTGTTAATAAACTTGTTATGCTTAAAGCAGCATTGTCAATGTGTCAAATCGCCGTTCCATATAAATCGAATGTTGTTCATATCGATGGTCACTTTGCAACGGATTTTTTAACACTTGTTTAGAATCAACAGTTAATAGGTGGCGTCGTATGCACATCGATCGCACAGGAATTCCAATATTTTCAAACTTAAGGAAATCCTGCTTAATGTTATTCTCAATGAATTTGCAAGAGTTTAAAACACCAAATAACCCTGAAAACATTGACACGTTTTTGTTATATTGGATTCTCTTTTAGAAAGTTTATTGATGTTGTCAATAAACATTCCCTAGAGCTTTTTTTGTACGCTTTAAAACAGACATCGGTTGTTTTATTAGCAAAGGCACAGTGGGTAGCGAATGAACAAAAATTTAAAAAAAAAAAAATATTTAAACTTTTTCATTTTAAAAATTTTTATGATTTTAGCGGTTTTTTTAATCTTAAGATTTTATTTTGTTAAATTAGATTTCCTTCTAAGTTTTGTTTTATATAATTTTTGGTTTATCAATTTTTTTTTTTATATTTAAGCGTTTTTTTCATTCTCGTATTTGCTTGTTGGTTCCACGCCCACTTCTCCAATCTCGCCTACATTTCATTTTGTCGAATGTTGTGTATTGAAACCCAAAATTCTTGTACTTAATTTGAAAACGTTGTCTCTTGCCGTTCGCCAAATATACAAAAATCTATAATGTTTAAAATATACCAAACACAATAAGGTTGAATATTTGTTCTGCCACGCCCACTTTTTTAATACAGCACAGATTTTGCTTTAATCAACGCTTATACAAATTGTTGAATGTAACTGCCGTTCTTCAGATATACAAAGAAAACAACAACAAGAAATTTATGGGTAAAATTAGGGGCAGTCGTGTGTTTTGCTTATATCTCAACCTTTTGTGAACTGATGAATTTCAATAGCAAAGTTGAACGAAGCCTATGAGGCATAGTAGCCATAATATATGGGGTCTTCGGTAACCCCATTTCAACAGGCAGACGGAGAGGCGGACATTTTTAAAGCAACTTTTCTCCTCATAAGTAACCAGAATATATGTATATACATGGTCTTTGATCAAAATTGTAAATAATTTCAAATGGAATCACAAACATATATTCTACCTGTGGAAAAGAGTATAACAAATGTAGCATATATTTGGGCGATTTAATGCAAATATGTTACAGCAAATTTAATTGATAAAAAATTTATTGCAATGATAACAAATTAATTTTATTTAATAAATTAAATCATGTATAATTTTTGTTACAAAAAAAAATCAAGAAATTTGTTAAAAAAAAAATTATACAAATCTTAACGAATATTTCCAGGAATCTTTATATGTACATAAATGTTATTTGAAAGTATGCATTCAATTGTTCAATTTTACAAAATTTCAAAATTGTTAAAGAATTTTTTTAAATTGGAAAAACATTTCAATGTCACTTTTTGTATTTACCATTTACAATAATACAAACAAATTTCTATTTATGAAATGTTTACAATAAAACCACTTATTTAACAATGAATCCCTAAATGTATGCTATTTTTATTTTAATAAATAGAAAATACTTATCGCACTTGTTCAACAATAATGTATTAACTCAAAACTTGAAAATTTTCAGTAGAAGCAAAACAATTTTTAATTTTACATTAAGGGAAATTAATTTTTATAAAAACCCGTTTCATAACACAGAAAAAAATAATTGTCATATTTGAATATTTTGTTGAATATATCAAACAAAATGTTTATCGAATCTTTATTTATTAATGATGATGTGCTGAATTATCAATTTTTATTTTTAGATAAATACACTTAAATAAATTATGGGGGGATAAGCTATTTCGCTGGTTGGTTAGGCCAGATCATCAGGAAACCTTTTTGCAAAGCAGCGTTACCGTTGTGATACTAAATTATCACGGTCTTGATACCTTTTGTGCCCCTTTTTTTGAAATTATCCTTCTGTATTATTTGCACATATTTCCTTCCTTTTTGGAAATAGCACTCCCATTTTGTTTTTTGTCAACACTGCTGAATGTTAGTGCTAAACAAATACACTTACAAATGTTTTCGAAACAAGCGGAGATGGAGGAATGGACTTCAAGTGAAGATTCAATGCCAAAACATAGAACGCAAATTCCTAAAACGTAGTTAGTATTCGTAAAAAGTTTGTGTTAAACGATTTTTTACGACTTCTCAATTAGATGTTCGATAGTAAAGTACAAATAAAAGTACAATTTCCCTAATAGCAAACATAACTCATGTACCTATTTTATATTTTTTTTATTTATTGAATAATTTATGCTGGCTTCTTTTCAAAAAAAAAATGTGACATTTTATTTAAAAAATGCAAATAGATGTTCGTTTCTTAAAAATGTTTTGCTCTCTTTAAGAGAAGTAATTTTTAAACTAAAAAAATTCACTCTTAATAATGGCATAAAACATTGAAATTTTCGCCCCCTTTGAAATCGACAATGTTAAGAGTGCCCTGCAAAATAAGTGACTTCGGTTTGTGTATGGGGCTATTTTTAAAACGGCTTCGAAAAAATTTAAAAACTCGAAAAAGTTTGCAAAAAACGCCTTTAAATTGATTTAAAGTCCCTAAAACTTACAGGAATGAAAAAATTCGGTACAAATTGCTGAAATTCCCAAATATTTGGTAACAGCGGTATGATATACAAATAAAACTATAAAGCGAATGAGAATTACAAATGGAAAAGAGTCGTAAAATTACTATATTTTCTTTGATTCAAATATTTTTCTTATTGAAAAAATAAACAACAGTTTTGAGTTAATACACTATCTGCGATAGGGGAGAGGGGGGCACCTTTGAACGCGGGGCACCTTTGAACAATGTTAATAAAATCTCTGTTGCAAATTTTTTCCGACCATTAACTGAGTTTTTCACATGGCAACCTTGTTTTCTAGCAACGTCAACAACTTTCGCTAGTTTTTTCAGTCGTCGACGAAATGTAGTTGGGTGAACACATTTTTATAGTGCCATTGTAAATTTTTCAATTTTTTTTTGTAAGAGTGTGAGAAGCATTTGGTAATCGCTTTCTTTCGTGAAATAAATTTATTGCAATCTAAAATACGTTTTTCGCCGAATTAATGTAAGTTCTTTAATAATTATGTAAACAAAAAAAAAATATTATAAATTTTCCGTGAAATAGCACGCGGGTTCAGCTTTGAACAAAAAGAAGGGGGCACCTTTGAACATGTTCAAATTCCAATTAGAATTAGCAATTGATGCAATTAGTTTATATTCTCTAATTGATCAAACAATTAGAATTAGTTCAACTAATTCCCATTAGCTAATTGAAATTTTTATTCCAATGGTAAAACTAATTGCAATTAGCTGCCATTAGCAAAAAAAATTGGTTAACCTTTACAATTAGAAATCTAATTGACTTCTGCTAATGCAATTAGATATTCAATTAGCTCGAATTACAATAAATTAAATATCTAATTGCATTAGCAGAAGTCAATTAGATTTCTAATTGTAAAGGTAAACCAATTTTTTTTGCTAATGGCAACTAATTGCAATTAGTTTTACCATTGGAATAAAAATTTCAATTAGCTAATGGGAATTAGTTGAACTAATTCTAATTGTTTGATCAATTAGAGAATTTCACAAAAGAATGTTTATTAGCAATCATTAGCATTAGCTAATCATTACTTAACATGTATGTATAAAACTCATTTGTGAACTGAATTTTTTTATTTTTAAATGTTAATGGGTATTATATATTATATATTTTAACTTTATTTCTTAATAAATAAATCTAATTTATTTTATAAAAAAATAGAACTATTTATGGTATTTTTGTACATAAACGCTATAAGAAAAAATTGCCGTTCAAAGCTGCCCCAGCCTAGTTCAAAGCTGCCCCGTATCGGGGGCACATTTGAACACAATGACTTCATCCATTAAAAAATAAATAAAAATTTAAGCCGAACTAAAAATAAGTTACTTGTATACATAAACTAAAGATTATATCCATACACATTAGTTGAGTTATGTAAAAAGTTTATAATTAAACAAAATTAATTTTTATGGAGCTTGAAAGCAAAAAGTGTTCAAAGGTGCCCCCCTCTCCCCTACATCTGTGCCAATAAAGAAAAGTAGCTTATGGTGAGTAATTTAGTTTCGAGTTACCCTCAGTTTTGTTGAAGTTTTTTCGCTTTAATATCTTCAAACGAGGCTAAAAGTAAATGTTAAAAAAAAATTTTTAATGTAAAAGACTTTACACCTTTCAACTTGTGGTAACTGAATTTTGTCTTATATCGACTTAACCTACTTATCCATATGACCGACTACAGATATTTTATAGTGACATGCCATAGTTTAAGATATATTATGGAAGATTAAAATGGCTACGACTTTTGTTTACAATATATTAATACTTTCGTTTATATTAATTTTTGTAGATTCTCAGATACCAATTTAATTCTAAAGAGTATTTTTAAACGCGATAAAACTTGATATTGTTAAAAAAAAATGATTATCAGAAGGTTTATATGCAGATGGCATTTACATTTTTTTTTTTTTTTTTTTAGCGATAAACCAACACTCAGGGGATGCCCCTATATATGCAGCGCATTGTGTTGATCAGGAAAATAAGGTTTGGGAAGGAGGAAAGAGGGAATAGTGTTTGTGGACATTTGACTTGAATCTTAATAAATTATAAGTACCGGGGAAGACCTCTGCGGGAAGTTTATTCCACATACGGATAGTTCGTCTGATAAACGAATTTTCTCTATAATGCGTTGTGCGGAACACAGGACAATCGACTACAAACGGATGTGATCCACTGGATGAGCGAGTATTACGAAGAAATACTCGGGCGGGTGGAATAAGTTCACTTATCTCAGTGGAACACCTCCCATGGTAATATCGATAGAAAAGTGTCACACAACCCACATTCCGAAGATGCTCCAATGAGTCAATAGAGTTGGATACCCTACTGTCATTGATGAGCTTCACCGCCCTCCTTTGTACACGGTCCAGAAGGTTCAAAATAGACTTTGAAGCCGCTGCCCATATATGGGAGTTGTATTCCATCTTCGGTCGGATATAGGTGGTATAGATAGTAAGGAGATCGGATGAAGTGAAGTAAGTCTTGCACCGTTTTCAAAAACCTAAACACTTGAATGCTTCTTTCGACACTTTAAAAACGTGTTTATTCCAGCGGACATCGCACTGTATTCTCATGCCCAGAACATCAAGAGTATCCGATTCCTCAATATCAATGCCACCCATTATTACAGATGACATAGTTGGTCCCACGGCCCGTCTGTGGGTCAACATACAACATTGCGTCTTGCGTGCATTAAATTCGACCCTATTCGCTTGACCCCACTCAGAGATTGTAGGTAGGTCCTGATTAAGAGTGTCATTCATATTTTGCCTTTTGCCCCCAATCTCAACAAGGCTTGGCCTATGATCGAAGGAATATGAATGACAAATGTTGCTGTCATCTGCAAAAGAGTAGATAGGATTTGAAGTATGACTAAGAACATGACATTTGAAAAGAATTTTGTGCACATGGGCACCGTGGCTGTTCTTGTCGAAGGGCATTTTGGACGTCCACCTTGTGTGGAAGGTACAGGGCGTAATTTTGGAGATAATTTGATAAAATTTGGCCTATTGAAAATGGGGCGAATCTGTCCATAGTTTCATATAGGTCCCATACAAGCTGCTTTCCGGAATAGGGACTTTGTGCACACCATCAAACCAATTTTAATGAAATTTAAAATATAGACGAATCCATATTTATATGGACACATAAGCTATGCATTTTAAAACTAGGACCACAAGGGGAGATAGGTGCAATTTTTGCCTCTCAGAAACTATCAAATCGATTTCACTGATATTTAAAACACAGATGGATCCATATTTATATGCATTTTTCGAAACTAGGACAACGAGGGGAGATAGGGCCAATTTCTGCCTCTCCAAAAAAAATATCTAACAAATTTTAATTAAATTTAAAACATTTGTTTTTAAAAACTATGGTATAGGGTATCCAATGGTCGTGCTTAACCGACTATACTTTCTTACTATTACATCCGAAGCTCGAATTTCCAAATAACATACAAATATTTCTTTCTTTTTTAATTTTACCACTCAAACGCTTAACCCTTTAGCAACAATAGTCTTTATGAAAATTAAAAGCTTAAACAAACAGAGAATTTCTGTTGTCTGAAATGTTGCAAAATAAAATGTAACATTAAATAAAATATAAAAAAAAATTTAATTTATAAAACAAACAGGCCAAAATACTTACGAAAAACAAAGAATATGTACATACATAAATAAAATAATAAAATAAATTAAATCGTGCTGAAAGTAAACTTCTAAAATAATAAATAAATAAAAAAAAAATTTAAATATATACAAGACAAATGTAAATGAAAAAAAAAGTTATTTAAACTTAAATGTATTCTAAAAGTTTTTTTCTAAACCAACAAAACTAATGAACTGACTTAAAAATAGAAAACGAAAGTGAAAATTTAACAACTTTGATTTAAAATTAAAAGTCAGAAATAAAGTTCATTCAATTGAAAATAAAAACGTATGTTCACGTTAAATTCTAATATGAAAAATTCCTCAAAACGTGATGTTTTTGTAAGACCAATTCATTGTTTAATAAACGGTTGCGCTCGTGGTGCTGAACTAACGGTCACAGCTCCCTTCAAATTACCAACACAGTGGACACGAATTTTACGCATGACGCCAGTACCGAAAATAATCATTGATGACTTTTTGCAGGTAATGTAACCACTCTAGTATTTTTTTTACTCCTTCTACAAAAGCACTTAAATATTAAATAAATTTTTGCGTTTAAATTTCATTGTTATTTTAATTTTTTTGAATAAATTACATAAATGCAGAATAGCATGACTAAAAATTCCAACTGGAAAAGTTTTATTTATTTATGCGTGTGTGGAATTTAGGAAAATTTATTTTCAAATTTTTTTTATGGCTGAAAATTGTCTGCAGTTTGCAGAATTATCATGTTGTAAGAGTACTTTACCATCGAAAAGCGACAGTTTACATAAAATATTTAGCCAGGGTTAAAAAAGTTGGTACAATTATACTTTTTTTAGTACAATTCAAAACTAATTTGGTACTATTTCCAAATTTTTTAAACCTACATATTTAGAATTGATATAAAATGCCAACTCTTATTTACTGTCCAATGATTATAAGCGGAGTTTAGTGTTTGGTGCAAATAATCTTGCGAAAATGAAATCTAAGGGATGCTCTACTTTTTGTTGTTGGATTTAACAAAACAACCATGATATTTTGCATTTGCTCTTTTGTGAGACCATTTGCACGAAACTCTGAACTCCGCTATTGTAAATAGATTTTTGCACTTGTTCATTGAACGATTGCTTATGCCACATTCTAAATTTAGTATCAGCGGCAGCATATAGCGTGCATTTTCTGATGATACTGAAAAGTTTCATTATTTTGCAACGAACTCATAATATTTTCAAATATTCGTCAACCAGATGGTTGTTACGTCAAGAAGTAATCCACAGATTTTTGGAACAGTGGGAGGCCACTCCATTAGTTTTTTACTCCGAATAATTTTGAAGGAGATTTTACAAGCGCTTATTTAAATTCTATTATATTAGG
This sequence comes from Pollenia labialis, assembly GCA_949318255.1. NCBI lineage: Eukaryota > Metazoa > Arthropoda > Insecta > Diptera > Polleniidae > Pollenia > Pollenia labialis. Next base: position 147,989,386 of record OX439140.1, on the reverse strand, counting down.
ACTTTCTGCTCCCTTCCTGTTTCTGCAGTACATATTGAAAATTGTAAACACAATAAATTTGGAAATAAAATCCGGAGATGTTCGTATGCACATATTTTTAGAAAGCTCAAACATTTTATTTTCGTTTAAAATTCGAGATTGAATTTTGACAAGAATTTTGACCACAAAAAAAGACGATAAATTCTAAGAAGTGTATGAAAACGCTCTCTGGCGGCAATCAGAAATAAAAATTAATGGCTTTCTCGACCCTTAAAACCGTATGATACAGGTCTGGCTAGATCAAATACAATTGGGGTACTCACAAGGTCATGTTATGTTGTCATAATGTTCTAACATTTTACAGTGGTTTAAAAATATTGTTGTTGCTTTGTAAACAAATAGTGTCTTCAATAAATAGAACTTTGCTTGCTATGTTTATTGTGCTATCGTAATTATTCCGAACAGACCTGCTCTGAACAGCTGAGCCGAGCCTCATTAGTTTTTGTAAGGCATCGCTCATGATGGTAAAATTTATCCGGCTAACAACCGAATTTAATCTGCGTCTAGAAATTTTTGCAATAAATCCCTTGCGGCGTCAAATTAGATCGGCTTAGGACTCTGCTGTTTGGTAAACAAACATAATAAAATTTATTTCTGATTTTCGTTAGAAAAATAGAAAATAGTCAGGAAATATCTAATTTAATTAATTAATTCATGGATATGAATTAAAAAATATTTTTATTTTTAGTAAATTTTTATTTTTTCTATTTGTTTTAAATCAGCTTATTTAAATTCAAAATAGCACACTGAATTGTTGTTTATACACAGAAAAAATTATTTTTCGAATTCAAACAAAAAATTTGTAGTATCAAAACATTTTTTTGTCTGAAATCGGTCCTACAAACAAATTCGCATATTCAAACAATTTATTTGCATTTTGTTTACTAAAAAAAAACACTGATTTTTTCACACAAATAATTTACAGAATCAAACAAAAAGTTTACTGAAATTCATATAAATTTCAAACAAATAATTTTGCTGAATCAAACAAAAATTTTTTGCACAAGCAATGACGCGCACCCAAGCTATCACTGAAGGAGATGATGAAGGCAGAAGCAGAGCGGCGGCTGGCTTTAAGACACATGTTTTGTTGGAATAATTTTTGAACGAAGTCTTGTTTATGCACACAATGTTTTTCTTCATCACTCACTGTTGGTGTATCCTTTCCTTGGCTAAAGAAGAAGAAATGTAACAAACAACGGCAGCAGACCGTCTCGATATGTTTTTCGTCATCATTTTATTTTTGTATTTGATGTATTTAAGTAAACAGTTTTCAAAAATTGAATACGGGATTTTGTTTTTCATTCTTTTTTTTCCAACTTTGAAACGAACCAAAAATTTATTTTGTTTCTTATAATGTTGTTGTTGTTTCTGTTGTTTAAATAAGAATGAAACCTTTTTTTTACCTGCTATTTTTTTTGTTTTTTTACTAATAACCTCGTCGCGCTATTTTATCATCTTTCTTTTTTGTACTTTTTTAAAGCGTCCAAAAATAAACTGTATGTGTTTTGTGTTGTTGTTCTTATATTTCACATAAAGAAGTGTTGCTTACGATCAAATAAAAAATGCAAAAAACGACAACATTAAAGAGCGTTGAATATTTCATACAAAATTATGAAAAATTGAAACCAATAGCGCGTATATTATATTATTGAAAAGTTGTCAACATTTTTGTTGGTTAAATAAAAATCAAACAAAAATATTAATAAAATCAGTAAAAAAATTTGTAGAAATTAAAAAAAAATTTCAAACAATCGTTTGTTTGAAAATAATTCGGCAATAATTTTTTCTGTGTAACCGTCGTATTTGTATGCCTTTATAACAACTTGTGAATTCCCCAAATTTGTTGCCTCTATTTTTGAAAATTATGGAAAACTAACTATTTTGTAAAATCCGTGGTTCGAAATTAATTTTTGAACTATGGATTTTTTGGCAAAGTTTCTTGGAATAGTACAATAATCGCGATGTGCTTTTGACGCGAAAAAATTTTACCCACCCTATTATTATGTATAATTCACTTTTTTTGTTGTATTAAATTTTTGTTTTTAAAAATAAAATAAAAAAAAATTTATAAAAAGCTGACTTAGTACTATTGGGGCCGAATAAGTACGATTTTTAAAGTTCGTTGGTACGATATTGGTTTTCTCATTTATCATCCCTGTATTTAGCTATTATCAAAGTAATTTAATGGGAATACAAAAATTTTTAATTTAAAAAATTTTGTTTGTGGTGCTTAATTTACAATTTTTATTCTTGATAAAAATACTGAAATTTATTGTTGAAGGGATAAACTATTCCTATGCGCATTTCACTGGTTGCTGAGGCCAGATCGTCCGGAAACTTCATCCGAAGATTTTAGAAAAACTTAAGATATTAAAGAATACATTTTAGTGATTTTGAGGTTATTTTTTAGTTTGGGAAATTTCTCCCAAACTATAACCACGAAGTCAACCGAAGAGAACCGCTGCATCAAGCAAGCGAGTAAAATTTCTATAGGATTCGGATATAACCACGTAATACCTATGAATTTGAACGGTCACAATTTCAACTAGAGCTGATGAGACTTACTATACAGGGATGATAAAGTTAGTACAATTGAACTTTTTCAGTACTATTAGTATTGCAAAAGTACTAAAGATAGAAGTATATAACACGCATTCATTTGTCGACGTTTTTCGAGCGTTTAAAAACTTTAGCGCATGGAAAATTGCAAGTTACACAACACGCGTTACAAAAGCCGTTCCTGTGAGCTGTTTATTATTTGTTTACTTATTTGTGCATTGAAAACGGATTCGAAAGTATATCAAGATTTATTTATTTTATTTTATTTTATTTTATTTAATTTATTCTTTTTATATAAATATTGTATGTTTTTAAAGCTCTTCAATAAATATTTCTTTCACGAATCGAAAATTTGTTAAATTTTGGTTTTTATTGTCAGCTGATTACTTGTCAAAAATACACAACGCGTTAAAAAGTTCAAAGTTAACCAACTTTCTGGCGCTAACGCGTCAAAATAATTTGCATGTAGCTTGTTCTATTAAAATACACTAGTTTAACTTTTTTTGACAGAAGTCTACAGAGGGCGCGCGCACTAACGCGTGGTATGTACTTCTACCTTAAAGTACACTTATAAAATTATTACAGTAACTGATTGTAGGTTATTAAATTCGTTTTCCGTACTGTTAAAGTTGAATAAAAATATAGTTATTTAACGAATAATTTTATTTTTCAACATTTGTGTTTGTTATTCAAAAAACAAACTACCAAAAAATAATGTTTTTTCGTATTTATTTTGTTATTTAGTTTGATTTTTGTCAGTTAAAATATATTTTTTAAAGTTAAAACTATTCAATTTTACGGAATATGCTGTTTAATAAATAAAAAATTTAAAAATGAATATAAAAATCATTTGTTTTATATGAAATGTAAATGATCCGTTTTTTAAATGAATTTTAAGTTGTTTGAATTAAACTACATAATATTTTGAGTGTACTCCAATGTTTAGTACAATTTAAAAATTGCATATGATAAAATTTTTTACGAACTGCTTCTTTGATTTAACACCACTAATGTTCAAAGTCACATAAAATCAGTGTTGCCAATTTAACCGTCGATTCCCTTAACTTACATTTAAAACAAAAATAAATTACAAAAGATTGTTATCGTTTTACATGTAAGTTAAGCGAACCAAATCTTGGTTCGAATCGACGAACAGGACATAAATTTCTTCTAGGTTGCAAAAAAGCCATTTTTTGGCAAGCTGGACCAAATATGGCTTTTTAACGACATAATTGAAGAAATGGCAAACAAATAACTTATGCCATCAAAAAATTTGCCCTGCTTATATCTAATCTAATACATGGTTTAATCAATTATTCTTAATTTTTTCTTTCTGATAACAAGCCACTGATAACGACCTTTTTTATTAAATATTATTTTTTAATAAATTATTTAAGCTTAAGGTCACTTTTTTATAAAATTAATTTAAATATTGTAATTCTCAATATTTCGATTTCCGTTGGAAATCTTCTTCAATAAAATAAAATTCCAAAATCTGACAATAAATGGAAAAATAAGAGATAAAAGAAATTTTATTTTATTGTAAAAATTTCCTGAAGAAGATTTCCAACGGAAATCGAAACATTGAGAATTAAAATATTTAAGTTATATTTATGAAAAAGTGACCTTAAGCTTAAATAATTTATTAAAGAAGAATAATAATAATAATTATAATAATAGCAATAATAAAAATAAATAACCGAACTTTACTAGAACTGAACTAGAACTGAACTGAACTGCAATTAAACTAGAGCTGAACTTGAACTGATCTAGAACTGGACCTGAACTGAACTAGACTAAACCAGAACTGAACTGAAATATAACTAAACTTAGCTAGGCATAAACAAAAATTTAACAAGAACTAAATATTAATGCAGATCATTTGCTCACTCTTGGAACTAATAGACTTACTGTTAGACCGTAAAGTATCAGCACAAATACATACTTATTGGAAAATTGTTTGCTATTTTGGTAGCAAAAGATTTTAAGTATGTAATACTAAAAGTAAAACAACAAAACTTCAGGAAAGAAAAGTATAAATCTAATAAATCACCATTTGCACTACTATTGCACAGAAAAGTATTACCGCCTAACGCAAAAAGAAGTTTAAGTTCATACCCTGCAAATAATATTGGACCACCTGATCAATTTTGATAAAATGGACTACTCCATGGACTGGTCCGTTGTAATGCAAGCATGGACCATGTCATTGTTTAAAAGTGTTTGTAGTGAGACGACATGTCTTCGTTTTTTAACGACGTGCTTTCGTTTTTAAGCGACTTCAAAACTAATCCTCTTGATTATACCGTGGAGTAATTTTAAAACAACTCCTTTGTAGTCCAAAGCAGGGTTATATGGTCCTGCCCTAGGACATCGTTATGTTAAATAGCCCATGTTTTTTCCATACGTTTGGGTTACTTTTGGACTAGTCCTAGTCCCTTGTGGGCTACTCTTTACACGCGCGTTTGGACTGGTCATATAATTTGCAGGGTATTAGTTAACCAACACATTAAGCCCAGCAAAAGTGTATGGGCTTAATGGTGTTGCGGATTTAATCAACATTTTATGTATTTTAAGTGTATATGTATTTTGAATATTTGAATTTAACTGTAAGTTTTGTCAACTTTTGAATTTTGCCAGACTATTTGTTAATTAGCATATCAACTCTGTGTTGGTCTCGTTTCTTAAATTTACGTGGTTCGTATTTTAAACTGACGAAGTAGTAGCCTGATGTTTAAGGAAGACATATTGATTTTAACTTAAAAGAAATCGAATTTTAAATAATTTAGTGGAAATAACAGGTATTTAGGGCAGAATAGAATTAAGTTAGTTAATTGCTGTAAATGTGTATGTACGAATCCAATTAAAATGTCGATTTTAATTTTAATAAAACACACACGAACAAACATTCTCAAACGCATTGGTAAAATTCATGATCAAGGAGTTTATCATGGATCACAAATGTATTTAATTAAACAACTTGTGTTTGGTTTTATTATTTCTAACCATTATAGTGTTACAACCGTAACACTTGGCTCCAGTTGCTGCCGCAACAGTAGGAGAAGATGAACTTACTGTTTATTGTTGTTGTTGTTTTTTTTAAGCTTCAATATTGCTACAAGTTAAGCTGTTGCTTATAATTCCTATTCGCTTAACAGTTTTATTTGTTTAATATCTTTAGTTTTTCTAAAATCTTTGGATGAAGTTTCCTGACGATCTGACCTAAGCAACCAGTGAAATACGCATAGGAATAGTTTATCCCTTCAACAATAAATTTCAGTGTTTTTATCAAGAATGAAAATTAAAAATTAAGCACGACAAACAAAATCTTGTATATTAAAAAATTTAAATATCTAAACAAGCGTTACAAAAAAAAAACGGGCCAACAAAAGTAGTAAAATTTAGCAAATTTTAAATTTAAATCTGGACAACCTTCGCATGCGAATTAAATTAGTTGAATTAAGTTAAAAAAAATTTGTTGATTTTACTATTCTAAAATGATTGAGTCGATTTAACTAAAAAAATGTTCAGAGAAATTTAATTTAAAAATATCATTTAAAAAAAGAAACTTTTTTGTTTATCATTCGAACTCTTACAAAATTTAATGCAATTATCACATATTTTATTAAATTATAAACATGCTTTATTCAAATCACTTAATTTAATTCATATTGACTCAGGTTTTTATTAAAAATTCGCAAACTTTTGTAATATTAACAAATGTTTTTAACTTATAAATTAAACAACGTGACAGTTGTATGACCAAATGTATCTTATAAAGGGTGGTTAAATTTTAAGGGTCAATGTTGATTATGAATAACACACAAATTATTTAGGAAATTATTGGCATTTCTTTTTATTATGATAATATTGGTATGGTTCAGTTATGTGTGGAGCAAAATATTTGTCAAATGGCTGCCTCGGCGCCGCAGCTCCATTTGATGGTCCAAATTTTTGATACGCTGAGGAACAATTGAGGTTCTATGCCGTTAATGTGCCGAATTATCACATCCTTTGGCTATAGAATTGCTGCTGGCTTATCGACGTACACCTTTTCTTTCAAATAACCCCAAATAAATAAGACCAACGGTGTCAAATCACATGATCTTGGCGGCCAATTGGCATCGCCACCACGTGAGATAACAAGGCCATTGAATTTGTCGCGCAAAAGAGCCATTGTTTCGTTAGCTGTGTGGCAAGTGGCACCGTCCTGTTGAAACCACATATTGTCCACATCCATATCTTCCAATTCGGGCCATAAAAAATTCGTTACCATCACACGATAGCGAACACCATTCACAGTAACTGCCTGAGCGGCCTCATTTTGAAAAAAAAATACGGCCCGATGATGCCGCCAGCCCATAAACCGCACCAAGCAGTCACTCTTTGTGGGATTTCGACAATCACTCTTGGATTATCATTCGCCCAAATGCCGCAATTTTGCTTATTGACGAATCCACTGTGGTAAAAATTTGCCTCGTCACTGAAGATGATTTTCTTCGAAAATTTATCATCCACTGTTGCCATTTCTTGCCACCATTCTGACCATTTACGAGGTTTGGAATTGTCAAGAGGCTTTAGTTCTTGGGTCAATTGCACCTTGAAGCGTGTAAATTCAAGTCTTTATTCATAATGTTCATAAACGACGAGCTGAGGTTGACGCCTCTTTAACCACACCATCGCAAACAGCAGCAATATTTTCTGCACTGGTGTTTTCACATCTCATGCAGAGCCGGGTTGCTCAAATTTTTGAACGATTTTTCCGATTGTACTCACATTTGGGCGATTAAATTGACCGAAAAAGTCACGAAGTGCACGATATGCATTTTGATTTGAACGCCCATTTTCATAATAAGCCTGCATAACTTTAATGCGTTGCTCCATTGTATATATTTTCAAGGTTCAAATTTAGTTAGTCTGTAATTGAGAAATGTCAAATGAAATGCAGAAAAACTTGACGTTTAGGTGTGGTGCACATTCAACATCGGCCCTTAAAATTTTTAATTATTAGTAATTTTATTTTAATTTAGTACTTTTTTTTATATAAGTAATTTTATTATCTTTCAATTAAAAAAAAGATAAACATAATCCGTTAAAGGCTTATGAAGATATTTGCATTTAAGTCACATCATCTTTTTTTAAAAACAGAATTAACGATTATTTTGGAATATCTCGAAAACTGTTCTACTTTTGACAAGTCTGACTTCCTTATCGAATTTGGTCACGACCTTGGTGAAAATTTGTGACACAGTGTTATTTAATTTATTCGAAGAAAATTTTTTAAGATATCTAACAAACATTGTTCAATCCAATGGATTAGAAAAAATATTAGGATTAGAGGTTATTTCAAATAGCTAGTTTTTTCATACGTGATTTCCCGGGACAAGAACTCCGGGATCTCGAATATTTTTTGGGACAAAAATCCACGAAATTTTGTGTGGTAATTCCCGGGACTAGTTATATATTTTTATGGCAACTTTACTGCCGATACAATTCTAAATAAGTTAACGAACTTTGTATGTAGTGGTAAATTCTGAAATAAGGAAGAGGAGTAAAAATGTGCACAACTTGAAATTTTTTTAAAGATCCAGATTTATATTATAAAAATATAAATATTAATGATTTAAAGAATTTGAATGCAGTAAATACTATTTCTATAAGATTTGGTTAACATTTGAGGAAATTTTTAATGCAAAACGCTTAAGTCTCTTAAAAAAAATAATTACAAGTTTTTGAAGAAAGTGGTGAGAAAGTTTGACTCTTCTATAATTTAAAATAACGTTTTTATTAAACTTTAAAAGGCGTTAGTGCAAGCGCCTTTCGATAAATAATAAAAAAACAAACAAAAAAAGAAAGTTTTGTACTTTTATTTTTGTTTATCAACAATAAGTTTGCCCTTTTTGTGTTTTAATAAGAGGTCTTCTGTTATATTTTCTTTTTTTCTGAAATAAATTTTTTTAATTTGGTTCGTTTTCAATGTAGAGTTTTTTGCTTCTCTTGCAAATTGTTTTCAATGTAAAAAATGGCTTTTTTGAAATTATATGACCATACATACATATTTGTATATGCATACGTAAGTAATGACCAGGGAAACCAGAAATATGCTCTAAAAACTGGAAAATATGCCCGGAAAAATGTTCAAAATATGCCCTATAAAATCAAAAATTGCTTATTTGTAGACAAAATATTCAACAAAATTAAAAAAAAAATTGTTAACCTTTAAAAGGAAGCTTTACTATTTAAGCATGGGAGCTTTGGACAAATAAGAACCGATTTGTAATGAAATTAATTTGCAGTAAGATATTTTTGGTGCGAATTGAATCCAAATACCAACGTTATTAGATGGTTTACGGACACAAAGAGTCTAATTTAGAAAAAAGTTTTTACGGGAAATATGTGATATTATAGACCGATTCCCACCATTTGCACAGAATTGGAACTTGTACTTTGCGCACAAGCTTAACATGGGCAAACAACCAGCCAGACGGACGGATGGGCATCGTTAAATCACTTTAAAAAGTTATTTTAAGCTGATCGGTATACAAAACGATTGGTCTACATTTCTATTTATTACACACATCGCATAACATTTATCCTTAATGACAACCTGTTTTGTTTTACAATTTGAGATTAAAAATTAAATGTAGATTGCGAAATTTAAGTGGGAGAATTTCCAAAAAAAAAAAATTTTTATTTGTTGCGACAAGTCTCAAAATATGCCTTAAAAAGGCAAAATATGCGATATAAACTTAAAAAAATGCTCGTTAATCTAAATGTGCAAAAATTAATAAAAGGCTCTAAATCGGATAAATATATTGTTTGTGCCTTCATTGGTCGAACAAGTAATGGTTTCCCTGGTAATGACAATTAAATGCCTTTTTCCCGTTTTGAATAGAATCTAAGATTTTTATACCCTCCACCACAATTAGTTTTGAAGAGGGTATATTAAGTTTGTCATTTCGTGTGTAACTTTTTTATTATTCATCTCAGACCCCATATATATTCTGGGTACTTGAGTGATTCTAAGTCGATTAAGCCATGTCCGTCTATCTATCCGTCTGTTGAAAACACGCTCAATTTCGAACAACTCAAAAGAAATGAACAAACTTGGTGCCAAATTGCTTCTAGTTATCCTAAGCAGTTTGGGATTGAAATTCAGCAAAATCGGTGCTGTAGGACCAGAGCTATGAATCAAAATGTTGAACCACCACCTAAAAAAATGATAATTTTGTTACAAAAAATAACATAAATGGTAGAACAAGGCACGGAATGAGATAAGATTTCGCAAAAGATCGGTCCATAATTAACCTTAGGCCCCATAAAAACCCTACTAACGAAAAACAGTTTAGTACGCCTAAGACCTTAATTAATAATGCTATCATAACAAAATTTGGTACGTTACAGTTTTATAGTACTAGAAATTATACTGTGAAATTTTGTGAAGATCGGTCTATAATTCACCCTAGGCCCCATCTAAACCAAACTATCGGAAAACAGTTTAGTACGCCTAAAGCCGTAATAAATAATGCAATCAAAATAAAATTAAATACTTCAATATTCACACTAATAAATTTCGTGATGCTCGGTTCATAATTTACTATAGACCCCATTAAAAGCCCACTGAGCTGTCGGTGGAGGGTATCAAAGATTCGGCACAGCCGAATATAGCACGCTAACTTGTTTTTTTTAAAGTTTGCTAATTTATATTAGAATCTTATGTATAGTGTTATTGTTTATCTTTGTTTGCAGGCCGCAGAAGCAGGAAATTTGGACGATTTTAAACGACTGTATCAGGCCGACAATACACGTTTGTCTCTTCAAGATGGAAAAGGACGAACGGCTGCTCATCAGGCAGCAGCCCGTAATAGAGTTAATATTTTACGTTACATACGAGATCAAAATGGAGGTAATTAAAAATTTTAGCAATTATTTAAAATGTTCCACAAAACAAATTTTTGTTGTTTTTTTCGTTTTTATTTCCTAGATTTTAATATCAGGGACAATGCTGGCAATACCCCTTTACACATGGCCGTTGAATTCGATTCATACGATGCCTTGGACTTTTTGCTCTCAATGTAAGTGTGAATTTGTGTTAAATTTTTCTTTTATGTTGCCGGTTTGTGTGTTTGTTAATTTGTAGTCACTTTCGAAGTGTGGCAAAAGTATTCATTAGTTGGACAGTAGGGTCTTTACAAGGTGTACATATGTATATGGTAAATTTTTTTACGGGCTATCTTTTGGGGTATCCCTCTTAAATGTGCCAATAGCCTATTAAAATCCGATTGGCAAAGCTTAAGCCGAATCGGATAAAGCCAACACGTGTCTCATTGAGCATAAATTAGGGAAAAACAGCAATTTTTCACTAAAATTCGTATTTCGTTGTCCTTAATTAATGCTAAATATCTCTTGATCTATTGGTAAATGGAACAAAACTACCAAGATCAAAATTAAAAAGAATAAAATTTCCTATAAAACAAAGAAATACGAACTTTAGTGAAAAATCGCTGTTTTTTTTTCTTAATTTATGATCAATGAGAGACGTGTTTGCGTTATCCGATTGGGCTGAAACCTTGTCAATCGCATTTTCTATCCTATTGGCACATATTAGGGGGTTCCCCCGATGGAAAATCCAACATTAATTTCTTGTTACCACCCTATTGGGCAGCCATCCACAGTTTGTGGCATCATTCGTTACCACTTGTGAATTGTCACTGTCGCTATTAAATGACCTTTTTATTATTTATTGTGACTGCAAATTAAATTGCCAATTTGCTGGTGTTCTCTTCCACAACTACTTCTTTCTTCGCCTCTGTTTTACTTCATTTTTTAATATTTGCATTTAAATTTTTTTGTTCAGAGGCATAACAGTGATAAACTGTATGAATGAATCAACAGATCAGATAAACGAATTGTATTTGTACTCGGCATAAGAAATATTTATTCGATGGCCGGGTTTTACACGTGTGTGCATATATTTATTTCAAAATATTAAACCTTCCTACTTTCCAAGTACAATTACTGATTATTTTTACAAGGGAGCAGGGCTGCCAGATAAATTTGTGAGAAAATCGTCAGTTTCCTGAGAAAAATAAAAACAATCGTCTTTATCGTTTCGAAAAATCGTCAAAAAATCGGACAACTTTTCGATTTTTATAAAAACATTCAAACAAAAACATAATTTCTTCATATCCAGCTAGCATTTTCATTCGTGTAAGATCTACTGGAAGCCTCATAAAGAGCGTCTTTGATCGTCGATGACAGCATTTTTTTTAATCGTAAAAGATTCCTTACACGGGAAAAACTGTAACACGAGTGAGAATTGTTCATAGCACAGCGAAAGACGATTCATCAATCGTTGTGGGAATCGTTTAAAACGTGGGTAAAGATAATCTAACGAGACTTTCATGTCAAGAATCGTATTAGACTCATGTAGATATTCTCTTACAACTCGTGAAATGCTTGCCGTATAATTGCTGAAAATTTGATTTATACAGAGAGCCGTAAATGGTTCATTCGATGATGGTTTGACGAAAGATAAACAAAGTGTTACATTGTTGCTTTTGTACTCTGAAAATAATCAAAGCTTTTCTTAAGACTTGCATATTACAGCGGTACGTAAAAAAACGGCACGCGATTTCTAGTTTTTGAATAGAGCGGCCTGAACGCTTTGCAATTGGAAATTCCGAATTTCACAGCTCGTTAAGCAGTGAAGTTTGCTGTTATTGTTTAATAATAATGGCAATTTAGCTATTTTTTAGACATTCTAGCGTTTTTATCTCTATTTTTACTTGTAATTGGTGCGTTATATTAAACAAGAAAGCTATCGCTACTGTTTGTGACACAACTTGACGCTCTTGATTTGGTATGGTATATCAGCGTTAAAGCTAAGCGAAAGAAAACTTTCCGCCTTCCGCCCTTGTTAAGATACGGCTGTTAAACTTTACAAGATTAAAAAACGAAATTTTTAGGAAATGTAATGTTTTATTCAGACTTTCGAGACTGAAAAAATCGTCACTTATTAGAAAAAAATCAGCAAATCGGCAAAATGGCGATAAATCGTCAAATCTGGCAGCCCTGCAAGGGAGGTTCCCATTTGAACGCAATCTTCTTTCTACAGAGCACAAACTATTTTGTAATTAAAACCATTAACATATAGCAACAAGAAGACGTCTTATATTCGGCTATGCCGTTTAGCAAAATAATAGGTTTGGGCCAGGGTATTTGAAACTGACTTGACTTGTTTTTACGCTCAATATAATGAGCAGTTATTTAAGCGCGTAATCCATATGTTATAGCTAAGAGAGCCAATACTTTAACTGCCTGTTCATTTATTTCCAAACGAAGACTTCGTTCGCTTGACTTAAATTTAAAACAAAAACAAATTATAAAATATTGGTTTTCTTTTACATGCAAGTTAAGCGAATGAAGTCTTCGATCGAAATCGATGAACAGGCCAGGCCAAAAATAAATTTATATTTTAGGCATGTTTCAGAATAAGCCCTCGCCTATCCCTAAATAGCTTTTAATAATTACCTAATTTGATATTTTCTTTCCCCTCCCCTCCCATTCCTAGACCCGTTGACACCAGCATACTAAATGAAAAGAAACAGGCTCCTGTACACTTAGCAACCGAATTAAATAAAGTCAAGTCCTTGAGAGTGATGGGCAAATATCGTAACAGCATTGATATACAGCAAGGAGGAGAACATGGAAGGACCGCTTTACACTTAGCAGCCATCTACGATCACGAAGAATGTGCCAGAATCTTGGTATGCAAGACGTTATTTTAATAATTTTTCTAATTTAAATATTTATTTGCAAGGCACTTTTTTCATTTTAAAACATTACAAAAGTAAACACGTTAAAAATAATTAAAATTGTTTAAATGTTTTTGTGTCTATCAAAATTAAGATGGTGATATGGATAAGAAAAAAAAACAAATGAACATAAAATACAAACATTAAAACCCAAAAAAAAGACTCAATTGGATGTTGTATTCGCATAAGGATAAGTGTTATGAAAATTTTACACACAAACATTTAATGTCTGTTATTATTTATAAACATTAACACATACCCAAGAATGTGTATGAAGATATAAAGGATTTAAGAATTTCTCGTTTTTATTTCGAACCGAAATATGTATGATCGTAAATAACGGCCCATTTTCCAAGATGACTAATATATATATTTACCAGATAAAAAAATGCAAAAAAAAACTATTCCTTATCAAAACAAAAGTAGAACAGATATAAAAATGAACAACAACTAAACAAGAACTGAAATAGAACCGAACTGGAACTGAACTACAACTGAACTAGAACTGAACTCGAACCGAACTAAAGCTGAACTACAGCTGAGCTAGAACTGAACTAGAACTGAAATAGAACTGAACTAGAACTGATCTAGAACAGAACAAAAACTGAACTAGAACAGAACTGGAACTGAACTAGAAACAAACTAAACTTGAAATGAGCTGAACTAGAAATGAACTAAACTAGGACTCAACTACAATTCAACTAGAACGAAATTAAACCTAAACTAGAACTAAACTTAAGCTACGGTCACACTTGTCAAATATTTTACGAAAAAAACGGAACCAACAAGCGAACTAAATAATAATTTCCTTTAATTCCAATATTTATTTTGATTATAATTCCACATCTTACAGAAAACAGTTTTTTGCTATGTCTAGCAGTATAATAAGCTTTATTTTGGGACATTAAGAGTTTGTTAAATCTCACTAACTATTAACAAAAGTAGTGGTTACGCTTATTTGGTCAAATATTTAATAAGTGTGACCGTAGCTTTATACTCAACTAGTTAAACAAAAACTGAACGAGATCTAAACATTAACTGAACTTGATCTGAACTATTAAAATAAATTTGAACCAGAACTTGAAGCGAACTAGAACTAAACCTTAAAATTGTATTTATTATTTTGGAATTGTTTTCCAAATAAACCTGGATGTTTTTTTTTTTTGCAAATTTTTAGGTCAAAGGTTTCCGGTTAAACATATCGCACCCTAAATACCAAAGGGTCACAACTCAAAATTTTTTAATTTTCACTTTTTGTAAGAAATCGATGCACAGTGCTCATATCTACGCACTGTAGAAATCTTAGATCAATTTCTCTAGTATTTTGCGAAAAATATACAATTAAATCCTTTTTTGTTGTATTAGAGTACATATAAAAAGAAACCCGTTTTTTTCTCTACTGAAAATTTAAGAATTTTGAGTTGTGACCCTTTAGTATTTAGGGTGCGATATATTTATTAAAGATTCATATGGTGTTTTCTTTCTGACAATAATTTTCCATGTATGCTACCATTCGCGCGGGTGGTTGTTCATTTCAAAAAAAAATATGCAAAAGTGTGAGAAGTGACCGTTTTTCTTTCTAAATATTTTGCAAAAATAAATGGCAAATTTGTTCCATTCCTTACCCCCAGTTATAATTGAGTGTGAGATAATACCGTTTTTGCATCTGCGTTAAGTACATTTTTTTGCATCCAAGTATTTTTCTTAGTAACTCCTTTCTTGTTTTTGCGTACAATTTGTGTTGTATTGTGATTTATGGTTATATTGTGATGGATAAAAAACTTTTTGTTTTTCGTTTGTTTTACTTTTATTTAATAATTATTTTTTCGCGCATAACTTTTTACAGCAGCAGATTTTAATTATTGAAAATCTGTGTTGTTAACGCCTTTTAGAATTCAATGAAAATTAAAGTTGAAAATCGCTACAACCGTGGTGAATATCGCTTATTAGTAAAAATTTCGCATTCAATATTTAACACGCTAAATACACATGAGTATAAAACGCGGTTATTATTTTGTTCCATTTTAATTTAGAAAAATGTATCACTTTGAAACGGTGCGTGTAACCTGATAAATATATTACACAAATATAATGCACTATTATTTTTTAGAAAAGAAAGCACCATTAAACAAATCCAATTTTAGTGCAGAATATTAATGATCATTTAAAAACTGTTATCAAGATAAAATTGAGCTCATTTTTCTGTTTTAATACGAGTTAATCGCTCATAGTTTAAGGTTCACCATAAGAGTGACTTATTAATACACATTAAACGACTTTTAGAATTTTTTAAACACTTTAATTGTAACTTTTAATACAGAACAGCAGATTATTTTCTGAACAACACAATTAATCCAAAAAAAAAACAACAACTAGAAAGAAAAGTTTGAGTTGGAAATAATTCTTTAAAGTTATACAAAAAGGTCTTAAGTCAGAGCTGTAGTTTTTCGTAATCTTAAATTGAAAATAATTAAATTGCCTTGACGTATCATCTAAATATGTATTGAAAAAATCACATTTCGGCGGAAAAATCCGAGTTACAGACTACGGTAAACTAAGTTTTAACTTAATTCACATCTAAAAACTCGGCCTTATGTGTAAGAAAAACTGTAGACATTTTTACGTTGATCTTGTTTTATGAAATATTTAAAAAAAACATTACTTTCGCTTTTTTACAATTCCTCTCCTCGTCCAGCTTTTTTTATAGAACATAAAAATTTCAATTCTGATAAACATTTAACACTCCTTACTCAGCAGTTTGTTTGTTTTTTTCGGTTTTCAACATTTTTTAATTTAAAACTTTTAACTCAAACAAAAATTATGTACATTAGGGTGGGTTAGGTGGTTCACGGGACGAAGAAAAGCGGAAACATAACCTGCGGAAAATCATTGTAAAAATTTTAACCTACCTGTTTTTGCCATGATTAAATAATACAGGTGGCAGCACTAGGACAGAAGAAAATTTGTCTTCAAATACGTCAAAAATTATTTTAAACAAAATCAAATTGTGGCGTTAAACGTGATGAAATAAATAAACTTTTTATCTAAATTTTCATATTATTCGAATGTGTAAAGTACAATGTTTGAAAGCTTTTATACTAAAATAGTCTGAGTCCTTTAATATATTCCACGAATATTTTCTATGCACTATCAGAATTTTCGTTTGTATGAAATGAGAAATAAATTCCCAGATTCTATTTGTTAAAATAATTAAGTTAAATACATAAAATTTGCAATAGGCACTATCCAGTTATAAGATACAAAGAATGCTGACGAAGGCCGTAGCGAGCCAGAAAATGCATTACATTCTGCTGGAATCTAATAGTTGTATAAATTTTCTGTGCAATTTACTTCATTGCTAGCCATAGGATAGCTAAAGTAGCCTCGAAACAGATACATATATGTATGTATACAAACGAAAATGTGACAATGCATACAAAATATTCCTGGAGAATATTGAAGGAATAACTAACTCTGTTAGAGTATAAAAGCTTTTAAAAGTTGTAGTTAGACTGCTCTTTAAAATTGTAGTTTGCCTGCCACCTGCTTATTGCATCGTGGTGTTTTGTGCTTTTATTTTTGTTTTTAGTAAATATTCTTAGGCCTTGCTTAAAATCAACAATAAAAATATCCGTCATTTATTCAATACTTCGCTGCATTCTTTTTCCCAAACTTTTTTATATTGTCTTTCATATTTACTTATATTTGGGGAATACATACATATATATTAGCTTAAAAATTGTCTTTAAACAATCAGGACACTCACCAAAAATTGGTAAACTTAATTAGGACCCTTTACACCTTATTCGTTGTTGATATATGATGTCCTGTGGTTCCTAGTAGTTGTTGACAAGAGGTAGATAAAAGTTTAAATATTTTACATACGAAACAAAGAAAAATAAGCGTAAATAATTTAAAAAAAAAGGTAAAAATCCCCGAAAAATCCTCAATCTCCAAATGACTTTCCTTGTCCTTTTTGTTCGCATGAAATCCCCACCTTTGGGAAAAACTCCTTAAGTCTAGCACGCCTGTTTACAATTGCATATTAGGTGAAGTGAATTCGCGTTTAGAAAACATTAATTTCTGGTAAAAGAAAAATATAAATTATTTGTGAGTTAAAAACTAATTACAATGAGCAAATAAGCGAATAAAAATAAGACGGGAAAGTTAATCAATTAAAATTTGAATAACATTTGAGTTTAACGTTTGAAAGCAAGAATAATTTTGGGAATAATTTCCCCTTTTTGTTAGCAATGCTTTGATTTTCAAAGGATTTTTAAATTTGTATCAAACGTTTATCGTTTGAGTAAAGATTTTATTTTCAATTTGAAATCAAGCCTCTTTGTTTGTTAGGGCTTCATTTTTAAAAACTTTTGCGAAATTGATAGAGAGTACCAAATTGACATTGAGCTTTCGTATGTGCTGGGTCACACACATCAAGTTTGACCCGTCAAGTCTTGAGTTTTTTGGTAGAGAGGGGAATAGAAATGGCATTCTCTTTTCCCTTTTCTCCTAAAAGGTAATGACTTGAGCTTGACGTGTGTGAACCGGCACTATCGAAATTGAATTCGGAATTGAGAGTAGCCGCTCTTATGTATTGCATTCACACAAGTTTTTGAAATCTTTCGATCAAAATTAGCGATTACATGATCAACGCTAAATGAAAAATTAATTATAAGCTGTTGAAGGCAATTTATCATTTAAATAGTTTTTTGCTTCTTCCGTAAAGTTTTCAAAATGTTAAATAGGGCCGTTTTCCTTTAAGGTAACGATATGTTTAATAAACATTTACCGCTATCGCAAATTAAGTTTTCTTCAGAATTTGTTCCCTTTTGCCTAAAAAAAAAGTTTGGGAAAAAGCAAAATTTCGAGGAAAAAACTTTTCACTTCGTATTCACGATAGAAGCGATTGCTTGTTTATGAAAAAAAAAACTATTTATAAAAATCTTCTCGTGAAAAATCGGTGGCTTCATTTCGATTTCAAAATAATGATTTCTTTGAAACATGTAATTTACACTTGAGCACATCTTAGAGGAATGCGTGGAAAATGTTGAAAATGAAAAAAACTTGTTTACATTTGTAACATCTTTCATCTTTCATAATAAAAATATTTATTTTCACGTGTAAGAGCGAATAAAAACTAAATTAATGATTTTACTGTTCTGCTCTTTTGTATTTTTTTCTAGTGATGGTAAAAAATTATATATTTTTCTAGTGATGACACATAAATAATCGAAAGATGTTGAATGAAACAACATGAGATAGGAACATCTTTTAAAGATGAAGAAAGATGTTGATTTTTAGCCCTGTAGAATTCTTATGGAAAGATCTTATCAACTTTGCGATAAGATGAAAGATGTTGACAAATAAAAATGGCCCACCCTAATGTACATACATATGTGTGTATATAACATCCCTAATAATTTACACCTTGAGTTTGTTTTTGGAATGTTTAGTTAAAGAAATAATTATTGAATATGTAAATGTTAAATATGAAAGAAATACTTATGTTTTTTTTTTAACTTTTATTGAAATTAAATTTTAGCGAATCATTATTTAAATTTATTATTTCTTTTATCTTTTTATATTTTCGTATTTGTTGAAAATGTATTTTATAGATAACTGAATTTGATGCATGTCCTCGTAAACCCTGCAACAATGGCTATTATCCCATACATGAGGCGGCCAAAAATGCCAGCTCAAAAACTATGGAAGTCTTTTTTCAGGCAAGTACCTAAAAGCATTTTGCAACGGCACACAAAAAAAAGAAATATTTTTGTTAAGTTAAGCAAGTTTTGAATTTGATTTTAAAGTATGTATTTTGCAAAAATCTATATGAATTCCCCAGATAAATGCACACATTTTCGTTTACTCTAAATTTAAATGTTGTAAGTATTTCAAGAACTATTCATATTTATTTACATATACATCTGTATTGTTTACTTTGTATTTTGCATTATTTATTGTATTATTTGATGATTTGTTTTTCAAATAGAGGTTTAGAAAATATTCATGCTAATATGGTATACCAAAACGTCGAAAACATAATAAATAAAATAAAACCGGTATTATAGGAAAATTGTTGTAAAAAGAGTCCTTTTAAAGATGTCTATCTTTTTAAATAATATTTGTTTGGGTTTCAATACTGTTTTGTATGATTTCTATACCCATCACCGAGGGTATATATGTTTAGCTAAAATGCAAAAAGGCATAACTATCAAAAAATTCAAAATTGATTGATTACGATAAATGCCGTCAAACTACAATTACACTTCTGCGAACAAAAATTACGCTTTTATTAAGAAACAACAAAGGGACTTGACTACAAGTATGGTTATTTGATTAATGCAAAACGACGTGATTGCATCAAATATAGTGAAATGGTTTTCTTTGAGGAATTCAATGGATGACTTATCAATGCGTGTTTTTCTGACAAGTTTCTAGTTTTCATTTTAGAAAGTTTTTTGCTTCACCTGTAAAGTTATATTTTTGTAAGTTACGCCTTTTTGCATTTCAGTGAACGATATGTACATGTTTTTCGCTCCGTTTAAAATATCTGCATTCTATATATATAGATATGGATATCAGACCCTATAAATTATATAAAAGGTGGTTAAATTTTAAGGGCCGATGTTTACTTTGCCTAAAACACAAATTGTTTAGGAAATTATTGTCACTTCGTTTTATTATGATAATATTAGTATGATTGAATTATGCATGGAAAAAAATATGGCCGCCGCGACCTCGGTGGCACACCACCCAAATTTTTGATGACGCTGAGGCATAATTGAGGTTCTATGCCGTTAATGTGCCGAATTATCTCATCCTTTAGCTCTTGAATTGTTGCTGGCTAATTCAAATAACCCCAAAGAAAGAAGTCGAACGATGTTAAATCACATGATCTTGGCGGCCAATTGACATCCGCACCACGCGAGATAACACGGTCATTGAATTTGTCGCGCAAAAGAGCCATTGTTTCGTTAGCTGTGTGGCAAGTGGCACACATCGTCCACATCCATATCTTCAAATTCGGGCCTTAAAAAGTTCGTTATCATCTCGCGATAGCGAACACCATTCACAGTAACTGCCTGACCGGCCTCATTTTGGAAAAAATACGGCCCGATGATGCCGCCAGCCCATAAACCGCACCAAACAGTCACTCTTTGTGGGTGCATTGGATTTCGACTATCACTCTTGGATTATCATTCGCCCAAATGAGACAATTCTGCTTATTGATGAATCCACTGAGGTGAAAATGTGCCTCATTACTGAAGATGATTTTCTTCGATATGCATTTTGATTTGAATGCCCTTTGAAGCACCGGACAACACATGAGAGTTGTATTCCATTCCCGATCTGATATTGGTGGTATAAATAGTAAGGAGGTAAGATGAGGTGAAGTATCGCGTACATCATTTTAAAATAACCAAAGCACTTGAATGCTTCTTTCGACACCTTGAATATACATCACATTGTATTTTCATGCCCAGAACATCAAGAGATTCTGATTTCTTAATAATTACACCACCCATGTAAACCGATGAAGCACCTTGGTCCGTCACTCGTTTATGCGTCAGCATGCATGGTCTTTCGGGCATTAAAATCTTCCCTATTCGCAAGTCCTCATTCCAAGAGTATGTCAAGGTCTCGGTCACGCTAAATTTGACTTTTTATAGGAAAAAAGGCAAAATTCTTATTAATAGCACCTTTTGATTGTAACATTTTACTTTATTTCTAACTATTATTTTTTCGATATCTATTTAAGTACGCATGTGTGTCATATTTTGGTTTTCGTGCCTGCAGGAAACATCCTTTTAGGAATTGTCAATAGCGAAACTATATTGATTCAGTATTAACTTTGCACAAGTACTACTGACCAACTGTAGACCAGACACTGCTTTGTGCAGTAATATTCAGCATGTGCCTGTCTTTGAAAATCCACTGCTGACCTTAGAACTAGAATTTTGTTTCCAATGTCAATAGTACATTTCAATAGTTCCAAGTCTATTTTTTTTGTTAGATTTTTACAACAATTATGTAAGTGGATAAGGCAAATACGTGCAGATATTTGACATAAATTAGATTTTTAATTAACAAAAAGAACTTGTCATTATTTTGTAAAAAAAGCGGAATATTGTATGCTTTTCTTTTATAGGGAATGTTCTGACAATTGCTTAAACGCTTAACATTTGCGATACTGACTTGAAATCGCATAAAAGGTGCTCTGTAACTCGCAGTCGCAAGAAGTTTGGCGACTTTAAATTGTAAATTTATCTGGCGTTTTGCGATTTAAAATCGTGCGATTGTCAGAACATGCCCGTATTCTAGCTTTACAGGTGCCAAAAAATGTCTCTTTTTTCTTTAAGACAGACAAAAGTGTAGACGCGTTGTTGACAGTGTCGGCCAAAGTCAAAAATTGGGGACCAAATTTCCTGCAGGGTAATTTCTAATGTGTAAATGTAAATGTTTATATTTAAATTTTGATAAAAGAAATTGTTTATGTATTTAACAGGATATGAAAATTGATCGAACTATTTTGTTTTTGTTTTATATCAAAGAAAAAAAACACAACATTTTTTCCAGCATAAATAATTTTTTAAAAACTATGATTTAAAATTTTTTCTATTCATATTTTTATTTTATATGTACATACATACATACATGTTGACAGTGGGGCGAGCAGCGCAATTGTACACGTGAAGAAATGCTTTCATTCTATGATTCAGAAGGTAATGTACCATTACATTCAGCTGTGCATGGTGGCGATATTAAAGCGGTGGAATTGTGTCTTAAATCAGGAGCAAAAATTTCCAAACAACAGCATGATTTATCGACACCCGTACATCTGGCATGTGCACAGGTGAGTGAGTGATGTTTTTAGCTTTTAATTTTACCAGGTTTGGGAAATAATTAAAATAACCCCCTAACAAATAATTTTAGCGGAAATTCCTTTATACGGGAGTATCTGAGAATTTAATTGTATTTTATACTTCTAAAGTTTAAATCGAGTATAGACATGCATGCATACATTTGTTTTGCAATTTAAAAAGTAAATAATATCATGTTTACTTATGTACATTCTTATGTACTCAATATGTTGTATAGATAGATGTATGGAGTTTGTTAGGTTGTGTACATATTTTAACAATGAAATTTAATATCAGGTTCACCTAAATTCCTAGAATCTACAAGAATTTAGTACTTCAATTCATCAAGTGTTGCCAATTATAAGAAATTTAATTTGTGTAATATTATATTTGACAAACGTTTTAAATGAAAATCAAAGCAAAAGAAAATCGTCATTCACACGTTTTTTTTTTTTTGCTGAGAGATTTCTTCAGCACGATTCATTGTTTCAAAATTTTTTCGGGAAAATCAAAGCTGCCATATGAACACAGAATCCATTGAGAGCCACTAATTGGGTTTAATATTAATATTAAAGTTAATTTAATTCTATAATTAGCTAATTTGAGAATCAAGTTAATCTAGCATCAATTGAATTTGATAATTTTTGGTAGTGGCTTAAGTCCTGTAGTGCTGCCATACTGACCACAAATAAATGGCAACTTGAACTAAAAACTAATCTTGTAGAGTAGTGTGAAACGGGCTTAAGTAACACCATTGAGACATTTATCTACTTCTATTAAAAATAAATATTTATGATTGTTGGCGCACAAGAATTTAGACGTACATACAAACATATGTATTGGCAAATATGTAAGTTGTTATAAAAAAGATAACGTTAGAACACAAAAACAGTAAACTGCATTCAAGACATACGTATAAAATATACAAACACTCGTTGAGTTTATTGTCAAGAGGAATAAATTGCTCATGTTTAAATGATGGCATAACAGAGTTTTAAGATAATCATAAACACGAACCTCTTGTCTTTCACGTAGATATATACACACCTACTTATATAGACTTGACAGTACACACAATCGTAAAAATCAGAAAATATCCCAAATAGTAATACAATCCTGGGGAAAAAATACGGCATTCGATATCGATCGAAATTACAATACAGTTTAATTGAAATTTTCGATCAATATCGAATCCCAAACTTAGGCCTCTATTTCGCCTGAAGATTAAAGAGACTAATTTTATGAACGATCAAACCACATTTGTTTAAAATCATTTTGCTAATGGAAGACACGAATTTTATATAACTTTAATGCAATATATTTAAGACATAAAAAGAGCGTTATTCAATGCATATAAAAATTGGTGGATGTAACGATCAGCTTTACACACAATATATTTGTTGTTGTTACAGTTATTCTCTAATAATCTCCCTTATAAAACTGCTTCACACCAATACCCTTTGTACACTTGCATACATTTTGGAGAAACGCATGGAAAATGTTAAAAATGTGAAACATGCATTCACACTTGAAACATCTGCTATCAACAAAAGTGTCATCATATCTGAAAAAAAAATTTTTAATACATTTTTTTTCTAAACAAATACCAAAACCAAAATGTATTTGGAAATAATTTTGTGTAATAAAAAAAAATTACAAAAAAAACACTTGCAAAAAACGGAAAAACTTGACAAATCGTCAGGAAATTTCAGCATGTTATGCGCCAAACCAATAATGAGCTGACGAAATGGCAACGCGGCTTTCAAAACAAATGCCATTTTGTCAGTGATGCCACAATAATAATAGAATTTATTGCCATTTCTCTATTGATGAGACTAAAATAATCGGAAGATGTGGAATTGCATACAAGAAGATCGGAACATTTTGTTAAGATGTTGAATTTAACAGTTCTGTGGAGTCGGAGTCGAGGTACCCAGAAACACTCAAGATTTTTCGGCATAAAAATTTGAAAAAAATTTCTTAATATTTTCCAAAATAAAACTTCTTCGAAATTGGCGATGCAATATTTAAAACATCGATTGAAATTTTTACAAAATAATATTAAACCATTAAAGAGGAACTTCATTAAAAAAAAAGAGTTTAAAATCAAATAAGGACCAGTCTCATGTACATTTAGCATCAATGTAAGAGTTGGAGACGGAGTCGGATTGATTCTAGATGTTGAAAAGTAGGAAAATGGAACACCGAACAGTGTTGTGCGGCGGCCAAAAAAAGTAACACGGAATGTCTGAAACTTGAAAATACTTTTATGCTATTCAATACTGTACACAATGGCTAAGAAAAATCTAAAATAATAAAATAAAAATATAATTTTTTGCAGAAGTTGTAGAGCGTCAAAGTTGCTATTTAGAAACAAGTTCAATATTTTTTATTAAAATAAGGAAAATTTGCACGGCCATGACGTCTCGCTCTATCCAGCAGATCTTTTTATACAATTTATTTACTGGAAGTGCGTATACACTGATAGAAAAGGCGTCAAAATGCTGATGTATTTTGACATCAGTACTGTGACAAGTTTCTTCGTTTTTGACCCCATGATACTATTCATCATTGTGATGTCAACCTTAACATCACTTGGCCAAAGTGTCATCAGGAGCAAAATGAAATTATGTCATCAATGGGATGACACATAGGCATCATAGAAATGACGAGCATGTCCTCAGTGCGATGACGAAGTAATATCGGAGAAAGGACACATTAGCATCAATTTAATGACAGTTTGTCATTAAGTCAAACTCATTGCAATTTACATAAGTCAAAGTGAGAGAATATTATTATTTACTTACTCGGTTACATATGTTTGTTTCACGTTTGTTGAATTGCGATCTTTGTTTACAGCAGAACTCCCAATAATAAGACAACAGCACCTTGCCCTATATGGTTTTCGTAATCATTACACTTTAAAAATTTGTTGTATTTAACTAAATAATTAAATAAAAAAAAAAATATAGGAATTTTGGCTTCTTATAAAACATTGTTATCATGAAAATAATGTTAATAATACACAAAATGTGGCATCGAATTGATGTCACTATAGTCATAAAAAAGATGACACGTAAAAAATTACAAAATTGTACAAAGACGTTAGTCATTGGATTGATGTTACTTTTCGCAACATTGATGCCATTTGTAGTAACATTGATGTCACACTTCTGATGTTAGGGCATCATCAATATGAAGATGCATTTTTCTATCAGTGTAGTAAAAACACTTGTCTTTAGGTTTTTATGAATACATGTTTTAAACTTATTGCATTTTTAGAGTCAACTTAAATAAAAATACGTGAAAATTTAAATTTTAGCGCCTCGAAAATAATTTTTTTGCTATCGAAAAATCGATGTCACAATATCGATTGCCACCCGAATATACATACAGCCATGTCAAAGAGTACAATTCCGTTCGGAAACGAAACTCATTCCGTATTTTGGTGCTTCTGAAAATGACGAAAAAAAATTTCGGAATGAAACCATTTTGGTTTTCATGAACGGGATGGGAGTTTTCTGTATATGAAAGGCTAAAAACCTATCAAGATACACTTTCCATCAATAAAGAAATATGTTTTCTTCTATTTCGAACGGAATTATATCCTGTGACATGGCTGATACATATATCGTCATCTAAAAGACCTAATAACCTATCTGCAAAAATTTCAAAATTGATTTTTTTATAGTTTTTTATTTCTTATATCATAACGCATATGTGTGCAAAATTTTGAACATATAATATTACAAATTACAAGGTTTTTCTACCTAGAGGACCGTTACGCACAAAAAAATATCGTTAATAGTTCCAATTTTATAACGTTTTTTCCCTCTCCTGTAAACTTTTGAAAACTGCAGATAGTTTTTTCCTCTTTTAGGTGACGATATATTGCTTATCCCTTGCTATTTTTAAATAAAATTAATTATCGACAAATTTTTTTCCCTACAAATCGGCCCAAACTAATGTACATATATACATACGGTGCCGCAAATGAAAAAAGTCCGGCAAAAATAGAAACCCTACTTAGTAAAAATCCAAATTGTGTTACAGCTTATTTACCACTTTGTTGGTTTGCTCTTAATTTAAATTTGTGGAAAATATGTTTGGTCAATTTAAAAATGGCTTTACAAATGTTTTGAGAAAAATTTAAATTCCTTTAGGGATTTGACAGAAATGAAAATCTTGTTAGCATAAATACGCAAACGCTTTTATACACAATATACGAGGGTCATCTAAATAGATTTACTGTAAGGTCAGGTTAGGTTCAATGGGCAGCGGTCCCTTTGGGATACCCTAAGCCATTGAGGTCAAATGGTGTCAATTGACCCCCTCCAGTGACAACCCTGAGCATTTACAAATTTTTACTGTAGAAATTTTTGCAGTAAAATTTAGTTAAACAAGAAAACATATGTTTCAAAAGGTAAACAAACAAAAGTAACAAACAAAAAGCTTACAAATTGAGAAAAAATTATTAAATAAAAGAAAAGTTTAAATAAAAATTAACCCATAACAAAACGTGAATAAGTATTACTTAATTAAACTTGATTGTGAATCATTTATTTGGCTAAATACCAACTTTTGAAACTTTTTTTTGTTATGTTAATTTTTTAGAGTTGTAAAAGTGTGATGTAATTGGTTACTTAAGTAATCAATAGCAACGAAAATTTTCATGTTCTTTTGAATAAATTTAACCGCCACAAATAAGTAAAATCAAATAATATAACAAACAAAAAAATATGAAAGATTACATAACATAATATGTTTGTATTTTCCAAAAATGTTCGTGTTATACAAAGTATTTAATCGAGTACTGATAAGAAAACGAGTTAAGTAGTCAAAAGTGTAAAAATTTTTTAACACTTCAATTATTTGTCATCAGCTGTTGCCTTTATTTTACGAATTTTTACAAATTTTGCGTTCGCGTACTTTTTTTTTACCGCAGCTTTTTGTGAGAGCAAATTTTTCATTTTACTCATTTACTGCATTTTACTGTAAAAGTTCTCAAACGCACCTATTGATCCAATCCAATTTCTTAAATTTTTTTTTTAGCATGTTGGGCAAGTCGTTTAAAATCCGCATATGTATTCCCAAAACTTCCTTATATGCAACATTCGGTAAATCTAATAATAATAAAATAAAGCCAAAGATAAAAGTAATTAAACATAAAGGGTTCTCCAATAACTGCACTGCGACCTATACCTTCGTACAGGAATGCGGAACTCCAAAAGTCCACTCCTGAGTAAAGTCTTATCGAATTATAGATGGTATTAAATCAGCAATACTTCTGAGTTATAGTTGGTACTCCACCAAGTCAACTTGCAAGCAGAATTATGTGGTTGACCAATAACCAATATAAAGAAAACGTAAGACGCAGAATGGCAGACAGACAAACAGGGACGGCCTAATTACGCTTAAAAGATTATAACAATAACGCGCAGCTTATTTTCCAACCAGATCAGTTTTGGCGATGACGTCTTTAAGATATTCTTTTATAGGCTATTTCGGATGTGAGAATTCTTTATTTCGAACAATTATATTTAAAACAAAAACAAATTCTAAAAATTTTGTTTTTGTTTTAAATGTAAATATTTATGGAAAGAAAGAATTCTTTTGCACTTTGGAAATAGGCAGTAAATATATATACATTTAAGGATTACCGACAATTATTTTTCTCGAGTGATTACACAGTGCAAAAAAATTCGGGTCATCGCCGCCAGCTTCAATACATGCAACGCGAAATGAAACTAGACTATTGGTAGAGCAAATATGCCAAAGGGTTTTGAAAAGTTATCAGGCCCTAAAGTTTTAGAATTTTTTGAGAAGTCGTTTGGTATAAGTCAAAAAATATATACTAAATGTACTTCTTAGCTAAAATAATATTTCAGATGTCTTCAGTAGAATTGTATGGCTATTCTTTTCTAAGAATATATTAACCCTGTAATGCTCATTTTAAGGGGTAATTTTTGTCCTTTATTTTTCTTCCCCACAAAAGTATTAAAATTTTAAAATTTCGACGAATTTTTAAGACAAAAAATTCGTGCAATGTATATAAATGGATTTTTCGAAATTTCAGGCCTTTTTCGAAAACCCGTTTTACGATATTTCTTGAACCCGAGCTAACTTTTCAAACCCCTTTGGCAGATTTGCTCTTTCTTTGCACAGGCTATAAGTTGATAGCAATGTGTAAATTGGATACACTCTAGAACAGTGGTTTTCCAAAATGATGACCACTTGACGTTTTTGATCTCAAAGTTTGAAATTATTATCAAAAAAAAAGAAAATTCAATGAAAATAAAAACATAACACTTGCTATTCATTGAGGTAATTTAGGCGTGATTAATTTTTAGTCCACTTAACTTGTATTCTTTCCAAAACACACGGGATTAATTCATCTCGCATAAAGAGTTTTCGTGTTCGCAAACTAAAATAAATGAACAAGCTCACTTAGCTAGTTTAAAAGTAGCACATCTTCTCATTACAATTCGATGAATCAACCAGCGCTGCCAGAAGTAAGATGTTACCTTATTTTTTAAGATTTTTTAACCGAAAAAAGATTTTAAGATTTTTTCCCCAAAAACAAGACTTTTTGTTTTGTCTAGACGAAGGTTAGGTTCAATTAAAAAAAAACCTTCTTTGTTCCCATTTAAAAATTTTAAAACTAAATAATACAATTTAGTATAAGAAATTAAATTTTTTTAGGGGTTAATTTTGTTGTTCACTTCACCTTGCGTTTTTTGAAATTTCAAAAAATTTTATATGAAAATTTTCTCAACGCAAGGTGAAGTGAAAATAACCCCCCTTAATGTTTTTTTTTTTTGGTTTATTTTATGTATTAAATAAAATATGAGTTGTTTTTATTATTTATAATAAAAAAAACAACTTTTTCCAAAAATATGATTTTTTTTCAAAAATAAAATTTTTTTGGTGAAATTAAGATTTTTTGCTTAAAATTTCTGGCAGCCCTGGAATCAACAGATATATCTGGTTGCGCTCAGTTTGTGTGTTTTGTTCGGTTTGGAAATCATGATACAATTTCCGAAGAAATATTGTTTTGGAAATCTTTACTGAATAACACAACTGGCGAGTGTTTGTATGGAATGTTTTTAGAGGCACCAAAGTTTTGAACTTTGCTTGGGAACAGTGTTGCCAAAACTTAGTAACCAAAAATGGCTAAATTTACGGAAAACATGGCTAACAGCTTTTTTAAATAAAAACACATTAAAATTCAATAACACACAGAAATAATTCATTTAAATTTGTTTGCGATGAAATTGTTAGTTAAGTTTGTTAAATAAGAATAAACGTTAGTTAATAATTTAAAAGATATTTAAAAAATTAAATGGTCCATAAATTCGATGTCGTTACTGTTCATCTCATAGGAATCACTCGTATCTATTAGATCTATATAATTTGAGGTAAATCATAATCCCGACAACATTGGCCAGCCTTTTGAGTCTAGATCTACAATAAAAAAACAAGTTAGAAAGTATAGTCGGTCAACCCTGAGCACATTAGAACCTACGTACCAAATTTTATCAAATAATCTCCAAAATTGCGACCTGTACTTTGCGCACAAGGTTTACATGTACAGCCAGTCAGACAGCCGGACACACATCGTTAATTCGACTCAGAAAGTGATTCTTAGTCAATCGGTATACTTAAAGTTGGGTCTAAAGCCAATATTTGAAGGTCTTACAAACATCAGCACAAACGTATAGTACTCTCTCCACTATTGTGGTGGGGGTATAAATATTTTATTGTTACGGTAAAAATATTTACCTAATTGATAAAATCGAATTAACGGTTGCTAAATTTCTGAAATCTGAAATTTCTAAAAAAAGAAACACCGATGTTTTTGTTGTTCCATTTTATAAATTTAATATTGGAATACTGTTTCGTTATTTTGAGAGATGTTTCATCAACATCGTTTATAGCGATTTTCAACATTTATAAAAGTCCTGATTTAAATTAAAGGCGTTTTAAATTTAGAAATGATCTTTTAAAACAAAAACGGCAAAAAAATTTTATAGCTAAACAAGTTGATAAATGGCTAAACAGGGTGGAAAAGGAGTAATTAAATTGAGATCGGAATTGAACATGTGTTTTAAAGAACGAAAATCCGAATATGAAAATTTGTTTAAAATAAGCAAATATTAAAGATATTTTTCGTCTTTTGAACATCTTAAATCCGATTATGCAAGGGAGAGACGAAAACTTTATGACAGCCAAAGTTAAAATCAAAGCATTTATTTTCAAAATTAAAATGTGGTCAATATCTTTGGAACAGCTATAATTTGATTCTTTCACTTGCTTTGAAAGTATTGCAACAAAAATTTCATCCGATGAATCGGTGAGCGATTTTATTCCTACCATGATAGAAGCGCTGCAAAATTTAAAAAAGGAATTATTCCACTTTTTCTAAAGAGCTGCAAGAAGATAATGGTGATTGAGTTCGCCGATCTTGCCAATAATTTGAAAGAAACTTTATGTGAGCTGACAGCGGACAGTAGGCACAAAATAATTCTACATTTTGGCTAAAGTGAAAGGCAGAATACCCTGAGCTAGATAAAAAAGCACTTAAAATATTAATTTAAATTTCAACATCTTGTCTGTGCGAAATGACGTTTTCACAAATTGTGATCACTTAAACAAAATAAAAAGTAATAAATTAAATTTAGAAAATGATTTGATGGGATGCGTGTCACAATTACCACCACGTTTTTTGCATTTAATTTAAAATAAGCCAACCCAGCGTTCGCATTAATATAAGTACTTTTATGTATTTGAAATAAAATTTGTTTATGTTATTGAATTAAAAAAATTAAATTAAAACAAAATCGATGTGAAAACCATTGCTCTAGAATATTAAAAACAGTAATAGACTAACAGCCATATTCATAAAAAGTTCTTATTTAAAGCTTGTAGTATGTAATAACTATGAAACGCTTTTTGTCTAATAAACCTCCTATAAAAATTTGTATTCATAAACGTACATTAACAGTTTTTTTACTATTAACTGTTTGTAGCGATTTTGTGTTTAAGTATGGCAACTTTCTTTATATTTTGCTGCCATTTCCTTGCTAGTGATGTATGAAACTTCTATTCGGTTCACATGATATTCTATATTTAATTTTGTTGTATACTTTGCTTTTTAGTTGTAGACCTTAAAAATTATTCTTAACAAATAAAACTACATATAATTTTAGTTTCTGAACAAAATGTTGTCGAAAGGTGTCATAAAAACTTTTGTTTGGCCTTTTTTTAATATATGATAAGAAAGTATTCGAATAAAAAGTTTGTTTACTTTTTATTAACAATACTATTATTACGACTTGCTTATTCTATTTTTTTTTTAAATATTTTTTAACAATAAATTGTTGTTTTAAACAAAAAAAACAACTAGTTGCAGTAATTTAATAAATTATTAAAGAGAATATCTGCATTCGCCCCTGAACATATTCTTTTAAATCATATAAAAAATTGGTGGTCTAAAATAAAAAAAAAAAATTATTAATTTATTAATAAATAAAACATTTTTTCATTGTGTTTCAACATACATATTTAACAAAAATAATATCATAAAATGCAAACACTCATTTTATTTTTGGTTTAAAGAAGGGTAAATCGAACAATAAATTTTCTAACTTTTTGAATGGTTTATTAAAGGTTTAAAAGACTATTTTTCGTTTATGAATACAACTTCAGCAATTTTTCCTTAAATATGGTAAATTAACCATTAATAAGTTTTTATGAATACGGCTGTAAGTCCATACGATTAAATCTTTTCACTGATTTGTTGTACAAGTTGTAAAAAATAACAATTGTATGGAATTTTAGGCCTGCCTTCGTACACAACTATACTTGAACTTACATGTAATGTAAGTGATGTGAGTACACATGTTTGGGCTTTTTAGCCAGTAGATATATAACGACAATTCAAAAGATTAATGACCGTATTGTTGCCAGAAGAATTTGCAATCATTATTACCAGCATTATTTTTTTTTTTACAAAATGTGCAATAACTTTAAGGAAAGTCCAACAAAAAGACAGACTGATATAAAACTGTTTTTAAACTCTTTAATTTAATTCCAGGGTGCCATTGAAATAGTCAAACTTATGTTTGCCGTGCAACCTCAGGAAAAGAAACTCTGTTTAAGCTGTACGGATGTTCAAAAAATGACTCCTTTACATTGTGCCTCCATGTTTGATCATCCTGATATTGTGGAATTTTTGGTAAATGAAGGTGCCGACATTAATGCCTTAGACAAGGAACACAGATCACCTTTACTTCTGGCTGCTTCTCGTTCCGGCTGGAAAACCGTACATTTACTTATACGTTTGGGAGCCAATATCAGCATTAAAGATGGCTGCTCTCGTAATGTTTTGCATTTGGTCATAATGAACGGTGGGCGTTTGCATGAATTTGCCGAAGAAGTCAGTAAGGCTCAGTCCAAAGAACAATTGCAACAATTACTCAATGAAAAAGACAACACCGGTTGCTCGCCTATGCACTATGCCAGCAGGGATGGACATATACGTTCGCTGGAGAATCTTATACGATTGGGAGCATGTATTAATTTGAAAAATAATAATAACGAAAGTCCATTACATTTTGCAGCACGTTATGGGCGGTTTAATACGGTTAAACAATTGCTAGACTCGGAAAAGGGGTCCTTTATAATCAACGAAAGTGATGGTGAGGGTTTAACTCCGTTGCATATAGCATCACAGCAGGGCCACACTAGAGTGGTGCAATTACTTTTGAATAGGGGTGCTTTATTGCATCGTGATCATAATGGCAGGAATCCTTTACAGCTGGCCGCCATGTCAGGTTATACAGAGACAATAGAATTGTTGCATTCGGTACATTCACATTTGTTAGATCAAATTGATAAAGATGGGGTAAGTATTTGAAATTTTAAGACTTAAAAATGTGTTAAATTGTCTTTAAATTAGTTCCCTTAAAGAAGAGTGTTGTTCAAAAATTACTGTTGACGAAGAAGCAAAAAGTTATTTTTTAGGAAAAGTAGATTTCTGTAAAATAAAAACAAAGTTCTTTTTGAAAAGTATTTAAAATAAGTTGTGTTGCCAGCAGCGAATTCAAACAGCAAAATAAAAAAGTTTTATATTTAAACATTAGCATCGAGGCCTGATTTCGCTGTTGGCAACACAACTTCAGTTTAGTTGCCATCCGTAATCGACCCATAAAGGCCCAGTTAGGCGAACGTTGCTGTACCCGTAATGTACCGCACCGTACTGTAAGCACGTTGGTGCACTTAAAGAACATTTAACAACGTGTCATATGTTTTCCCATATATAAACAAAAAGCAATAGTTAGGTTAGGTTCCATGGGTCCTTTAATGGTCACTTTGAGATACCCAGCGCCAATGCCCATCCGTTTAAGCAGTAACTCAGATGGAGTCACGGCAAAGTCCAACCAATTCGTCTTCCTAATGAAGAGAAGAAGCGATTTAATTTCTATCCCAGATAGATCCTCCAAGCAGGCAAACACCGGTTCCCCCAGGTATTTTTCCCTAATTCCCCGCAACCCAAGGCATTGACAAAGAAAGTGAAGCACAGTCTCCTCTTCCTCTTCGTTTTGACAATTTCTACAGTAGTCGTTGAATTCCAGATCCATTCTTCCAGCATGAGTCCCAACAGGCCAGTGCAAACTCACAACCGAAATCACTGTCCTAATCTGGTCCCTGTTGAACCTAAGTAGAGAATTAGTTATCCGTTCATCATATCCAGGTCGTAGTGTCCTAGATATAAAGCAGGTAGACTCACAGGTCCACCGCGTCTGTGCAATTCTATAAGACTCGCGTTTGATAAGAGACTTACAGTGAGCCATTTGAAGGCCTACGATTTGATCAATAAATACGTCATCCGTTCGACCACCTTGTTTGGCCAGCCCATCTGATATCGGATTGCCCGGGCACTCTGAGTGCCCCGGTTTCCATATTAGCGTTACCCTTGAATGCTTCGCGATCTTATTAAAAGACACCCGACATTCTATAGTTAACCTAGATGTCGTGTAGACACCCGCTAGGGAAGCAAGGTCAGCTTTGCTGCCGGTAAATATACGTATATCCCCCGATATGCGATGATACCCCAGATAATTTGCCGCCCGCCTTATATCCGAGATCTCCGCCTGCAGGACACTACATCCATCCGGCAAACGAAAAGAAACTCTTACATCCAGTTCCTCTATGAAGAAACCCCCGCCAACCCTTTCACCTTCCCTCGAACCATCAGTATAAGCCCCCAGGGTCAGTTCGTGAAAAGTATCCGACGGCACACTACCGTACGCCAGTTGTATCAAGAACCCCGCGCCAAAGAAAGGCTCAGGGGTGCAATAGTCCACTCCATCAGGGACAATCGAACATTTGATTATCCCGGCGTGTCCATAGTCACGGTCCGAACAGCTGTGCGCCGCATTCAGCCGAGTCGCTGAGCAAAGAGACATCTGTCCGGCCGTGATGTCCACCGGGAGCCAGTTTAATACAGTAAACAGCGCCCTCGTGGGAGTAGATCGCATTGATCCCTTGATCATCAACTCTACCAGTTTATGTACATACCTTCTAAAACATCGCGCTGAGTCTGCTCTTATCCAGTGCAGTCCATCATACAACGACCCCTTAATACAGAGTTGGCTTTACTACAGCCTCAAAGATCCAATTGACACCTCGGGTCCATGCCAAATTTCCTTCCGATTGCACCACTTCAATCATATATGGCAACTATTTCCTTTTCCACTCTCAACCGGACATTTAGTCCCCTATGCAGCTTGCTACCCAGAACCACGCCCAGATACTTTACACTGTGAGAAATCTTAAACTCAGTTCCATTTAACTTGGAAGCACTCCAGGTGCTAAGTACCTTCAAAGCACCTCCACACACTGAGACATTATGTTCAAATGATGGCCACCGCAACATCATCAGCATACGCCACTATTTTAATCCTCATGTCGTCCATCTTCATCAACATGGTGTTCATAGTCAAGTTCCACAATAGTGGGGATAGAACTCCGCCTTGGGGAGTACCCCTGTTCACCAGTCTCTGAGCACTGGTTTCACCTATCATAGAGATAATGACCCTATTCCTGAGTAGATTGTTCAAAAATCTACATATGCCAACGTCGATCCCCAGACTCCTCATGGACGCCACAATAGAGTCCGGGATGATATTGTTGAAGGCCCTCTCAATATCGAGAAAGGCCACGAGTGTGTGGTTGTCCAACAACCATCCGATTTCCGGACATAGGTTGGGACAACCGGGCTCGAAGCCATTATTTTACGTAAACGGTTCGTCTCAGAGGATCCCTCCACGCGGCTGCAGAAGTTCCTCCTAGCATTCCCTTTCGCCGATCTAACCAAGTTTCTGAACCTATTCAATGATGACTTATAGTCCACCCAATTACCATGGCGCTTAGCCACATTGAACAACCTACGACAGTCACTTCTTGCCTGTGCAATGTCAGGATCCCACAATGGTGGCCGGTCCCTACCCCTACGCACCATTGGCTTACACGCCAAGGAAGTTGCCAACTGCGGTGAGTTCGAAAGCAGACCACTGCGGCGTCGATCCCTCTGATATCATCGATCCCAGGAGGATCAGATAGAGTCCGAACCAAAGAGGAATATTGAATATCCCATTTTGTACGTCTTCTATTTATTATAGCCTTCAATCCTGAAGACCTAAGCCAAAGTTAAATTCCACGTATCTATGATCAGAGAGCGAACATTTATTCGATACCATCCGGTTCTTAATCATATCAATGTGGTGTATACTAACTAGCATGACATCAAGAACCTCACACTTATTCGCAACAACAAACGTAGGCTCACGGCCCCTATTTACTATTCCTAAATTATAATTAATAATAAAGGAGAATAGTGACTCACCTCTTACATTTTTATCCGTACTACCCCAGATAGTGTGGTGCGCATTAGCATCAACACATATTATAATTGGCGTTCCAGTGCCTGCGGTCTTTATTACAGCAACACGGATGAGCCTATTGGGTGGGTCTAGTCCGTGATCATGCGCCATACAGCCCGAGACCATCCAGACTATTCCGTCTAGTGTCTCCAGAGCAACCGTTGTCGTGTCTTCATCACTGTAATCAGAAAGAATGAAGATATTCAACGAGTTATTAGCTAGGACACAAGATCTTATGTTACCTGTACCTTTCTCATATAATAGCCCGATTCTTATGAATCCATGGTTCTTGGACCATCACGAGCTCCCCCCCTCTTTCTGCTAGTCGGAGGAGCAGTGCAGCGGATACTGCTTTAGAGTGGAGGAAGTTGATTTGCGTCATCCTCACAATGATTCATATTGGCGATTACTGTGATGTTGACGTCCTCATGGTCCATACTGTCATCAGTATGTGCAGCCTCAATTTCCGAAGGAACTAGATTGCCCTTGTTATCACTTCGGAAGACTCGCGCCTTTTATTTGATGCCCTCTAAGAAGGGTTTTTGTGCCTTGGGGACTTTTTACGGTCGCCGTATTTG
This sequence comes from Pollenia labialis, assembly GCA_949318255.1. NCBI lineage: Eukaryota > Metazoa > Arthropoda > Insecta > Diptera > Polleniidae > Pollenia > Pollenia labialis. Next base: position 147,952,577 of record OX439140.1, on the reverse strand, counting down.
GCGGGGGGAGATGCAGATTTGGGATATGATGTGCTCATCAGCATCCCTCGTTGCACAATAGGCACATGGGAAGCTGCATTGTTGGACGACTTTGTCATTCCCAACTTGGCAGCACCCGAAGCTGGGGCTTCAGTCATCAGTTCCGGTTAATTGTTTTCGTTTTTCTTGTTGTTGTTTGTTTTTTGGAGTATCGTTCATTTTGTTTTTGGTCCCACTAACGTACCATCATAGCCCCCAGGTATCAGCAAAGCTCCGTGATAAAACAGTCGGAACCCCCTGACTGCAAACCAACTGATAGGCACAAGTCGAATGACTCCTCGGTTTAGGGGATGGATAACCTTTCGTTGCCAAGGCCTTTAAGTTCATTGCCTTCACCTCGGGAGTCACCAGATGCTGGCAAAATACCCGGGCCAAGAAACGAACCACAGCCAAGCCTTAAGCCACCACATCGCTTCAAGATTGTTATACATAATAGTGGTGGTGCAACAGTATACATAAAACAATACACACCGTGATGGGAATCAAAAATGTTTAAATGGTGACCAAACTAAAAATATCAAAAATTTAAATGTTAACTTTAAACTAAAAAATATTGTTCTTAAAAAAAGACCTTTCAAGCAAATGTACCTTCTAGGAAAAAGTACCTCTTAAGGAAGATTGCTTGCTTAAAAAAACGTTTTAAGAACATTTTTAAAACAAGAGTCATTTTTTAAGAGGAAGTACTTTTTGTATGAAAAAATACCTCTTACAGGAAAAGTAACTTTTAGAAAAAAGTAACTTTTATAAAAAAGTAACTTTTATGAAAAAGTAACTTAAATGAAGAAGTACCTTTAAAAAAAAGCTTTTAAGAAAATTAACAATTAAAAAAAATAAGTATAGTTTTAGAAAGTACATTTTAAAACATTTTTTTAAGAAAACTGTGCCTTTTTAAAGAAAAATAAAATTTACATTTTTAGAAAAAAATAACTTTTAATAAGAAAAACATTTAAATAACAGAACATTTAACAAAAAAGAGATTCTTTTTTTTCTCAAAATTATAAAAACACTCCTATGCATCTTTTTTTTTCTTTCAGAACACCGCCCTCCATTTAGCAACAATGGAAAACAAACCGCATGCGATTTCCGTCTTACTATCGATGGGCTGTAAATTATTTTATAATCGTATGGATCTTAGTGCAATTGATTATGCCATTTACTATAAATATCCTGAAGCTGCTTTAGCCATGGTAACACACGAGGAGAGAGCAAATGAAGTCATGGCGTTGAAATCAGACAAACATCCTTGTGTGACATTGGCCTTGATTGCGTCAATGCCAAAGGTTTTTGAAGCTGTTCAGGATAAATGTATTACAAAGGCGAATTGTAAAAAAGATTCAAAAAGTTTCTATGTATGTATAAGTATATTTTTATGCATAAATGTGTGTGCGAGAAAATATCAACATTGTTTTGAAGCAAAATAAAAACCAAGAAATACACGGCAAATACATACATACATACATGCAAACAAAAATAACATATTATACGAGTGTACTTTTTGTACATCAAAACAAATTAAGACTACAGACATAAATGTAATTTCGCAGAAGACACGCCAATTACATGCACGTTACACATAAATACGTTTTTTCAGATCATAAATTATATTTACTTTCTATGACAAACGTTTAATCAGATTTTGGATTTTGATAAATTATAAAATATTAAGCTGATTTGCAAACATACCTGGTTACACTAAGCAGGTATATGCATCTGCGCTGCTAATCGTTTTGTACATATGAACAAAGTTACTCTAAATGCCAAAAAAAAAGTTCCATACAAAATAAAATTGTTATCCAGAATAACTCCCTCGGATGCATATACCTTATGAATGTGCCTAGATACATAAGTGCCAAGGCGAATTCATTACACGTGAACTTAACTGCCCTGCTCATAACTTTTTTGTAGCTTTATAATTGTGGGATGTCAAAATTTTGTTTATTATCTTTGTTTCTGTTTTTGAAAATTTATTATAATTTTACAAAATTAAATTCCTTGAGGTTTTTGTAAGAGTTGTACTTGTTTTAGTTCCGAGATTACCTGTTATGAATTCGCCTTGATAAGTACTTACACATTTTATAAAATACTTTGTTTTTTCTTTCATTTACAGTGAAAGCTTTTATTTTTTAGATACGTTTTGCCACGGATTAATAAATTTTTATCATAAATGGGCCTAAAATTATGCTAAAGATTTTGTATAAAAATAATTTTAAATGACTGTTTTACATTCAAATGCTTGAAAATCCTTAAATACAACCTTTCACTGTAAATGTATACTATTATTTTAACACACTTCACTTATGACACAATACACATGACTATTATTTTTCACATTTTTCTCTTGAATAAAAAACGGGAAAACAATAAAATACAATCTAAATTATATCTTTCTAATGTTATACAACTTCCTTTAGATAAGATACTCATTCTCTTTCCTGCAATGTCCTTTTATGTTTGCCAAATTGGATGAGAAAACTGGCGAACCAGTAACACAAAATTCTATTCCTTTGCCAGCATTAAACGTAAGAAAAAGAAGTGTCATTACAACGCATTTTTGCTAAACGATTTGCTTTGTCTTTTATTTATATTGAATTTTGTTATTGATTTAAGTTAATTACTTTCCTTAAGTTCATTACCGGTTTAATTTCTTTTGAGTTATAAGCAAACATTTTTAAATTTAAACTTGAAAAAACCTTGAAAACTCCCTAATTAACCTTTAATGTTATGTCCTACTAAAAACAGCACAGCACACTTAGGCAATTCACCAAATGTTCTATTGTCTTATATTGGTTGTATATGATAAAATTATGAATGTGACATTTTACATTAAAATAAAGCAATTACGATCAATATGACACAATAGTACACTTTGTGAATTGCCTTTAACTCCTGCAAAAATCATAGGGTCGCAACAATTTTATTGCGATATTCTCGTTCCTTTTATCGGTGTTTTTTTTTATCCAATTAAGGTGTAGTTTGGAAATTAAATTTTTTTTACATTTCGAGATGTGCGATTGTCGTGTTTTGCGTCGACTGAGGATGTCAGTCTATAGCTTTTTTGCAGCATTTACGTAGTCGGTTCAACAGCATGCTGATTTGTTTCTGACTATAAACCTGTGTAACATATTGTTGAGGGCCAAAACACAAGTAGTGTAATGCTTAAGCATTTGTTATTAAACACTTGAATGCAAGGCACATCTTTTGTTGCAGCATTCCACGTCTTACAACCTTACAACAAGGTAGATTTTACGTTAGAGTTAAGTACCCTTCGCTTAATCCGTCGTGATATGAAAGAAGAGTTCCAGGCGGTGTTAAGCTGACCGAAAGATTGCCCAGCTTTATTTATGCGGCTTGATTTATCTGCCAAAGATAGGGAGAGAAAATACTCCACAAGTAGCAAAAATATTCTACGTTTTCAAGCTATTGATTTTCAATGCAAACTCTTCTATCCTTCTTTACGTTCATACTTAGTGTCTTTGTTTTGCCAACATTATTCTTAAGACCTGATGATAAGGCGGCTTTATTCACTAATGACAAATTTGAATGAGTGCGTTAGTAAGCAGATATAATCAGCGTAGTCCAGGACCTCTAGTCGACATGTGAATCCCCTTCAATGGTTCTTGGCTTAATGCAGTACTGCATCAAGGACACAGTTAAAAATTATCGGTGATAAATAGCACACAACTTTGTCGTATTTACCGCCATTGTGTTGCTTAACTGTCGTTCATGGAGTATACGATAGGTGACACTTGCGTTAAGACTTTTTATGAGCTCTATCAACACATTAAAATTTTATTATTTTTTAATTTGTATACAATTGTCATTGATCAGTACATATTTTTCAAAATCTTCGCTATGCTAAAATAAGTCCGATGAAAATCGCCAATAAATCAGCCTTCACTGTAAACCTTTAAATAATTAGTGCAAAAATCAAAAACAATTTTTTTTTATAAATAGCATTTGGGAATTTGGATTTATTTAAATTATAGACCGATTTTCACGAAATTTAACAGCGTAATTTCCAGTCGCATAAAACGAATTTTTTGTATCATTCCGTGCATTTATGATGGTTTTTGTAACAAAATTATCAATTTTTGGTTGTGGTTCCACATTTTGATCCTACTGAACCGATTTTGTTGGATTTCAATCACAAACTGCTTAGGATAACTACAAGCAATTTGGCACCAAGTTTGTTTATTTCTTTTGAGTTTTTCGAAAGTTAGTGTGTTTTCAACAGACAGACGTCAGACGGACATGGCTAAATCGACTAAGAATTACTCAAGGAGCCAGAATATATATACTTTATGGGGTCTGAGGTGAATAATAAAAAAGGTTAACACAGAATGACAAACTTAGTATACCCTCTTCCCAACTAATTGTGGTGGAGGGTATAAAAATATTCGAAATATATGTTTGTATATACTTATAATGTACAAACGTATGTAGCATAGTGAAATTACTACAAGGTGGCAGCACAACAGCATCTGGTTATTTTTTACTTTAAAGAATCACAAGATGTAATTTTTTTGCGTTAAAAAATCATTTTTGTGCGGTTTTTAAATGAAAATTGTGTTTAAAAATTAAAATATTTGCATAAAATAAATCGTAATTGGTTTTTCTATGTATGTGCATCCTTAGTTTTGCTGACAGCTTTTATTTTAAATAAATAAAAACAAAAATAAATTAATTCGCGCTGAATTACAGCAATACAAACAACAAGAATGGCAGGTGGTATGGATTGCTTAGATGTGATTTTTTATTGCTAATTAATGGCCTTTCGTCAAAATTTTTATAGGGACTGAACATAGAGACTGAAAAGTCAAATTTTTTGTAATGTTGTTAAAAAAATTGCAAATACAAATGCAATGGCAATTGCGAGCATAGAATAAAGCACTGATAGAATACCTTTTAGATTGAGAATCAAAACAAATTTAGAACATTACAGTTGCAATAAAATATCTTAAAGTCCCTGCTACTTCGGTTCCTTCAGGAAGGTGCTTTTCAGCAGCACAATTTTTAAAAACTGTCATTTAAAATAACACATACGTCTCATACGTTCAATAAAGTAAGAAAAAAACAACGAACCTGATTAAAAAAAACACTTGTTAAAGTTTTCCTGCTCAAGTACAAACATTCAGTCGATAGTAATATCGATACATCGATAGTGAAATCTGAACTATTGATAAATATCGATAGTATCCCAGCACTACTACCAACTCCCTTCTACATAGATAGGAATGCAATGCGACCTCTTGAAGAAGGCCTCTAATCAGGCCTGCTAAAGAAGGGAACATCGTGTGCAGCGTTGCCAGAAGATTTGGAAGGAAAATCTTTATTTCGCGAAAAAAAAATCTTATTTTTAAGAGAAAAATCTTGAAATTTTTTATAACAAGGGCAAACAAGTAAAAATTTTTAGTTTTTCAAAACAACACACTTCTTATTATGGAAACTATTTAAATCGAAATACATAATTGCGGTATTTATACAAAATTCGATTGTAGGTTTAAATTGTGTTTAAGCTATATTTTTTCATAAAATTCTTTCTAAAATAAATTTTTAATCCATTTAATTTTTAATAAATAAGAAATTAATAAAGTCAATCTAAATAAAGAAGTTTCATTCAATGTAATTAAACTCTAAAATTAGAGATATGTACATACATAAATTTTGAGCAAGAAAATTTTAGTTTGCAAGCTCATACTTCATATGAAATTATTAGGGTTCTTAATTTAATATTATACTTGTTGACACCGTTCTTATATGGAATGCATTTCGAGGAAATTGCATTTAAAAAGAGCTCATTGAAAATATATGGATTTTCTTAAATATATTCCTTATTGAATTGTTATTAAAATAATGTTGGTACACCTTTTAAAAAGATATTCTTAAGCACTTATGTTTGTATACTTTGTTTAAAAATTATCATAAACATGGAATGAGGAATTTTTAAACTAAAAGCTTCTTAAGTTCCATTAGTTTTACCTTTGGGTACTGAATACCTGAACTTTTTTGTTCTTTAATTTATGAAACTTTATAAAAATGCGTTTTTTCTTTTCACAAATAATTTTTTCATCAGTATTCCCAAAATGAACAACTGCTAATTTAAGATGCTTATTTAATATTTTTTATGCCCAGAAATAATGATGTATGCCAGACAATGGGTTCAAAAGTGTGCAAAACCAATAGTTAGACAACAAATATGATACAAAAACTCATTGTTTTAAAAAAATTCTGTTTAAAAAACGGTAAAAAAATTATGTATCTTGTACACACTTAAAGTTAATAATCTTTATTTCTAAAAATAAAAAATCTAAATTTGAGAAAAAAAATCTTAAAATCTTATTTTGGTCAAAAAATCTTTAAAAATAAGATAAAATCTTAATTCTGGCAACGCTGATCGTGTGTAAAAAATGTACATATTTATATGGAATGGGGTAGAAAGGTAGAAAGTGTCTGAGAAAAATGGTATTCTAGAAGGTCTGCTTTCTACTTCTTTTTACCGCTGGGCATAAATTAAAGTTTTTAAATTATATACCATAAATAACAAAAATAAAATTGTAACTTTAACAAACGCTTAACAATGAGTAATCATTTGTGGTATTTTAATGTCTTCACGTTTTAAGAAAAGTCTTGATATCTTTTGTTTAAGAAGCTTAATATAAAGTTTCAATATATGTGAATTTCTCGTGCTATCTTGTCTATTTTTTGGTAATGAAACTATTGGTTTTAAAATTCTTTTTCATATTCATAAATATATACCTTTAATGTAAAATTAAAAATTGTTTTGCTTCTACTGAAATTTTTAAAAATTTTATTTGAAATTATTCGACAAGTGCAAAATATTGTGATATTTGGATTGAGATAAATTTTAATGAATTGATGGATCGCGCACCTGGCTACATTTTTAATATTTATCGCGTCAGTAATAACATTATTTTTGTGCTGTGCGGCATAAAAAAATTAAGCAATTAAAGAAAAAGCCTGTTTCATTAGCTTGCTGGCTTTTACAAAATGTTTTAATTTCTAATTTTCTTACAGCAGTATTTATAATGAAAATTTTACATGAATTTAGCACAAAGTTTATTCATAATACACTTACCAAGCTCTGGCTAACGATTTGCTAAACTCTTGTTAACGAGCTGCCAAGCGTCTGCCAACTTTAAAAAACAGCCGTTTTGTTTGTTTTTTTTTTTATTTACTTTGTTTTTTTTAATTTACTATCTTTTTTTTATTTTTTTGTTAATTCCCTAAGCTAAACCTGCGAAGCTCTACGCTTGTCTGCAGGAAAGATACCAGAGTCTCTGTCGGGAATCGAACCCGCAACCACGGCGTTGATAGACAAGCTCCCTACCAGCTAGCCTACCGGGGCACTTTAATTTATTTTAATTTTAAAAACTTTTTTAAATGGAGAAAAAAACAAATAAAAGAAAAAATGACAAAATCAGCGATGGTTTATGGAAAACGTGTTGCATTTTTAAGTAATATAATGTGGCATAATTAAAATTCCGAGTTCATCTATTAAAAGTTAGCAGATGGAGAAAAGTTTTTTATGAATTAACTCTGTGCTAACAAGCTGCTAAGCTTAACCGGTATTCTAGTTTGCAGCTCGTTGTACGTAGTGTACAAACTCTGGCCAATTTTTTGTTATGAATACGACTGTTAGTTTTTCCTTCTTAAGCGGTTCATACACTTGCAATAAAATTGTTCAGTTTTACGTATTGTACAATTATATCGCCAATGTGTATGTGATATACGATGGTGGCACAATATATTGGCAAAAATCAAAATACTCTTGATTTTTATTGCACAACGAAAAGATACTGAAATATGTTGGCAACATTATACAATGCTGTTTATGTTATTTCTATAGGTTATGTTCACCTTTTTATTGAATAAATGGAAATATAGTGCGACTTATTGCATAATATAGGACAAAATGGAAATAATAGGGCGAATATCGTATACAATAATATTGCAAGTGTATGGGCCGCTTTACTAACAAAAAAAAAATTATATCACCAAGTATGCTAAACGGTCAATATTTATCACGTGATAAGCTATCCAGGCTATTCCATCAATACTGCAATACAATAAATATATGTATGTATTTATAAGTATATTAAACGTGTAACAGTGCCCTAAGGTTCAGGCCGCCATCGGACCAAGCGAAAAATACCCGACCAAATTTTTTTGGAAAAGACAAACAACACGGAGTTTTTTACACAAACAAATTTGCCTGTTTTTGTTGTATTGTTATATAACAACAACTAGTGCTGCCACCTTGTAGTAATTTCATCGTGGTATGTAGAGCTTCATTGCTTACTAAAACTTGGTAATAGCAAAAGTATTTTTTAATAATAAAATAATGGACTTACATATGTATATGGTAAACGCTTTAAGGCCATGTCAGATAAATCTTTTAGTTCGCGTTGCGTTAGAGATTCGATTTGACATCTAAGATGATATATTCATACTTATACGAAACATGTCACATACAGAACTTTTAACGCAGAGCGAAGCGAAAAGTTAGGCAACTCTCATCTTTTTGCGCGCTTTGACAGTCTGCTAGTATAATTTTTCTTATTTATTTTTTTTTAACAAACAATTCGTGTGTGTTTTCAAAGTGTTTATTGTGACATACACCTTTTGAGTTACGCTTTTCTGTCAAAGTTAGAAACGTCAAGCAAAGCGAAGATGTTTTATCTGGCATAGCATTTACTTACAGGTAGCTCTTCAAGCTGGACTGCTCCCATAGGCGGACAATTTTCTAAATCCCATGGTTTTCTAGGTTCCCTCTTGAAACATTAAAACCCCGTCTGCAAACAAAACTATTCTGAAGGTCGGTTTCCACCCTGCTGGAGCTTTCGTCGTACTTATGCATATACATATGTATGCATGTCGTTACTTTGGTTTAGAAAAGGCGTATCTATCATACAATAAAATTTTTTAAGTTTGAGACAAAAACTTGAAAAAAAAAGAATATTCAAAACAGCTTATGTATAATTGTTGAACTATAAGTCTGCTTTCACACGTTTCATTATTTGATGCTCAACTCTTATGTTTTTAGGTGAGAGAAGAAAGATGAAAGGGGGTTAGTACGGAGATGCCTGTACTCGGTCAGTACGATGGCTGCATGTAATTTGTTTTCTTTTCTTTTTCTCTTTGATTTGCTGTTAATGAAATTGTTGTTGTTTTGAACCGAAAAAAGTTGAAACCGATTGCTGCGTGTGATTATATTGGCATCTTTAAAAGGGAATTGAAAAGAAGTTGAGCATCAAAAGATGAAACGTGTAAATTTAGACTAAGTAATGAAGAAAAGTTCAAATATTTCTTATAGTTTATAAAATATCCATAAGCTTTTTTTGAATGCTTTTTTATTAAGTTTAAAACACTTTTATATGTTAGATATGGCTTTTTCAAAGCTTAAGTAACGAATATAATTTTAATTTGACTTAAAAAGTACTTTGTGGATGGGATGACTCATCTGGAAATGAGTTATCTATTTATGTATGTTTTTAAATAGTATAAATCAGTGGGTAAAAATCCTTCTTCACTAAACATTAAAATCGTCTTAGTGTTAGGTGTGGAGTGTTTATGTTATTATTTTAAGCAATTTATCTTGACAGCTCTTATTTAACATCGTTTCTTAACATCATTTGATCGCTCGACTCAGAACAACCTGATAAATATTTTATCCTGTTTCTACTTTTTGGCAAAGCTGCCTTAATATACAAAAGATTCCAAAACATAATTTAGCAAGTATACACACTTCGAATTCTCGATTTAGCTTTGCATGATACAAAATAAAGAAAATCATATTTTACTATTCCAGTATGAACACATCTTGTTTATAACTGAATAGAACTCGAACAGATATCAAATTTGCTAACAAAAAAAAAACAAGCAATGGCGTGTTCTAGAAATCGAGATTTGCTCGAGTCTAAATCCACTTCATTTATATATCTAGAACATGCCCGACAATCACATAAAATAGGCACGTTTAAGGAATAACCAATAACATTTTAACACTTTCAGAATGACTGACATACATACATACACATACATATCTATACTTTAAAAGGAAAATGGACACACATGCTTTTCTGCAAAATCGTTTAAATAAAATTTAATACATTCACTTTAACACTGAAATACGAGTTTCAAAAAAAAAAAAAAAAAAAATAAAAAATTAAACAACCATGTAAAACGTGACAAAAGAATAAAAAAGTTATGTATGTATGTATATGCAGAAACTAAATGCATACATTGATTGCAATTTTCGTATTTCACATTTTGCTTAGATAAAATATTCATTTTATCCACTACAACTATCGCCCGAACAACTTGAAGCGAAACGCATACAAAACAATGATCCAACATGGCGAGAACCACCACTGGCTGTGGTTAATGTGAGTTCAAGTATAAAAACAATAAAAAATATTCTTGATATCTAAAGAAAACTTTAAGTTTTTTTTTAACTTTGTTGTTTTGTTTTTTTGCAAGTAGAATAACCGTTAAAAACTTTAAAAGTGCAAAAAAAAAATAAAAAAAGAACAAGTATCTTTGCAATTGTCCATCCTTCCATAATAATCCCGTCATAAATAAGTTTTTTGTTTTATATATAAAAAAAGAGTCCCCTCTCTGATGTCTTGATCCTGTTACATTTTGTTTTTTTTTATAGTTTTTTTCGTTTCCTCTTGTCTTTGTCTCTTCTTTTGTCAATTTACCATGTATATAAAGATGTATGTGTGATTTACGATTTGTGTGTTTTTGTGTTTATGAAAGTTGATGTGTCAAGTTGTCAAGATAACTTTTAAATGGTTTATGTATTTTAAACGATATTTATTTTCTTTATGTTCGCTTTGATGTCCGTATCAGAGATGGCAAAGCTACTTTTGAAATTGCTTAAACTTTATCCTAAAGTTGTACGTATTTGCCCTTTCCCGGACTTTTTTTATTTCGGTCTTAACGACGACGCCTTACACTATAAGACAGCTTATGTTAACAATTATTAATAGTATTGTTGTCTTTGGATAAGAAGACATGAGTATTTTAAATTTAAATACACAGAATAAAATATGGTTGGAGGTAACCATGCTATGGTTGGATTTTAACAATGTTTATGTTTGAAGGTTACCATATTATGGTCTAATATTAATTTAATATTATTAAAATAAACAAAAAATTTGCCCGAAACTAACCATAAAATTAAACATATATTGGTCCATATTGACCATAACATGGTTACAATTTTCCAGAATTTATCCAGAATTAACAGCGTTGTCAACTTTGAAATTTCAAAACTCACCACAATGGAGTAAAAACGCGCCAACTTTTTTATTTACAATTTTAATTGAGTTAATTTAGCATAAAAAGAATAATTTTTGTGTTGAAAATACATATAACAACTAACCAGTATTTAACAGTTCATGTTTTTCAGAAAAACTTAACAAAAACAAAAAAACTAAATAAATTTGTATATGTATAATTTGTATAATGTATTTTTAATAGTATTGAAAAATGTCAATTAAAACTGAATATAAACTAAAAACAAATTTGTTTGTATTCATTTGTAATACACCATTTTTTATTGAAATTGAGAAAATTCCTAATGAATATGAGAATCTAAATTCGGAATGCAAAAAATTCCAATTAAAATTGAGAATATCAACATGAAATTAAGAAAATTCTAAATGAAATTGAGAATTTTTGTTTGAAATTTAGAAAATTCCAGTTGTAATTGAGAATTTTTATAAGAAATTGAGAAAATTCCAAATGCAATTGAGAATTTTAATTTGTAATTGAGAAAATGCCAAATTAAATTGGGAAATTTTAATTTGAAATTAACAAAATTTTAAACAACATTGTGAAGTTTTAAATAGAAATTAAAAAAATGCCAAATAAAATTGAGAAATTTGAATTTTAAATTGATAAAATTGAAGTATGTATATCATTTTATTACATTAAATTCATTTGGAATTTTCTCATTTTCAATGAAAAATGGTGCAGATAGTAAATTTTTTTTAATTTCATAACTTATATCCAAAACGTTTTAAAAAGAAATTAAAGAGTTATTAATTATGGATTCAAAATAAATAATGAAATCTTTCGTTTTCTTTACATAATCCAAATAATGTACAACAACAAGACCGTATTACTTGGTGCATATGATTTGATACGTCCTAACCATAATTACTTGTTGTTGTTATTGTGGTCTGTATAATTGTTTGTAAAAATGTTGCACTGTTAAAAGAAATGTTAGTGCCGGGTCACACAAGTCAAGTTTGACTCGTCAAGTCTTGAGCTTTTAGGAAAGAAGGGTAAAGAGAATGCCATTTCATTTCCCTTCTCTCCGTAAAACACAAGACTTGACGACTCAAACTTGACGTGTGTGAACCGGAACTTATTGAAACAGAGGTATTTTATTGTACAGGGGTTTTTTTTCTCATACTGACACAAAAAGTTGTGTTTAATTTGCTTTGGAGCCAACAAAAATTAAAAAACACACCGAAATTTAAAAAAACACTACGCACCAACAAAAAAAAACGCTGAGAATTAACAATAATATGGTATCGTACATTTTTACAATTTGTTTACTAAGTGTCAAGTTATAATTTTATTTTATAAGTGTCAAGTTGTAATTTATTTCACTTTTATAAGCAATCCCATTAAATCATTTTCCATCCTTTGAAGACCTTCGAAAGCACTCCTTTAGTTTTACGTTGATACTACTACGTGGGTTTATATATTTCATTCAATATTTAAAATAAAATGAATGAGAATTGTAAGCAAACGAAGCAAGAATGTAATTAAAAAGCCGTCAACTATTGTAGAAAGCAAAACGACCATAATATTGTTGTTTTAAATTTAAAAGTAAACATACAATGTTTTAAAATATTACAATTTAAACATATTATTGTTATTATCAACCATAATATGGTTAACATGTTATGGTTATTATTATTATTATAGTGTGGTTGTAACTTCTTGATGGATGCCTATTTTAACAAGTACATATATACTCACAATTTTATTTCAATAACGGAATGTAGTTTATTTAAGAAGTATTCCGTTTAGTAATTTTTAAATAAATAAACATTTAAAATTCCAAACAAATTTTTTTTTACTGATTCTAACATTTATTCAAAAAACTATGTGCAAATTAATACGGATTTTGAGTTGCAGTTAATATTGTCCGTTGATAAAGTTTAATTCTTCTTTATGTAAAATTAAATGAAAATGTAATTTAAAATAACGAAAAGATCATTTAATTTTTACTGTCAAAAATTCAACCGCGAATTCTGTAAAAACAAATGAATTTTCAGTTATTTTATATAATTTAACTTCCAAAAATTAATTTTTACTTATCTATAAAAAAAAACGATTTGCTTGTTTTGTGTACAAAATTCCCATTTTCTATTTGGTAAAATTATTAAGTCAAATACATCAACAGCCGTATTCATAACAAAAAGTTATCCACAGTTTGAACACAACGTACGTCGAGCTGCTAACTAGAATGCCGATTAAGCTTAGCAGCTTGTTTGGCACAGAGTTAATTCATAACGAACTTTTCTTCATATGCCAACTCTGAATTTTTATGATGCCACATTGTATTACTCAAAAATGCAACACGTTTTGCATAAATCATCGCTGAAGTTGTCATTTTTCCTGTTTTTTGTTTTTACCTTCAAAAATAAAAATTTTAAAAAGTTTTTAAAGTTAAAATAAATTAAGTAAAAGACAGTAAATTAAAAAAAAACCGGTTAGTTAAAAAAAACAACAAAATTGTTTCACATCAAACGGCTGTTTTTCACAAGTTGGCAAGCGTTTGGCAGTTCGTTAACAAGAGTTTGGCAAATCGTTAGCCAAAGTTTGGTTAGTGTATTATGAATAAACTTTTTGCTAACTTTATGCCAAATTTTCATTATGAATACGGCTGCAAATTTTTAAAGTAAAATAATTGCAAAACCATATCGGTCATGCTGCTGGTGTCTTACAATTGAGAGTTCTTCTGTAAATAACGGGGTCAATACAACAAAATTATAGCAAACGTGTATAACGGGGTAAGTAAATAATAATATTCTCTCTCTCCCAAGCGGACAGGTGTATGTCTGGTATTTTTTAGAAATTCGGCTATTTTGTGGAGTAAACGAAAATTAATGAATATTCCTTTGTTGAAATTTTGACACTAAAACTTAAATGAACTTTCTGTTAAAAATAAATTAAAAATAAGTAGATAGGAGGGAGCTTTTAAATAGGATGAATATATCAAAAAAAATACAGTTAAATATCCCATTCGGTATATTCTAATATCCCGTTATATTTACTTTAATAGAAAAAGTGATAATAATTCTTCATATTCAGGCATGTTCTACAAATCAAAATGAAGTGGAATTGAAATCGAACGACTTTTTGATTTCATTGATTGACAAAATTACTATTACAGGCTCGTTTTCAAAATTTATTCGGTTTTAAATCCACTTCATTTGGATTTACAGAACATACCATAATCATCAAGACTATTTTTATCACTTCAATTTTAAAAACCGAATCGAAAATTCTACTCAATATTTCCGGAAACAGCACAAAGAAAAGCACGTTTAAAATCGATATTACACAAATATCGATAAAAATTTTACGAAAGTAAGAATAACGTTTAAAACAATTTCGATCCATTTTACACACTAAAGGTAATAAATATGTATGTACATGTATTACGACATTTCGAAAAATGATGTAGAATCTTATCACATAAACTCAAAATCTGACAAGCGGTCGGAACACCTTTATTTTCTTAATCTTTTTCCCAACTTATGTATTCTCATTACGAGGTGTATAAAAGTCACCATTAACAAATTTAGCACTATTTTTGTTTTGAAGTCGGAGTTTCCGAAATCCGGAAATTATACGTATGTGTAATGTATACATTGTGTATATACATACACACAGTAGTACTACAAAATGTTTGTGCTTTAAATTATAATTAATAATAATTATTATTGGATTGCATCACATCAAACAACACGATTTCAGTAATTTTGCCATCCCTGGTCCATATTATAATTATTTTGTATGTATTTTTTTTTTATTATTTATTAAGCTTAATTTTCATTAACTTTTTAGTTTTGATTTGTGTTTGTTATTAAGAAAGCTAATTTCTTAACTTAATATAAATAAATCTAGTTTAAATTGAAATAGACACAAGAGACAAATACAGGTTCAATGAAGGAGCACAGAGCAATTTTGGTTGGATTTAATAAAAAATCAAAATGTGTCTAATGTATAAGCTTTTTTGAAAAACTTGTGCAATAACAAACTTTTCTAAAAGAATTTTTAATAAAAAAAAGTAGAGCTTTCTTTTAATAATTACAGTGTAACCTCGGTGAACGCAACCAATAGAAATATTGGGCTGTTGCGATAACTGAGTTGTTGCGCAAACCAAGTCACAAATTTATTTCTAGTCATATTTTTCTATTCAAAAGCTTATTTTTGGTACAAAAGTTTCGTGAAACCATTTCACGAAAAATTCTAAAGTCATCCAGGAGTTTTTGTTGGCTTTGCAAACAATTGACAAAGCTCTAGGGTTTTGGGCTTTACCAATTACAAAAGGCTTAACTTTATGTGTTCCTGTTGCAATGGTGCAAGCGAGAAATGTAATTCGTTTTTGCTTATCATTCTTAGAATAACGATAAATCAAAAAGACTATTGCACTTAAGCATAAGGTTTACTAACACACGTTCTAGTTTTGAATTTATTTATCAAAAACCAAACCAAAAAGCATTACTTGTTTTGCTTTTGCAAAGTTGCGTTAATTGAGGCTTTGTTTTTTGAAAAGTTGCGTTTACAGAGTCACCAATGTTACGAAATTGGGTGTTGCGTTAAGCGATGGGTTGTGCATATCGAGGGTTGCGTTCAACGAGGCTACACTGTATTTAAAAAAAAAACTTTAAAATTAAAAACAAGCTAGTTTATAATATGTTGTTGTTAAAAAGCTTTAAAGAGCCTTTTAATGAATAAAAGTTTTTTTTTTATTAAAAAACTTTGGTGAAAAAAAGTTTTGTTGAATCAAAAATATACTTAAACAGCATTTTTTGCGAGATTTATTGTATAAAAACTCTTTGAAAACCATAAGCGGTTTTTTTTTCTTTTTGTTAAAAAGTTTTTTTTAAAATAAAGTTTTGCTTTAAACTAAATATTAAATATCTTTGTAAAAAAAAGCTTTTTGTTGAAAAACTGATTGAAGAGCTTCTGCACACATTTTTGTGGAAAAGCTTTGAAAATGGTGTTTGGCTTAAAAGCTTTATTAAGAAAAGTGGTAAAAATTAATTTAAATAAAAGCGTTTAGTTTGGAAAGCTCTTTTGAACTCGGATATAAATGGGCATGTTCTACAAATTAAAAATGAAGTGGAATTGAAATCGAACAAGATTTTGATCTCAATTATTTACAAAACGGCTGTAGTTTATCGGTTTTAAACAGTGGTTCTTGTAAAGAAATTTTGTACACAAAGTATGAAGTAAGTACAAAGGAATATTTTCAAAAACTTTCTTTACAGGATCGTTTTCAAAATTTGTGCGATTTTAAATCCACTTCATTTCGATTTACAGAACATGCGCGAAATATTGTATTTTTCTAACTTTTGTGTGAAACCGTTACTTTCATTTGCCTCACTGTGCTCTATCTTAACAAACCACAGCAATAATTTACAACTACCGCTGCGCTGCACTTAAACTAGAATCTTTTATAAGTTTAGCTGGCTCCTGAATTATTTATAACTCATCAACTATTTAATGAATTTCTCTTTTAATCTACTTTTCATTATCATTTTATTGGCTGGACATCGTTGCAGACAATGGTAAATCACGGTCGTGTTGAGTTATTGGCTCATCCTTTAAGTCAGAAATACTTGCAAATGAAGTGGAACTCTTATGGGAAATACTTTCATTTGGCTCATCTCTTAATCTATTCAATATTTTTGTTATTCGTTACCATCTACTCGTCCCTCATGATGAATGGCATTAAAAAACAGAATCGTCCAATGAGCATGCATTTAAGTAACATTAAAAATAAGTAAGTAAATTGGGGAAATAGGAATTTCTTTTTTAAATGATGCAATTTCTAATTCTAGTACTGATTTTATTAATTGCTCTTTAAGCTCCAATATACATTTGCTAAATGACACCTCAAGTCAGGAGTGTTACGAAAGGATTGAGCAATCTACGGCCATAGTGGTGTGTGCTGGAGTCATTGTAGTTTACATATTTTTCGCTTCGTTGCGTGAATTGCTCCAAATGTATCAGCAACGCTTGCATTACATCTTGGAAATTGTAAACCTTATTTCATTGATTTTATACATATCAACATTAATAATGGTTATTCCCGTGATAATGACGGACGGAGGCATTACGAATATCCATTATTCTGCTGCATCTATATCGGTGTTCCTGTCATGGTTTCGTCTGTTACTGTTTTTACAGAGATTTGATCAGGTAGGATATTCTATTAAAAGAATGTTTTGCAAATATATATTTTCTTTTCTTTTAACTGTTTGAAGGTTGGCATTTACGTGGTCATGTTTTTGGAAATTTTACAAACATTAATCAAAGTCCTGCTAGTATTTTCCATACTTATTATTGCCTTTGGCTTGGCTTTTTATATACTCCTGTCCAAGGTAACTTGAATGAAAAATAAAAAGTTTTTGTAAATCTCATTTAAAATTATCTTTAACAGATCAGAGATCCTCAACCAAATCATTTGAGCTTTTCAAATATACCCATGTCATTGTTGAGAACATTCTCAATGATGTTGGGTGAATTGGATTTTGTGGGTACTTATGTCAATACCTACTATCGAGAACAGTTAAAGGTTCCTGTAACGTCATTTTTAATATTAAGTAAGTTTAGTTTTATATGCATATTTTATTATTTGTTGCAAGTATTTAAGTCTCCGGCGATTTTGTAAAGCGAATTTAATTTGTGTTTGCCTTGGAATGGGGTTCGGTTTTGGGAAAAGTTTCTCCAGGAATTCCCAGAAATTTTCCTAAGGAGGTTTGTAATGTTTTTGACTAAGGCTACGGTTGTTGTTGAGTTGCAATTTCTTAATTTTTGTATTATGGTTTACAACTTTGCTATATTGCGGTGAACAAAAACATAAAAAAAATTACAACTGTTCACAACCAGTTGTCTTAATTACAACTCAACTGAGTTGAGGTGTAAACCGTAATAGGGGCCTTAATGTTAAGGTTTTTTCACAATTATGCTACATACTGGCAGGTTATTGATGTCGAATTAAAAGTAATTAAAAAAATGTTCCACCCAAAAAAAAATTTTTAAAAAAATTATGTGAAGTCTGTCCCTGCCAGGCAGGAAGAACAACTATTTTATGGTAAGCCCCAACGGCAGTAACATATGTTTGGCAACTCTTAGCTTTATTGGTATTTAGGGGGTTTCAATATATGTAAGCCGAAAAAATAACACAATTTTGCCACACCCCTTTTCCTTTCAATTCTCCGACCGTTATCCAAAAGTCTTAGATCCGACTACTTCAGGCTACGCTCCATTGTTAGGACTATATTCTAGGCAATTTTCAGCTTCCTATGTCATTAGGGACTTTAATATAAGCTAAATGTATAAAAATTTAATTTCTCCGCGCCCATTTCTCCATTAAATTCTTCGCTTACATACCAAATGTCAAAAATCCGGCTACGTTAGGATTTGACCTCGGTGTTTCACTAAAAAAAAAAGAGGAACACACAAATAAGAAAATTATATATGTATGTATATACATATATAGGTTTTTGGTTTTATATTTAAATTTCGTAAAGCTGCTTAAGCGACTTTTGTTCGCCAAACTTGTACTTCGTTAAGTTAACGGTGCGCATGAGTGTCCATCTGAGCAGCTAATACGCAATAATATGGATTGAATAATGGCTAAATTTATTCATTCAAATCGAGCCCCTGCAGTGCGTACTAAAGAAGCTACTGCCGCGGTAGACGTGAATGTGAAAAAGGACCCGAATTTATCGGTTCGACGCCGTTCGCAGCTACTCCATCTCGGCCCGTCCACTACTTAAAAAATTTGGAGGAAAGATCTTGGCCTATATCCACATAAAATCCAACTGTAGCAAGAATAAAATCCAGCGTGGCATCAATTGCGTCGAGTGATAGGTGAATGTGCTGAGAATCAACTTAAATTTGAACCAGATCTTTATCTTCAACTCATCTCCAGCGTCGAAGCTCATTTCTGGCTAAACGGGTATGGAAACTAGCTGAATAATCATTTTTGGAAAGAGCACAATCCCCTTTAAACTCCATTACACCCCGAAATAATCGCCGTTTGGTGCAGTTTGAAGGCGTCATCAGCCCATTTGTCTTTAAATCTGAAACTGGTGCCAATATAACTTCGAATGACGTACGCTACAGGCAAATGATTCGTAGTTTTTGTATTCCTAGTGTCGTCATAACATGCCATACAGCAGGTGAAACTATGTTGAGCCAAACGTTTGGTGACCGAAATATCTTAAGAAAAGGATGCCACAAAGTTTTTTTATTTATTAAATGCCAGGAAATTTGTGAGATAATAAAACCAAAATGTTGGTTCTTCCATTGAATTTGTTGTTATTTAAAAAAAAAAAAACGTCTACATATGCCTCTAAAAAAACACCACTTACTTTTATCTTTGGTCGACTCCTTACAACATTCGTATACAAATAAAGATTTTTGCGCCATTTTTTCATATGTGTAATATTTTTTATCTGACTATTTCAATCTTATCGATCCGCAAAATGGCTGGAGACTTATTTTTTAATTTCTTACAACATTTTGTCCTTTATTTGTATTTTTCGTTTTCAGGTGTATTTATGATTTTAATGCCGATATTGCTCATGAATCTACTTATCGGTTTGGCGGTTGGCGATATTGAATCCGTAAGGCGTAATGCCCAGCTAAAAAGATTGGCCATGCAGGTAAATGTTTTTATTAAAACTTCAAAAAAACAAAAAAAAAAGTTAAAATTAAAAATTTTTAGGTGGTTTTGCATACAGAATTAGAAAGAAAATTGCCACAAATGTGGTTGCAAAAAATTGATAAAATGGAACTGATTGAGTATCCCAATGAAACTAAATGCAAATTGGGTCTTTTTGATTTCATATTGAGAAAATGGTTTTCAAATCCCTTTACCGAGGATAGTAAGTTCTTTTTATATTGTTGGTAAATTAAAATTTTAATTGTATTCCTACCTTTCGAAATCCCTTATTTCTCCAGCCTCCATGGATGTCATGCAATTTGAGAATAGCGAAGATTTTATTAACAGTGAACTGGAGGAACAAAAACGTAAATTACGCGACATTAATCGCATTTTGGAGCAACAACATCAGTTGCTACGTTTAATTGTGCAAAAAATGGAGATCAAAACCGAAGCCGATGATGTTGATGAAGGTGTTTCCCCCAACGATTTGCGCAGCATTAGCAGCGGCATGAGCTCTACAAGTGGATCACGTTGGACTTCACCACGCATACGCAACAAGTTGCGAGCTGCCTTAAGTTTTAATAAGGGCATTTAGGAGATAAGAAAGCGGCGACTAAAAACAACAATTATTATTTAGTCAAAAAGATGTTTTCCGTCTCAAAACTGGACAACATCTGCTGCAAAATTACAACCGAGGAAAACTAGTATCGATATGAAGCAAGACAAATTCATACAGGTGACCGCATCATGATAGAAAGAGCTATGCTAGCTGTTCCTTTTTTTTTTTTTTGACAGCCAGCATAACTCTCTTTCATTCGGTCGATAGATAATGTATGAATTCGCCTTGATATTAAGAAATCTTCAAAGAAAAAACAAAGTAATTTTTTTTATTAACTATTCATAACATTGAAATACATTTATTTATAAGATTTATGTCTATCTAAAATAGCTCTGGGGAAAAGCATTAATTGATTATTACCAACTATTAACTATTGAATTAAAGTGAAAAGTAACTGAAATCTTTTAGTAACTGAATCGGTTTTAGGTCTGTTTATTTTTTCTTTAAGATATCGAATTTGTCGTAATAAAAACAGAGTAAGTTATTGATCTCTGATGTTTAATATTTTGCGTAAAAATGTAGTTCGATAAAACAAAATACATATAACACAAGGCAACACACCAAAATTATCCAGATATCTTTCCATTGTTTTTGGTTAAATTCAGAGTGCTGATTACGATTGCATCAATAGTTTTTTAAGCAGCTTTAGTTTTAAAGGAAAAGAGACATTTAATATTTGCATAATTTATAAATTTTTTATATTTTTCGCTAAGTATTTCACGAACGGCCAATAAACCTTAAAAAATTTCCTGGATTATTACACAACAATCTCTTTCAATTTAGTAGAGTCACATTGGTGAGTACATCCAGAAACATAATTAGGAGGTTTTTGTTGTTTGGGCCTTTAATATTTGATAAATAAATTTTCACCCATTCAATAAATGTACATATGTACTAACTAGACATTTCTACACGTTCCCGCGACAATTGGCGCTACATACCGAAACCACTCGGAGCATCCAATGCACCGACCAGCACAAGTATATCTCGTCACCTAAAACGTAATAGAGCATTTTGAAAATGTTACAGGAGAAGAAAAAAACTGTGATAAATTGATAAATTGCATTAAGCTGTTTATAATTAATTTTTCTATTTTTCTTGTAAAGCCTACAACTTGTTTTGAAAATAAACAATGTTTATTTGCAAAAATTTTTGTGGATATTTGTGTTGATGCAATACATCAGATTTAATGAAAAATACGATTTTTAATTTTTATTAGTTAGGGCCTTTTGCATTTTAGGTGACGATAAACATTATTTTTGCTGCTCCTCAGAAAAAAATAAAGTAAAGTTGTAATAGTGGAACACTTTGTATACGGCGGATTAAATCCTACCTTTAGCTATCGGTAAGTTGCAATAACGGGCCTTATTCGTATTTCTTTACAACGCCATAATTGTTTTCAGCTTTCATTTCTCTTTAGAGGAACTAGTGCGATATGGATCAGTTATTTTGATTTCAGAAAATTTACATAAAAAAGAATTAAGCCAAAAACTAGGGATGCCAGCCCCGAAATCCCGAATACCGAATTCCCGGGATTATTCTAAAAATTTAAGTCTCGAATCCCGGAATTTTTTATGTAAAAATCCCGAGATTTTGCATTTAGTAATATGTGGTATTTTTTTTAATACAACTATATTTAAATAATAGCTGGTTACAAATAGAAGTCACAAGTGAATATTACATGCAATGCATTTTGTACACGAGAAAATAAAATCGTAAGATAAAATTCGATGTGGTCTTTTTTCTACGTGAATGATAATAGAACTGCGCACGCACAATGCAAGTTGTGCAAAAAGGTGTTAAAAACTTTAGGAGATTCTACCAAAGGTCTTTTGACACATTTGCTTAAGATTATTTTATTAGATTAATACTTGCATATGTATATATTTGATATACAATAAATTAAATATTGTCATGTAGCATATGCATATGTATCTAATTATTAACGATACCACCCAGAAGTGTTTAATGCGAGCATTGTTTTCGTCGGCAGCATATGTTTTCAATAAAATATGGTATCGATTATCAGACGTCATTAGTTTGTTTTAGAAGCTTTTTAAAATATAAGTTTTAATACATAATTTTTCCATATTACTTTAAAAGAATACTTTTTTTATTTTGTAATGAGTTTAATATTCTTCATGAATTAATTTGTTTTAATACTTATAAATAAACATTTTATTATAACTATGTATATTAATCTTTAAAATTGGCATTTATATATGAAATCCCGAAAAATCCCGATCCGTCCCGGGATCCCGTTTTTTTGAATAAAAAATCCCGAATCCCGGGATTCAAAAAACCTGGTCCCATTTGGCATCCCTACCAAAAACACAATAACTTTAACATTCTTGCATTAAGATATCCCGATTTATTCAAGTGTGACTCTACTCAACTGAAAGAAATTTTTATGTAGATTAATCCGTTCGCGAAATACTGACCGAAAAATAAAAACTAAAAATATAAATGATGCGAATAATATTTCGTCAGCTCATTATTGGTTTGACCTTCCGACCATTTAGAAAAAATTGAGTTAGGAATGGGGTAAACATTTTCAAATACACCCTTTCTAAATATAAAACCTGTTTTAACAAATTTTTTATGGTTTCCAAAATATTTATCATTAAAGCTTCGTTCACAATCTCAGAAACATTTTCACTTGGTGTTCATAATAGATTAAAAAAGATTAAGAAACCGTTTGCAAATTTTACCTACAACAATATTATGCATTTATTATTATTTTTTACAACATTTTGTTAAAATTTTCATTCAAAACTAAATAAAATTATTTTAAACGCCAGAAACGATTTCATACGAATTGTTGCTGAAGTTCTAATTGACTCAATTTTTAAAAGAAACTTTAGTTACATTTTTGTTTATAAAATGAAAGGAAAATATATGAAATACTTTGGGAAGAAATAAGATAGAAGAAAAAACGAAATTGTGGCTCCGATTGTGTATAAAGCTTAATTTTGCTCCATATAAAAAATGTTAAAGTTTTTTTAAGTATTGTTTGGCTCTACACGCCAATGTTTGGCGATAACAGCAAATTGCTCATACAAAAACGTAAAAAATAAATTTCATTCTTGCTTTGCTTTATTGCCGTTAGAAAAAAGTATTTAAAGCAAAAGCCAACGTCAACAACTTAAAACACAGCAGTAAGTTTACATATGCAGCACAAGAAGCTCCTTTTTAAAAATACATTTAGAAAAGTGGCGTATGCGGCACAAAACAGCAATTTTCACTTTCAATGAAATACTATTAACTTCTAACTTCATTCACCAAAGTTCACAAAGATCTAAATTTTTCCCGGAGCAATGGTGAAATCGGGTATATTTTCAAAAAAAAATTCATGTAAAACTTCATTGTCGTTTTTCTCCATTACAACTTTTTGCCACATGCGCCAAACCAATAATGAGCTGGCGACTTGTCACTTTATCTTTAAAACTAGAGCTGGTAGGGAAAAACTAATAAAGATTTCGTCAATGGCTACATTTTGTAGTGCTGTGTAATCAAGTAAAATCACGTTTTACAATTTTTGAATTTAAGGTCACCGTATGTTATTTAAATATCCATACAAAATTATCAGCAATCTTCTGGAAATCCAATTCGAGTGAATTTAAAATCGAAAAAATTTTCAAAATGCTATTCCGTTTTGCCACTTATATTTATTAGAACAACTCTACTCTAATCAAAAAAAAACTACGGTACTTTTAAAAAAAAATTAACTGAAAATTTCTTTCGATTTCGATTTCCAGAACATGCCCGTATAACATTTTATACAAATTGATATAAATAATTGCTGTATGCAGTTAGAGTAAGATAACAGATACGGCCTAAACATAATATGCATAGCCTTGCTTAACCTACTATCAAAACTTAACAAAAAGTCTAACAAATGTATTTAAAAAAACAAAAACAAACTAAAAAAAGGATTTGATTCCGTACGAAATAGGAATGGGCAAAAAATATCGATATATCAAAATATCGATATTGAAAAAAATATAATCGATATAAATCGCCGATATTTTAAATACCGATACATCGATGTATCGATATTGAAATACGACTATCGAATTCGATATTTTTTAAAGACAGTCTTCATTAAGAACTCAAAATTTTAGCCGTTTTTCAAACAATACGTTTTTTAAGAATTGGAATCATTGCATGCATCATATGTTTTTTTTAAACAAATATGAAGATCTAAAATAATTGGCATTTATAAGAAGCAGTGCCGGATACAAGAAGCAGATTGTCTGGAGTGCACATAAAACAGAGAGTGCTCCTGATGTCCATATCTGATGATTACTGGTTTGACTAAAACCAGTTGGTACTTTTAGGGTGCAATTCAAATTTAAAGGAAAGTTGGTACTTCCATGACTTATTTACTTCCATTTAAATTTTTCGTAATTAATTTTTTTTTTATGGTTTTTTTGTATTCTTCCCTTTTGTTTTTGTTATAATTGAATTTTTTGTTTTGATTAAATTTTTTTGTTTTTATTAATTTTTTTAAATAAAATGAAACAATAAAAAGTAACAATGTAATAACATATAATTAATTTGTTCATACATATGTTTGTACAAAGGTATACTGAATTTTTTAATTTGGTAATAGTTTCTGCAAAATACGTTCGATATATCGATATATCGATATTTTTAAAATAATAAACATCGATACTCTAAAAAAATATCGATTCGATATAGTTATATCGATATATTTTTTCAACTTGCCCATCCCTAGTACGGAATGTGCGATTAGATTCGCATTTTGCTTAATAAATGATAGTTTTATTAAACTTAGTAAAAAGTTTCCTTAAGTTCAATATGGTTGCCTCATATAATTAACATGTAATCGCACATTTGCTTAAGCCAACTTAAGCACATTATGGTTTAGCCTTTAGATATAAAAATTTAAAAAAAAAACAAATGTTCTATAGTCAAAATACCCTCTATTTTCGAAACATAAACTACTCGTACTTAAATGTCTGTCTAACTGTACTCTGTGTTCAAAATGCGTTAAAAATTTGTGTCTAAGGTAATTAATTACCAATAGTTTTAAGTTCTTTTGACGAAAAAATATACAAAGAAAAACTCGTTTAATGCAAAATTTTTAAATGTATTTGGTATATAAACTCTATAAACTAAATAGTGGAATAAGAATTTGTTACTAAAGTCTTAACAAAATATTTAAAGTAAACAGGGATTTATATAGAATTAAGGTAATTTCTGTATTAAATGAGTTTGCAGAAAATCCATTTAGTACCTGGTAAATACATAAAAAAAAAATATAGAAAAATGTTATTATGAAAACGAACTGTTGTAGGTACATAGTACCTAATAGGTATGTACATATGTACCTGGAGTTACAACAACGAACTTCCTACAAAGATGCAGAAAAAAATATCTTACAACTACATCTACTTCTGTTTGTAAGTTATAAGATTTTTTACCTAAACGACCAAATGTGTTGTTAATAAGAATTAAGAAAAATTTCTTAATATGGTTGGCAAAACAAATCAATTTTAAACAACAAATTATCATAAGAAATAATTTATTTTTATGTTACTGCTGCTATAGCGAATTTATATGTATGTATATGTATGTATGTATAATAAAACATTATCGAAAATTTTAAGAATAAGAAAATTTATTACTTTTATAAATAAATAATATCTATTAAAAATACCTAAAGCCAAGGCGAATTCATTTCAGGTAATCTCGGTACTGCAACAAGTACAACTTCATCAAAAACCACAAGCAATTTGTTTTTGTAAAATCAAAAACAGAATCAAGAAAAATTCGGCAAAAAAAATTTCAGCATCCAACAATTAAAAAGCTAAAAAAAAGTTATCAGCAGGGCTATTAAGTTCACCTGCAATAAATTCGCCTTGCCTACAGCAAATTCATTTAAATGTTATATATCGTTACTTAAATATAGAAAAGCCCTAACTAACGTTTTTCTAAATTTACAGGAGATGAAAAAAAACTTGAAAAAATTATGGTTGAAGTCCCGATTTTTTTTAAAGGCAGTTTTTTATTAAATTGCTTAGAGCATATAATAAAAAAATGCGTTTAAAAAAATCGCGATTACAAGACTATAATTTTTAATTAAGTTTTTTCGTTCTCCTGTAAAGTAAGGAAAACATTAGTTAGGGCTTTTCTATATTAAAGTAACGATATATGCATGATACAAATACAGAAGAAGGTAGTTCTACTCTCTCATTTTTTTGCCATATTAACGTTCAGACGTTTATGGAACTTATCTAAATTTGTGCTACCATATTTTATTAAATAATACAAATTTTCTGTTTTTGTTTTATTAATTTTTTGAAGTTTTAAAAAAATTGAATATTAATTCAATTTATGTATGTATGTATGTATGTATATTAAAAAAAAACTTTTAATATTTCTGTGAATAAACAAAAAAACTAAAAAATATTAATTTTAATAAGAAAAAAAACTGCATTCAAGAGATATGGATACAAGCCGCCGATTAATTTATATATGTATGTACATAATTGGACATGAGAACTTTTGTAAAAGCTAAAGGGTCCGCCAAATAACTTTTTTTGAAAATGCAAAAATAAAACTGAATATTTTCTCAAATTTCTTTTTTTATTTGAAAGTCCAATCCTTCCGGTAAATCAAAAATAATTTCATTTAAATGGCTGCCTCGGCAAGGTCTTAATGCAAAATTCGTCTCAATGATGTCTCCGAAATATTCAATTGTTGAGAACGACGGTGAATTGACTTTCTGCCACAGCAGCAATATTCTCGTGTACGCACTGTTTTTGGCTTTTCACGTTTTGGTCTATCGATGAGGATGCCAGTTTCTTTCACCTTTTTTACAAGATAACGAACATACGGAGCTAACGGTGCTTCTCTTCCAAAATCCGTACGCAATTTTCGCACACATTCTGCAACATTACCATGATTTTCAAAGTCATGGCAAAATGTTATGCTGGTAGGTTTAGAATTAACTATACATATGTAGGTTTTTATAAAAACCAGCTTCATTAAACAACTTTTTGTCGCAGAAAATCTCGTATTGATGGCACAAAGAACTCTTCACTCTTATCGTGGTTAGCAAATTTAGGCCCCTATTACGGTTCCCAGCTCAATTCAGTTGAGTTGTAAACAAAACAATTAGTTGTAATTGTTTGATGTTTTTGTTCGCCGCGATATACAAAAGTTGTCAACCATAATACAAAAATTAAAAAATTTCAGCTCAACTGAGTTGAGTTGTTAATCGTAATAGGGGCCTAAAATACGCATGCGACTGTTTGGTAATAGATTAAAGAGAACGTGAATTTATTTATGTATATTACCAAACAGTCGCAGGCGTATATAATTTTGTTTCGTTAGGTCCATGATTGCCCATTATAATACGCTCTCGAACCTTTGTGTGTCAAATGGTATCACACAATACAAAAAAACGCCACGTGTGGAGAACTCTCCTTGGTATCATATGGCCAAGTGTACATTTTTACTTTTTTAAAATTTATTTAGTAATAATTTAACACAATTAAACTAAAATCTAAATAAAATATGAATAATTTGTAATACAAATTACACATTTTATCTAAAATTTTCAAAAGCTAGCATTTGGCTGATTATTTTTTGTAAAAATCACCCAAATGATTCTTTTAAGATCAGTTTTGATGATAAAAAACTGATTTATCACTTGAGTGATTGGAAAAGGATTCATATATGACTCATTTATATGTTTTAATAATGATTTTTTAATATTATGAATTTTTGTTTTTGCCACATGAAAAAATAAAAAGAAAAACTTTCCTGTTAGCCAAATAAATAAGAAGCTTGGCTAAAAAAGAAGCCCAAAAATTATCGACAATTTATGAACATAAATGTTTGTGCAAATTGTTTCTTCTCTTCTTGGCGAAAAACCGATAACTTTTGTTTGGTTTATAATAAAGCTGGTTCCAAGGCCCATCTATCAGGTCTGCTTACTTGTACAAAAACAAAAAACGATTCTTTTTAGTTGTCAACAATTTACTACCACATATACAAAGCAAAAGGAAAAAACGTGTATGTGTGGCATACCAAGGTATATTTATAGCAGGTAGCCGCGAGATTACAACAATTGTACAATAAAACAAACAACAGGGCTTTTTATTGTTGTTATGCGATACAAACTGTCAAAAAGCAAAGGTGCTGATAAGAGACAAGAAAGACAAAAGATAAAGACAAAAAACTTGTTTACTTGTTTGCTATACAACATTTGACAGTTCGTATCGCAAAACAAGCAAATAAAAAATTAACAGCTGGCTTTCCGAGACTACCTGCTATAAATATACCTTGTGGCATACCATAAACGAAAACAAAAGTATATATGCACATGTAAGCAAAATGTAAACAACTTTTGACAACTAAAAAGAACATAAACAATGATCATCAGGCTTCTTGCGCAGACCTTTTCAATGGGCCTTGGCTGGTTCAAATAATTAAAGTCATAATTATCGGAAAAAAATAAAAAACATGACAATTAGAAAATGATATAAAATATAATTAAAACTTACATAGTTTACGGTTGAAAAATGAGACGAAAACGACTCAATAATGATTATAAAAACTACCATTAAATTGATCAGAAAGGAATCAGAAAATTGTATCACAAATGATTCTTTCAGGTGCTTCATCGGTAGGGTACCATTTTCTCACAACGAGAGTATTATTTATGATTGTAAAATTAGCTCATATACGGGTATTTTGCTCTTGAAGCTGATTGCTAAATGATTGGATTATGATACAAAATGCTAGCTGGGGAATTTATTATATTTTTGTATTTGTGGGAACACTTTTTAATGTTTACAAAAAAAACTAACTTCAAATAATTCCGATAAACTTAAAAAAAAATATTGTGAGAGAGTGGAACTACCTTGTGTATTTGTATCATGCATTTATGTATGTATGTATGAATGTCAATATTATGTGTTTTTTTATTGATTTTTGAGTATGTAAAAAACAGTCACAGTCATATTTATTGACACAATATTAAACATTTTTAAAATTTCACAAAGAAGCCCAAGATTTATATTATGGATGTATGAAGCAAGGTATATTTACACAAGGTAAACTCGTTGGCCCATATGTTTGTCAGCTGTTTACCTAAGTTGGAACACCAATGTCAAATTTCGTGTATATGAGCCAAAATTTGTACATGTGTGCGTTAAATTTATATGAAGACAATTTTGACAATTCCGTTCCACACGGTTATTTTTATAGAGCAGCATGTCTACACTCCCAAATGAGTCTACCTTGTGTAAATATACCTTGGTATGAAGAAGATGTGAGAAAGATTTTTTAAAATAATTCATATTTCAAAAGTGTTTACACCAGTGTTTGAAAACAAACAGTTCATTATTCAGCGTTCGGCTCACACACCCAAGAACGATATCTATTTTTTTAGTGATTGTGTAGAAGAACACAACTCTTAATACCGTTCGTAACTATTTTCAAAAAAGATCCGAACATTATATAATGTTCTGTTCTTCGTCAAAAAATATAACATTTGTAGTGATACTGGAGACAAACATTATATTTTAATGTTCTATAATGTTTCTTTTTGATAAAGAAATGAACAAACAAAAATGTTTAGCAACGACCGCAGCACGAACAGCTTGTGTGTGTATTGTGTATTTGTGACCTTCTCCGAGAAAAGGGACCTAGTGTGTGAAAATGAAGTTTTGAGAAAAACGCATTTCATCTTATTCTACTCCCTTTTAGGTTCCACAATCCACTCTTAATTCCAAACCCGTTTTTTGACACACTTGGTCCTTTTTCTGGGAGAAGGTTACATATGTTTTGTTTGTGTAAAATTACTATGCTGGCTTTTTGTTTTTTTTTCGTATGTGTATTTTGTTTTTAAAAAATTTTTTGGTTTTTTTACCAGCCAATAAAGTTAGTGGATTTAAAAAAATACGAAATTAAATGTTCTCATCTTTTGTTGAGTATGTTAGAAACAGCATTATTTTTGTGTTCGAAAGATGACTAACAGGGAAACGTTATTTTTTTAATGATTTTCTACACAAATACTATAAGCGTTTGCGTTTTCCACAAATCTACCGAACTGAACACTACTAAGCGATAATTAGGATTTATTTTCGAACACTGATTTACACACCATATTTTTATTTTAAAAGTATTAAGACAAGTTTGGTACAATTTTGAAGGGTTCGTTTATCACCTCAAATTCTAAACTTTTCAAAGAGTTGAAATATAATCGAAAAATGTAGAAATTGTTTGAAATACCCGATACAAGATGTAAATCGAAAATATGGAAGCCACTCAAACGTTCTAATTGTTTTAAAATTATAAAATGTTATACGAATTTTATGAAACTATTTTTACATAGAGTCTTCACTTGAAAATTTTTTTCATACCAAACGTCAAAGTCTATCAGGCATGTTCTGAAAATCACAAAATTTCCAATTATTTGTGATTTTAAAATCACAATTATTATTTAATGTTTTGAAAACCACAAAAGTTTTAACTTGGTTTAAAATGTTGGGAAAAAATAAGCATGTAAATTTAAATGCCTGTATATAAAAAATCTCTAAAATTTTTGTCAGCGTTTTTTTTATATGAAGTTTGACGTTTATTATGACAAAAAATTGTCATTGTTTCTAAGAAACTATAAAATTTCTTTCTAAAAATTTTACATTATTAAAAGACATTAGCAAAAATCAGCCGAAAATATAAAGAAAAATGTGGCATCACAAAATTTATGTTGATTGTAGCAGACTGTTTCCAAACATCGCCACTTCACTACAAGAAACGCTTTGTATCTCTTTCAGCGTTTTAAAAAACTGCCGTTTCTTTTACAACTTCATTTCGTCAGCTATGAGGGGTATATATATTTTAAATATGTACCCTCTTTCTGAATCCAAAACCGTTTTTACCAAATTTGTTATGGTTTCTGAGATAATAAGCATTAGTTTTGCTCCATATCAACGGGTTTAAAGTAAATTAAATATTGTTTTGCCCTACACGCCACTGTTTGGCGAATGCAGAAAATTGCTCATACAAAATAAATTTAGCTCTGGCTTTGCTTTATTGTCGAAAGAAAAAAAAATATTTACAGCGAAATCAAAACAAAATGACAACATAAAAACAATTTTTCACTCATGCTTCGCTTCACTGCCGTAAGAAAAAAGGAGTTAAAGCAAAAGTAAAATTAAATGTCAACAAATCAACACGCAGCAGTAAGTATACGTATGCAGCACAAAAAGCTACTTTTTAAAAATAAATTTAGAAAAGTTGCATATGCGGCACAAAACAATAATTTTCCCTTTCAATAAAATTCTATTAACTTCCATGTTCGTTAATGAACGTTAAAAAAAAATGTTAATTTTTCTTCAAAACATATGCCAGAAGCAGAAGTGAACATACAAAAAAATTCTATCGGGTATATTTTCAGGAAACTTTATGCAAACCTTCATTG